>CALNHX010000070.1:0-584835 GCA_940337035.1 Agriotes lineatus | reverse complement strand
GATCCGGCAACCGTTGTTCTGCCCAAAAATAATTTGTTTTTGTAAAAATAAATGCAATTTTCACAATCAACGTCCCAAAAAACCTCAATAACGACACCCATATCGATTTCTAAGCTTATTTACCCCATTTCATCCCCTAAGGGGTTGATTTTCGGAAAATCACAAAATACGTGTTTGCTTATTTGTTTTTAGGAGTATCCTTCCTTATTCCTGGTATACATCATAAAGGAAATCTCTGTGCAAAATTTCGGATTTCTAGGTCCAAAGGTTTCGGCTGGGCTTTGCTGAGTCAGTGAGTGAGTCAGGACTTTTCTCTATACAGAGTGTCCCAAAAAGAATGGGACACCGATTATCCATAGATTCCTTACGTCATAATAAATCGATTAAACCTAATATACCTTAGTACAAGGTCCGTTCAGTAAGAAGTTATAGGGCCTTGAAGTTCAATTTTTTATTTTTTATGTTTTTTTTGTTAATTTTCACAAATGTAGAGATGTCGATTTGAATGTTGGTATACATACTTACTATTATGTACTGCACTAATACAATTTTTTTATAAATTAAACTTGACTGTAAGAAGCACTTTACCTATCTTTCAAAACTTTTTTAGCTCTTAACTTCGTTATCTGTAACAATTGTTAAAATTTAAGGTTACCATGTGAAAGAGAATTACAATTCACAAAAATAATGTACTCTTAGTTCTTCAGCCTAAGAGCAACCGTTTACCTTAAAATGCCCATCAAACGTTTTTGGTTGTCATTGATTTCTTGTTGTTGTTTACCTGATTACAATCATTGCCCATTGTTTTTGTGATCATGTCTACTTGATGGTTGCACGTCTTAATGACAACCAAAAACTTTTGATGGGCATTTTAAGGTAAACGGTTGCTCTTACGCTTACGAACTAACAGTACATAATTTTTGTGTATTTTAATTCTCTTTCAGAAAATAATCTAAAATTTTAACAATTGTTACAGATAACGAAGTTAGAGCTAAAAAAAGTTTTGAAAGATAGGTAAAGTACCCCTTACAGTCAAGTGTAGTTTACGGAATTTTCCTATTAGAGCAGTACATAATAGTAAGTATGTATACCAAAATTA
This sequence comes from Agriotes lineatus, assembly GCA_940337035.1. Lineage (NCBI taxonomy): Eukaryota > Metazoa > Arthropoda > Insecta > Coleoptera > Elateridae > Agriotes > Agriotes lineatus. The sequence goes on along the minus strand of CALNHX010000070.1, from coordinate 583,736 downwards.
AAATCTATAATTCTATATTTGTGGAAATTAACACAATAATAAAAAATTAAAAGTTGAACTTCGAGGCCTTATAACTTCTTACTGAAGGGACTTTTTACTAAGGTATATTAGATTTTTCTTTTTGGGACACCCTGTATATTGATAAGGCCAAGGCTCCACGTAGTTTTGCCTATACATTTTTGTTTATATTTAAATTTTAGTCAATTTAAATAGCACTATTTATTTAACTTGAATATTAAGAATTATTTATCCGGCTAGCTCCAGTAAATGCACTTGACTGAAAAATCAGAGTAGATTCCTTTCATCTAGATTGCTTATTCTGAAATTTGATGTTCCGATTTTAATTATGACAACTCAAAAGCTTCTGTCAAAGGGTACGTCAAACCAACTTTGAAAATTCAATCACAACTACTTGATCGTTACATTTGTTACATGACAATCTCAAATGGTAAGTGCTTCCTTAATTAAAATTAATTCACTTTTAATCTTATCTTATTTTATTTCAGTTCTTATTTAATGCCTAGACTCCTTTACCTTTTATTTGACCTTATCACTCTCCTCGGCAGAAACCAATTCGTCCTACCCTGCTACTGATCACAAGCGCTCCACTCAAAAACACGGTGAAGGCCTCCACTCCTAACCAAACTGTCAAAATGCCCAGAATCAGAATCCGAACCAACCCAGGAAAAACTATGCTTCAGGAATCAGCCCACACAGCTCCTCCACAGCATGGATCCAAACAGACCCCAGTCGTAGTTGTTTCTCTTCAATATTGAATCCAAACCACTTTCCTGAAGTACTCTACAGCTCAGCACTAAGAATCCCGACCAGGGACAAGCCACCAGACCTTATTTAACAAGCCCCATAAACATGATCACTCTGCCAACGACTTTCCCGCGACTCTCTTCCCTTGTAAATAGCTCGTGGTAATCCAACTTAATCGACGCACAATGCCAAATGTAATCCCACAATAAACTTAATTCGGTATTTCTTTCTATTTATCTTCTTCTGTAGATTAGAACTGCTTTAGTTTAGTATTTTCACCATATTCTTAATCTTCCTCCATTTATTCTGCTTACCTTCTTACTTTTAACATTTCATTTTCGTTATTTTTATACCACGCATACTTTTATATTAATTGCAACCCTTTTATTCAACAAACACTTTTAAAACTTTTTAAAACTACTTAACGATATATTATTTTCTCCATACAACATACTATAAAAGCTTTATTTTGATTTCTACCCCCTATGTTCAATAGTCTATCTCGAAAAAGTATTTTTCATGATTTTCCAATTTCATTTTTAGATTAAGTTAGAATCTTTCTGTTTCTCAAATAGGCTCATTTTATTAAATTTTAAATTCTATTTTCTCTCTTTAATACTTGCATATTAATAATTTAAGTACCCAATTCACATCTAAATTGATCTTTATAATTTTTAATTACTGTAATGTTTTAATTCTATTCAAACTGATTTTTATACCCTTGTACCCAAATCATAACAATATACAGTGTGTCCCAGAATTGATGTTACAAGAGGTGAGATGGATTAAAAATGTTTGAATTTTATTTTAAGATTGTGGGATTAGGTCCTTCTTGGTCTAAAGAGAATTTTAAGAATATTTTCAGTTTTTAAAAACCAAATCGGCCTTGACAGTGAAGCTAAAAGGTTCAGGTAAACTACCCTTACTGATTATGACACGGCAAAATTTTACAAATAAAAGTTGTTCATAATAATAAATTATGGCCCTATACAAAATTTCAGGAAGATCTACTTCCTTACATTAAACCGTTATTTTTAGATTAAACAAAATAAATTGTATGTTCTTTTCAGGTAAATTACCCTTTTTGTTTATAATACGGAAACATTTTACTAAGAAAAGTCGTTCAGAATGAAAAATGATGGACCCACTCAAAATTTCAGGAAGTTCTACGTACTTAGAACAAATCGTCATTTTTAATAAATACAATTTTAACGGTTTAATTTAAGTAGGTATATCTTCCTGAAATTTTTTTATAATACCATAATTTAACATTCTGGAAAACTTTTCTTGGTAAAATTTTGCCGTATCATGAACAGAAAGGGTAGTTTACCTGAAAAGAAAATAGTTTTCGCTTCACTGTCAAGGCCGACTTGTTTTTTCAGACTGAAAATATTCTTAAAATTCTCTTCAGACCAAGCAGGACCTAATCTCACAATCTTAAAATATAATTCAAAAATTTTTAGTCCATCTCACCTCTTGTAATATCAATCCTGGGACACACTGTATAAAGATTACAGGTAGATCATCAGCGGTGCACTTGAATATCATTCCTGATTGAAATATTCTACTAGATGCTACGTGGTAGTCGCAAAACCCCCTATAAGTAGTATCATCCAGAACACAAGTTGCTAAATGTAGTACATGCTTGGATATGCGATTTGGTTATTGTGTATTTGCGAGCAAGTGTGTGTGGCCACATGAGACATCAAACGGGCCGCTAATCGCCTTGCCTGCCCGGTGTCATATATCTGATCCACAATGAAATTTGTGGTAAGTGGATAGCCTGTAAATGTATGTATGACAACCGATTTAAATTCGGAAGAAAAATAATTAGCCCCAAACCTAAATCAATATGAAAATATCTATATATTGTTGTGTGCATATTTTCTTCGCTCTCTGGAAGCGAATGAAATCTCTTTCGGGTTTTATGAATCTACAATGAATATTTAACGAGTACTGGCTCGCATACTTTAAAAAAGACTCTTTTTTTGGTATTTGTCTTGATTAAATCAATAGCATCGTCGTTAGACTTGTTAACATCTCCGCCGCATAGGCATATTCTTTTTAAGGACGTTTAGGCGTTAAGACTACACGATTGTCAAAGCCGTATTGAGAAATCATATTGCGCTCAGCTTTAGATTTTTGTGGCCCTCGAAGTCTATGGGAATCGAGCTACGAGTCACATCCATTGCTTAATCAATATAGATTTTAAAAATTTAATTGGATGGATTTCTGCTTACATATATAGCCACAATCCGTCTTTAGATAAAACACCCGCAGGAGCACAATATGAAATTCATCCGATAAAAGAAGATACAATCAAGCAACGTCAGAGCTAAAACACTCATCAAAGACTTAAAAAACAAAGGTTTCCAAGATTATCCCAATAACCTGAGTGCTACAAGCGACACAAATTATTCTCTTTGGGAAGCAACAACGAGAATAAAGGTACAAAGACAACCCATTCCCCCCTTGAAAAAGCCAGACAATACATGGGCGCGCTCCGACGCGGAAAAAGCAGAACTCCTCGCCCAACACCTCGAGAGCGTCTTCCAACCTATACCTACTCAAAGCCCCCCAGCAGATGAAGAGAGAATACAAGAGTCCTTAGAAGCACCATATCAACTAATTCCGCCTATGGATTGCTTCACAACAAAGGAAATTGAAAATACGATCAGGTACAACTTAAATCCCAAGAAAGCCCCAGGCTTTGACAAAATTACTAGAAAACTAGTCAAAGAATTACCACGCAAGGGCCTAGTGATGCTAACCATGATCTTCAATGCAGTTTTGAGACTGGGCTACTTCCCAGTGCAGTGGAAAGTAGCGCAAGTAATACAATTCCTTAAACCTGGCAAACCTCCAAATGAAGTTAGCTCCTACAGACCTATTAGTTTACTCCCTGTACTAGGATAAATCTTGGAAAAACTCCTAGCAAAAAGACTAATATCAATTCTAGAAGACAAAAACATAATTCCTGATCACCAATTCGGCTTTCGGAGAGAGCACTCCACAATCCAACAAGTCCATCGGATTGTTGATAATATAAATCAGGCCTTCGAGGAGAAACAGTATTGCCAAGCTGCCCTTCATGATGAAACCAAAGCCTTTGGAAAAGTGTGGCACACAGGCCCCCTATACAAACTAAAGAAAATTCTACCTCACTCCTTTTACATTATCCTCAGATCATATTTGGATGAAGGATACTTTCTAGTAAAATTTGGCCAGCACCAAACTAATCTTCACCCAATAAACTCAGGAGTACCACAGGGCAGTGTACTTGGCCCGATTTTATCCTTAGTATACACTGCGGACATCCCAACAAATCAGCACACCCTAACCGCCACCTTTGCAGATGACAAGATCATCATGACAAGACACGAAGATCCGGTTATAGCTGCTCAACTCCTTCAGCAGAGCCTTAAGCAAATAATCCAATGGACCAAGCAATGGCGAGTTCAACTCAATGAACTCAAAAAAATCACCTGTATAATATATAGTATAATGTAGAAACTACAAATTGTTAATCATTGGATTATAATCATGTCACTCTGTCATGTCCTAAACCAACTACCATATGTCTTGCTTATTGTACACACAGATTGCACGAAGATACAATAAACAAAAAAAATATGAAATTGCAAAAAACGTAAACAACGTAAAAGCTCTAATTAGGTTTTCACGAACAGATGCCTACGAAATAACAAAAGTTACAGCATTTAAAAACCAGTCCAAATCAATGCAGTAATCTGTTTAGATTCCAAACTCCAGAGCCTCTCAAAAATTCCACAAATTCCGAGCTCGTCCACTTCCGCGATTTCTATCCGACGTAGATATCCAATTTAAACGTTCAATATTTTACGTAAGTGATGGGTTTGCAAGCGACTGCTAGTGCGAATTGCGCCAGCTCAGTTGATTGTGTATGGAAAAACCGGCTGCTTTCATAACATTCCTGGAATTGTGTCATTATATTTTCATCACTTTGCAGTTCCTAGAATGTGGTCAGTTTTATTTAATTGTAATTGCTTGATATTTCCAAGACCAAGAATTCAATGTGTTTTGCATACTCGTCCGTTTATTTTTTTTTATTCCATGAAAAACACTGATATTCAAAACAACATTTGCAAAGCAACGCGTTTTTATAAAAAGCAACCTGGGTTTCAGATTAAATCGATACGCAAACAAGAACCCAGGGCCGTAACTAGGTATAGGCCGAGTAGGCCCCCGCCTACAGGCTCAAGCGGCAAGAGGCGACAAAATTTCACTGAAAAAAAGAATGTCTTTTGTACTAATAAAAAAACAAGTAAACAAATGGGGAATTTTACAAATAAATTTGTAATGTTAACGATTTTAGCCTAAATAATATTAAGTACAATAATGCGAATTGCTTTTAATCTGGTCGATACATTACATTGCCTTGTTCAATTTGCAAACGGAATATTATATATCTGCCAGATTGTAACGGCGTTTGTTTTGTAATCCCTACCTATATGAGTCACAGCATTAGAAATATTAGCCTTTTAGCCCACCGCAAGGTGGTCTTATTCTAATTATATATTTTTTGCATTTTTAACATTGAATGTTAGTGGCGACAACTAACTTAAATTTTAAACAACTATTGAAGTGGGTTCACTCATATCGCATGTACATTCGCTGCTTTGGGCTCATCGATGGTACAGTGGCCAATTGCAACAATCAACAGAACACCACAGACCAATTTCGAGAGCTTACTTGTTACACTGCTAATAGCATTTTTCGCTACAATCACTTGTCCGCTAGAATTTGTTCAATTTAAGACAGTTCTGCGACCTACAGGGAAGTAGCTTTTATTTAAAAAAAAACGAATTATCGAAATCGGCCTGGAGCAAGGCTCATACCAGCTGCCGACAGAAAACGTTACAAAACGATGTGGCAGTGTGGCTGCGAGTCCATATATTACTACGCATGATAATATGTATTACTTGTACATATTGTATTATTTCAACATACGACTGTAGTAGTTTTATTCTAATTAAAATAATTTTTGTTCAATCCTACTGTTGAAACATGTTGTTTTTTACTTGGATACAGAACGAGAAAACGTTTGTTTTGCTCACTCACGTTGTTTGCTATGACAACGTAGACGAAAGCAGTGAGGTAAACATTTTTTGCTCAATTATATCCCCAATCCCAAAATATGTCAAATTCGAGATTTGCAGGTTAAGATTTGTGTTAGTCTGTGTCAACTAACAAACAAAACGTAACCTACCAACTTCGAATTTGACATAGACTGACAATACACTTCAGTACTGCCAAATCTATAACACGAATAAATTTAATTTGTTATTGTTGTTATTGTTTTTTGATATAAATCAAGCAAAAAATCAGTGGCATGATTGAATAAAATGCTATACAGCACTCGTGTTAAACTAAATCAGTCACTTGTTTGTTTCTCTACACTCGGCTTCGCCTCGTGTATAAAATCGACGAACGCGTGAGTAAAAGTCTTATTAGTTTCTCCACTCGTCCAGTAATACGTATACTATTACATTTTTGAAATTCAATTGTGCATAAGAAAGTCACAAAAGAAAATGTTTTCAACGTCTTTAATACAGAAAGCGCGCTGTAAGGAAAATAAGTTTTTCTGGATTAAATTATGGTTGAAGTCTTCAAAATTATCTACAAAATAGGTAAAAATACCTTAATGCTGCTAATAATACTGAAACATTTGACAATGGGAATTACATAAATTTAGAAATTCAGAAAAACATTGCAGCCAGTGGGATTCGAACTCGCGTTCACTGATAAATGTATATGCTTATCGTTGCACTATAAATGACGCAGCGGTGTTCCGATTTTGGGTCAAATGATCCTGATCGGTACCGATGAAATAGTCAGGCAGAAACGCATGCACACCGCATGATTATATATAGGGATTTGTAAAGTGTTCTACTGACTACATAATAATGTGTATTTTTTTAAATTAGAATTGTGTTTTCTAATTTTGTTTTATCTTATTTTATTTTTGTTGTATTTTGTTATTTTAACATTTATTTGTTTTCTTTTAAAACTTCAATTAGAACTGTTGTAGATATTTGTGAATATTCGGAGATAAATATAGAAGTCATACAGGAACATTAGTATTTTTGTCATATGTATCGTTAGTTTACTGAAGGCGCAAAAATGTTGGCTTGCCTACAATAAAAGTTTGCCTAGTTACGGCCCTGCAAGAACCAGCCCTTTTCTAAAACAAGGATCGTAAACCTCTTTCGAGGTGAATAATAGCTTTAATCTGTTACACGTCAGCGAAATATAAAAAGCTGCGCAAAATCATAATTACAATTACAATTAATTGCGTCCACTCATGTGAACTGAAATCTCCCATTATGATAAAAAGCTGGAATATTCGTTGCAATTTCAATCTATGGTATAGGGCAATTTTTTTATCCAATGATTTTTTACATGACAAAGCATTCCTGTAATTGAAGATGAATTTCTACGAAACGGAAATTGATCTCAAATGGAAATTAGATCTTCACAACTTGAAATTTAGTAAGATGAACTCGTTGTCGCTTATATTTAAGTTTCTAGTTGTAGAACATGTTTATCTATCACACAATAACCCAGACATAAGTCTCCACTGCTCCCCATAGGCCCTCGGCTAGCCGTTTCTACTTTTTGCGATCTTGTGCGCTTAGGGTGACCACCTCTCAGGGTTTCACCCGGAGTCTCAGGTTTTCTACACCGAGTCTCCGGGCTCCGGGTTTTGTAATAATTTCTCCGGGTTGCGCTAATTTTGTAATAATCTCTAAATATTACTTAACCGTCAATTATATCAATGAAAATAAAATACGTTTCATATAATAGCCGTAAACTTCGCGCGCGGCGCGTGCATATTATGTCTCTTGCTATTTACCTTTTTCTGAAATAATACGATTATATTTCGAATTCAACCCTTTAATAGCTAAAAAGCAAAACTGCCACTTTAGATTCTTTTTAGGTTTAATCGTATTCAGCAACCAGGAAAAACTTCATATAGGTAATTAGGTATAGAATTTTTGAGTATGTATTCGTTTTATTTTTAATCCAATTTCGTTTGATACTAGAGGTAATTTACTTATGTATTTTTCGTTCTTTCGAGATTCTTATCTCTTGAGTCAATAATGGTTAAATTGTTCTTTTCAAACCTCGTTTATTGCGTTCGCATTCAAGTGTTTAAATTGCAATTTCTCACTCGTAACGTAATTCACAAAAATCATAATTGTTAGGTAACGTTGAGTATTTTTTGAATAAAACCGTTATTATCTCCAAAACCGTTAACTTTAGAACAGCGGTTCTCAACCATCTTTATTGACGCATCTCTTAGCATGTAAGCTGTTTCTCAAGTACCCCTGAACACTATTGTATGCGTAATATTAGTATCAGCTTTATTATTATATGTATGTATTATCGATAACCTCATTTTACCTTGCGGTGTAGCTGCTGGTGCTTTATGCGTTTGCATCTGGCCGTAAAGTGCTCAACTTGCCCCGAATTCGGGATACAAAGTTGGAGCGCGCCTTTTGTGCTTGCGCAGCAACCATTGTGTGAGGTGTGTGTCATGGTGATGTGTTGACCTTGTTACTCTATCTCCTAGCTTTATTACTACAAAATAAAACATCATTAATGATTAAGGGAGTATTTTACAAAAAATTACAAAGGATACTGTTTATATTTTTAGTAATTTAAATCACAAAATACTAACAATACCCGTATTTAAATTAAAAAAAAAATAGAAAAATATTTATAAAATAGATAAATCTATACCTCAAACAAAACAATACAGGAAATTAAGAGTTTGTATATTTTTTGGTAAATCAAATTAGAAAATATATGGATAATACATAGTACTAAATTTAATGAGGCACTTGTCAAGGAGATATTTTCGACCAATAGAAGGTTTACTTAAGATTTTTTTAAAATGTATATGGCTTTATGGTGTGAAAATTGGCAACCCATAATGTATTTGTTTTATAAAAAACTATTGGTTTTAAGAACAAATTAAAACGACCTAAAACATTTCCAAGTAAAGAAGGTTTTTCAATACATGTTTTAACCAAATTTTTGTCCGTTAAGAATTTTTAATAAAAACATTTATACGAGTTGCTAATTTTCTCTTAAAGCCGTACGTAAAAATTAAAAACCATTTCATAAATAAGCCTTCTACTGGTAGAAAACATTTGCCAATTTTCATTTGTATACTAACCTTTCTCAATTTATAGTGAAATGATTTAAACCTCGTTTTAAGCCCCCCCCCCCCCGCCATTAGTATCTCCGTAAAGTTTGAGAATTGAAAATCTGTTTATACGAGTAGGAATTTTTTTGGCCAATTTGTGATGTACGATAAAGGGCAAGTATTTGATTACACCCTGTATTATATTTGCTAACAATTAATAGTAAGGAATAAAAACATTGTTTTTACTTGCTTGCTTTTAGTTTTCTATGAACATTCTGTATTTCTCATTGAAGAAATCCTTTTTTTACTCACGAAGGATCTCAGGGTTTGTATAAATTTAAAGGTGGTCACCTTATGTGCGCCTCTTGTCCAATTTTCGCCTACTCCTTTTATGTCAATGTTCAATGGAGTAGGATATCTTCCTCTACGTCGTTGAGGGTCGTAACGTGTCATGTCCATTTCTACTTCAAGTTGGTGAATTATATGACACACGCCGTATTTCGTATATTTATATGACCTCTCAGTTTAATGCCAGCATGGCTCTTTCTATTTTCTTTTAACAATTCTTCGTTTGTTTAGCGACTCGTTAGGGTAAGTGCTTCTGTCCCATACGTTAAGACTGGATGATCATATTAGTCGTACACCTTTCAATCGAGATTTATCGGTATATCACTGTTGTCTCTCAGTTTCTCATATGCTGCCCATCCTAAGCACTTCTTTGCAGTACGCGTGTTGCGTTGTTTCTAACAATTCTTAGTTCACGTCCAAAATATTTGCACTTTCTGACTTCTTCTAGTTGCATTTTCGTTAGTTATGTATGTATGTATGTATTATCGTTAACCTCGTTTTACCTTGCGGTGCAGAGGCTGGTGCTTTATGTGCTTGAATCAGGCTATACAATGCTCAACTTGCCCCGGATTCGGCATATAAAGTTGGAGCGCGCCTTTTGTGCTTGCACAGCAACCATTGTGTGAAATGTGTGTCATGTTGATGTGTTGACCTTGTTACTCTATCTCTTAGGTCTGTTCGATATTTATATCATCTCCAATTACTAGGTTTTTTATTTGTGCTAGTCGATGTTTAGGCCTGATTTGTTTGTTGCTTGAGATGATTCGCTTGTCATCTCTTAGCTGCTTTAAAATTGATTGCTATGATGACAGTGTCGTCGACGTATTGAAGGTAGTTCAGTTTGTTATTGTCATTTTGCGCTATTGACTAACTTTTACATTTACTCTAATGCTCTAATGCCTTACCTTAGCTTAAGCTAATTACTTGCTATGCGAATTTAAAAAAATATCGAAGATCTTGTCTGCTTTCGTAAAAGTTGGATTTGGGGCAGACATACAATTGTCCTGAGCGTTCGCAGCATATCTCCTAGAGTTGTGTGGTGTGTCCAGGGTTTGCTAACGCCCGGTTTGACGTATTTAGTCGGATATACGCGTGATGTCTCGCATCGAATAGATTTTCAAACGTTTTTGGTGGAATTCTGGCCTGTTGCCGACTCTATTTCGTGGCTAAACGCTTGGTTGCCGTGAGATCTAGTTCATTCGCTTAGTCACTTCTTTATGTAGCTAGAGATTCTAGGGTTATTTCGTCTTATTGTAGTAGTAAATTGCTTTTTGACCACCCGCTCTCGAATGATTTGTTTGTTTTCTCAATTGAAAGATTTGAATTTTTAGTGGTTGCGGTTATCTCCGTTACGTTTCCCAATTTTTTGGGTGTATAGAATCCAAGAAAATCAACAAGTCGTTGAATTGAATGAAGTATTATTGGGGGGGGGGGGAGGTTCAATAATTAAGCACCTACGCTGAATATTGAAGCTCTGTGGTTTTGGTAGACTTAAAGTCAGTTTTCACTTCCTGATTAAGTTACTTAGCATTGGGGGAGAGTACATTAAGCTGATATACGTCAGAAGTGAGTTTTATAAAAGCACTCCGAGACTATACACTAATATATGTACTATTATTGAAGAGCTTTTTCTTTTTGCGTGTGAGTTCGATTTGGGGATTCCTGGATTAGTGTACCGATGGAGTGCATAGGTTTTGGATTTGTGTATTGATTGTCGATTTGGTATGCTTTATCGTTCTGGCATTTTCGTCCACTTTTGGATTCTGTGAACTTGGGTCATCTGTGCGAGATTATGCCCACATTTGTTTCCTTGATTGACGCCGGAGGCAGCAGATAGGTAGCCAACCTTCTTGCATTTTACTTAGATAATTTGTTGTAATTCAAAATACATATTGATGAAATTTAAGAAACTACAATACTGAACGGTTACTATATTTAAATTTTCGTGCTAAAGTCGAACTTTATGTGTAGTACCTACATAACTTGTGCTTTGTATCTTTGTGTGTGATGATTAACATGACATTATAAATGTTGCGTAATCACGTCGCGGGTTTACTATTGGATTCGCCATCAATTATTTATCTTTAAATACCATACAGGCAATATTACATGTCTATATGTGGAAATTGTTTGTTTTACATCATTTACATATATATAATCACAAAATCACTTTAATTGCGCCACAATTATGTCTTGTCCTAGGTATAACACGTTATAGCTAATCAAAGGGGCTCCGTTTGTTAGAGGTAATTTTCTAGGTGAGATACCTTCACTGTAGGTTACGATAATAATATCGCAGAATCTTTCAACTTAGATCTGCCAGTTTTAAACAAATAAATTGGTGGCAGTCGTATTTGAATTTGATCAGTTTAGTGTAAACCCACTCCCTCTTCTGGAGCAGTTAGCTGGCCCGTTAAACGCTATTGGTCGCGGGTAGCGTACTTTAAAGTGTTGCACGATTCTTTTTCGTTTATTTTGTTGCTATTGAGTGTTGGAGCGTTCAGCGACTAACAAATTTTACGCCATCTATAGTTACGCCTTTGTTGTTCCATTATAATTTCTTAAACGTATATTCGAATACTGCTGCAAACAGTTTATGCGATGCCACCTTGCCTGACACATCGTGCTGATAAAAATCTGTTACTATTTGTATGTAATGTTATGTAAGCTATTGAGTTTCTGTGTGAGAGGCGACATTGATTAATGCTAATATAGAACTTATTTTTGTTGTGTCAAAGCCTTTTTGGAAGTCAAGAAACACCGGTACCACTGGCTCATTATATTCGATTATCTTTTTTATTAATCCTGCTTGTTCGATGGGCTGGTAGAAGTCGAGGTTGTTTTCGATCGTTTATAGTTTTCAGCGTTGGTCGTGTCGCCCTTCTCGTGGAATAAGATCATTACGGCAGTGTTTCATTCTTTGTTATGTCATTTTGTGTTAAACAAATATTAAATAGATCTTTTATTTCTTCTAGTAAAATTTCTCTACGTATCTTTATTGCTTCTATGGCTACTTCATCCCCTCCCGAAACCTTGTTTTTCATTTTGTTACAGCATATTGTATTTCTTTTAAAGTACATATGGCTTAGAAACCTTGACTGATTACACCCCCTATTTTTTTAATTTATTGTCTGTTTCTTTAGAGCTATTTAGACAACCCTTACACATCAGCAATAACTGGTTTCTATTTCTTGTAACGTCCCCTTAATTATTTTTAAGCGTCATAATTTCATTCTTCACATTTTTGAACATTCAGAGCAATCCTATTCTTTTTTCTTCTATTGTTTGTTTAATATCTCCAAAGTAATAGAGTGTTATGTCCAAAGTGCCAGCTTTTATCATCTCTTTTACCTAATTTGTCTTCTTTTTTTTGTTCGAACAATATGATTCTTCACTATTCTGTAGGTCACTGGTTATTCTGTTGTTGATTACTTATATACCACTGTTTGGTATTAGGTTTTCCATTACCAAAAATTCAGGGGTTTTTCTAAACTCTTTTTGGTTTTCCGAGGCTTGCTATTTCTGTTTTGTTGTTTTGATAATTTTGTATCTTTCATTTTCTTAGTCTATTTTAATTGTAGCTGTTACTATTCTGTAGTCACTTCCCATGGAAATTTGGTTTAGTAATGTTACGTCTTGAACTACAATCTTTTGTCTGTTACGATGTAGCCCATTTTGTTTTTTTAAACTTCGTTTGAGATTGTCCGCGTCCATCTACTTGTTACGGTCCGAAAGTGTTATTCGAATTTCTGACCGCTGGCGTTGTTGCTGTAGGTGCGACCACTGCGTAAGCCGTCACGTAACCGTTTGATGATTGTTTCCCTCCATAGGTTAAGTGGAAGAAAACATTAGTTAAACTTCGCCTTTTTTCTGTATCCGAGAAAATGAAGCCATTTATTATTATTATTATCTTCCCCACGTATTTTTAAATTTCATGTTGCACGTTCTTCGCTTATTGGCTTTTCTGCTTTTCCTTCCCTATTTTCCTTATTATCCGGTCTTTTTAGCTGTGCATCATCTTCTTATTCTTCATTATCGATTTAGTTTCAAAGCAGTTTTTTGATTCTCTTAGTATATTATCATTATTACCACTTTTGGTTCGTAAGTGTCCATCTTATTGATGTCCCTTCAGCTTTCAACTATGTACCAGAACTGGTTCTCTGATTAGTTTTTGGCTTGCTTGAAAATTTCTTGTCTTTGTCTCTCTTGTGTTTGTAGGTCTGTTTATCTATATCCATGTTTATTCTTTCGCATCTAGGCAATGCTTCTTTCTTGTGTTTTTTCTTTATTTTGACGTAATCGTTCCACTGGTCCGTTTCTGTTACTCTTTCAATCCCACACACCTCTTCGAGAGTTTCAATTAAATTCAAGCTGTCGTTAATGTTTCATTTACTGTCTACCTGTTCTCGTTCGTATTTTTGTCCGCTTTCAGGGATTTTTAGTACCTATAGCATCGGATGTGAACATAACCGGAGGGACAGAGCTAAGCACTTATCATACACTATTAAATAGTAGACACCAAGCTACAACCACTGCCAAAGAAAAACCGAGAAATTAGAACATTTGTAGAACATAAACACATTTCGATTAAGAAGTTCAACCAAGCGAAGATATTATTATCTAATCATTAAAATTAGGTAGCATAATTTTATGCATCAAATTAAAAATCTTGTAAAACTGCTTTCAGGACAAGACGAAAGGTGGCGCTTGTACGTGAAGCTTATTTTTCGTAATCATACATTACGAAAAACTAAAGACTTCAAATAGGAGGAAGAGCCAAACCACAAGTTTGGATATCTTCTACAACCCGATTCAGGAACATACTGCACCAAAAACTAAGAAAAATTTACTCACTTGTATCTGTAGGGACCGATTTCGTCCACGATGGGTTTCGAGCCATTGTTGAGAAATTCGTCTGCGTTCGTTACGTTGTAAATGTATATGCTGATTACCGGCACCGAAGGAGGCTTTGCCCACCGCTCGAATGTTTGCGTTCCATTTGTTAAGACAAATTGCTGTAAAAAAAGAACTTTGCTTATAAAACTATTACTCAACTCGATCTACTTGTAAATATGCTCAATTTTATTTATTTTATTATAGAAAATTTTCAATTTCACTGATAGCGCTCTCGGGCAGCTTTGTAATTTTATTCTCGACAAGCACAGCACTCCCCAAAAACAGTTGTTTTAAGATCACCATCTAGCTTGCAACAATGTCTGTGTAAACGAACTATTGTTGCATGATAACTAGTGGCATCCACGACTATCGGCGACAAGCATTTTTATTAGGCTTGATAGTAAACAGACAGGTTAAAAGCATTGCTTGTAAACGCAAAGTACAAGGTGAACTACGAATCTGATCTAAAAAGCAACAGTCGCTTTTTTAGTTTAGAGAATAAGTAAATCGACGCTTTTCTAAAGTTTGCAAGTTAAACAATTGTAAACTATTGACTTCACTCCATTTGTAAACTTCATTAATATCACTTTGAACTGAATGACAACTACTAATAGAATGTACAACCTTCCAAAGCTCAAGATAATCTGCAAACCAGGAGTGTTTCGAGTATTTACCAGTAGCTGGGAGATCATTGATGAATAGTAAAAATTATAGTGGCCCCAAGTTGGCACCTTGTGGAACACCAGAAGTTGCTATATATTTTTCTGAGATACAGCCTTTATAGGCTACTACCCAAAATGTATTTGTAGGGTAAAATTGCAGAAGCAGGTTTCTTGAAAAGCCAGAATCTAGACGTAATTTATTTAAAAAAACAACACGATCGACCTTATCAAAAGCTTTGGTGAAATCGGTATAAACAGCATCAACCTGTTCATTACTGTCAGGCTTTACATAACTGTTGGGTAAACGAACAGAGGTTTGTAACTGTCGGCCGATTTGGTACAAACCCTTGTTGAGTGTCAGATATATTAGCTTTAAAGAAAAACAAAATATTCGTTTGTACCAAATTGTCTCAAAAACTTTAGAAAATACCAATGAAAGCATTGATATTGGCATATAGCTACTTATTCACCGAGCGAAGCAAGGGCTTTCGAAACGATTGGACAAAAATCCATTTCCAAGTATGTATTTTTGTAGGTGCATATGTTACACACATATCGGCGAAACGACCGGACGGATTTTCATTCAAATGTACGGAGATATTATATGACGCTTTATAACGATACTACCGAACTTTGGTTTTACTGCGTTTCACCATTCGTTCTTTAGGTGGCTCTAATCCCCAAAAAATTTCGATAAAAGCAAACTTTTTTTCTCAAAAATGGTTCTCTGATTTTGATAGTTTTCACAGACAACATTTACCTCTTACTCATAGGTGATACACCATATTCATTATTCACCCAAAAATTTCAGGGAGGGACAGATGTAGGAGGAGGGGGGGGGCAGATTTAGCTTATGGGAAGTTGCGCAAGGTCTACTGATCCCATAAATGCTATTAGTAATGGTACCAGACAGGGGTGTCTCTAGCTTATGTGCCGCCGAGGTGCAAACTCTCATATGGCGCCCCCAATTTGATAACAAAAATATGAATTACAATATTGCACGTAACATTTGTTACTTTTCGAAACCAAAATCAACTTTCCTTGATTTTATTATAGCAAATTCATTTAAATTATTATTTATATCAATGTCATTGTCATCTTCAATACTTCTTATGCCTAAAATTGATAGATTTTCTTGTGTCATACCTGCCCGTAAGTAATTTTGAAACGGGCGTTGGTGTCTCTTGCCTGTAATGCTTATTTTCATACTTGAAAGATATAGTTCAATTGTTTTTTCTATGTTTGTATTCTGTGTTGTATTGTATTACATTGAATTTAGTATAATCAAAAGTTTTTAGAGCTGATCCTATGCTGCACGCTCACTGTAAATTTTAATTAGCATGTGTACCTCAATAAATGTAACTTTTAAGCCTATTCGCGAGATGAGGAAATTTTCGGAAGAAACGGATTTCACGGAGAAGAAGTTAGTAAGTCACATGTTTGCCTTAAGTAAGTGAGAGAGAGAAGTGCCTGTTTCAGGGCACCCCCTACACCCCCGCTTAAGACGTTCTTGGTACCAGACTTTGGTTTCGCTGCGTTGCACCGTTCAGTGCCAGAAAGCTCAAATGCCCCAGAAAAATAAAAAAACTGTTAGTACTTAAATATAAGCCAATCACATGCATATTGTCAACAACTGACCTAGGTTGTTCTGTTTTTGATAAGGCCCAAAAACTTTCTGAATGAATCTGAACGGTATGCAACATCAATATCAGGCTTAACCTTTTTTCGTAATTTCGTATAATCGTGGTGAAGTTATCGAATGATCTACTTTTACATTTTTTAAGTAAATGATTTTTTTATATCACTGATTATGATAGGAGAAAGCAAGGAACTATATTTACATTTTGATGGTTTAATTTTTGGAGTAGGTACATGCACGAAGAGTTATATCCAATAACTCGTAAAATTTTTCAACAGCACTATCTCCATGGGTCTGATACTCGGAACTGTATTTCTAACAGCCAGTAACACATCACCTCCGTCGAACTTACAGTTGAGTATTACGTCTCCATCCTTACGGAGAACTGTATTATCTGTCATCAAATAATTCACTGTCATTAACACCAGAGTTAATTCAAGTTTCCGGGAAAGCACTATTCAAAAATACATAAGTTTTTGTTTTTAACAACGTACATTCACGTACATTCTGATAATATTGTTATGATATCATAAGAGTGGATATAGTTTGGTGATCAATACGATAAAAGAATTTGGTAAAGCATTGTAGTCAGTCTTTGCAAAAGTTTAGAATAGAAAAGGTTATTTGAATTAATTTTTAAAAAGAGATTAAATTTAAAAAAATGAGACTGGAAAGAATAAATTTCATATAGTTTAATTTATAAAGTAAGATGTTAAAAGATAGAAGTTATTTACTACTGATATCAGATACGACAGACCAATGTAAAATATTATAAGATAACAGAGTATGTAGGTTTCAAATGTATATTTTAAAATAGTAAGCATCAATAATTAAAATACGGTAGCTAGGAGAGTTGTTTTAGATTATTGAGAATAACAAATTTAAAAAAAATGTAACATAATATTTTGGTGAGTAATAAAATTTTGAAAACTATACTGTTTTATATAAAAATAATGATCCTGGCATAATAAAAACAGTTAGTAAAGAAATCTACGAGGTCTAATTAAGGTGAATCATGATTATAATGGTGTACGAGTAGCAAGATGTCTCAATTAATGAAGAGCTTTGATATATGATAATTTGAATTGGATGAAGAGCATTTACTAATAAACAAAAATATAAGATTTGGATTGAGCTGCTTTATTGGGGCTGATACAGTTTTAAAAAAAGGAGTGAAAAGGATTCGACTGGTGCGGAGTACTGCAGGTGTAGGAGCCGTTGATGGAGGACTGATGTATCTGCTCGGAGAGCATTCTGAGTGATTAGCTGTATTTAGGTGTTTCATTTGCATGCAGAGGACGGATCGTCGTGACAGTTAAACTTGCAAGGAAGTAATATTAATTTGGAGTACATCAAGGATAGTTTACTGGCAGAAGGGGGTTGTGAAGGATTGATCTGTAAGTCGACAGGCGCAGTTTTGGTTAAACGGAGGTTGGATTGTTCGACTACTTTGAGATTTTCTGGAAGATTTGACGGCTGTAATTGGTTGGACAGTTACTTGCGGTTGGACATGTTCGTGTGGTGACTGATTGTACAAAGGGGTCCGTGGTACTGGATGTGCAATTAGTGGCTTTAATAAGGTTGGTTAGTAGTTTAGCCTAGAATAAAACTGATGTATATGAACAATATTTATTACTTGCAATAGTTAAAAGAGTTAGTACTTACTATAAAAGATAGAGAATGTCATACGTCATAATAATATTGAGAACAGTGTACGTTGGTCGTATCTGATTACAGGTAGAGGAATAGATTTGAATTAATTCAAGATAAGTGACATTTAAGGTCATTTGACAATTGAGATTTATTCTAAATACGACAAGTCAAATATAAGACAACTAGATATATAAACCTAACCCTGATTGGGTTTTCATGGCAATAGTATTTTTCAAGCAGAAATCATTTGAAATTATTAGATAAATACGAAATTAATACTCACAGCTAGCAGAGCAGGGCAATCGAATTTACTACAATGAATGATATTTAACAATAATCATATTACTATACTATATTATACATACTTTAACATATGTAGTTGACACTGCTGAGGTGGTACATTCATAACATAATTATGTCTCAGCAAAGTGTGGTATACTAGCATACCATATCAAATACTTATGGTGCCGAAACGTGAAGCCATTGCAATATATATTTAACTGCGATAGGTTAGACGTCGACAAATTTAATTATAAATACCCTGCTCGCGTCTTTGCCTCTCATAAAAATGTTACCATTTCGGCACCATAAGTGTTTAATATTATTGTTGTGTTTTCGAAAATACGTATTTATTTTGCTGAGTGAGCGATTCATTCACGTACATTACATTATTCAGTCACGGTATATGCATCACTTACCTTGAGATCTCTTTGGATTCTTTTATGCCCCAAGAACGCTTCTTTGTCAGTTCTCCTAGCGAATTTGACGATAATTTCTCTAGGTTCATCCTGGCCGTTAACAGAGTTTCCCAAACGATGTACTGTATAGTTCGCATGGTTTTTAATTTTCAAGGCAATCGCATTGCTTAATAAATAAATAAATAAGACAGATATCGCTACGGCGAACCCTGCAATAAAAAAGTATGATTAGACAAATGAAAACACCGAGCATACTTATACATTTAGTATGCTACTAAAGATCTTAACGACTTTTTTCATTCGAATATTAATTATTGTGCTTATCCCACGCTCAAACAGATTGCAAACATTAATTTTAAATGGTTTTGTAAGCATAAGCAGTAGGTAAAACTCTTTTCCTAAAGCAATTTTCATCCGAACTACTATGTAAAACCTATAGTAAGCTTTGGTATGGGCCGAAATATGGTAGAGTAAATCCTGAGCTTCCTTTTACACTAGTCGGGACATTGAATTGAACTTATATTATTATTTTTCCGCTGCAGAGATAATTACTGAAGTAAACATTAATGTGCTAAATCTCAGCTGTATTATATTGTTTTTTTTTGGTTCGCTATAAACACGGCTTAGAGATTGACTGGGTTTTGTAAAAATGTTGTCGATACTCAGAAATGGTTGCAACCCTATTACGGGTTCGTTTACATCCTACACGTCGTTAATTTGTAACCCGAATACGGGGCAAGTTGAGAATTGTACCGCCAGACACAAGCGTATAAAGCACCAGCCTCTACACCGCAAAATGAGGTTACCGACAATACATACATAATTTCCAACAAAATCCAAATGAGGCTCAAATCAGCCTAACTGTGCCATAATTCAAAAATGTACCGTTGAATGTCGCGGCTATAAAACTTCCTTTACAGTGGCTTGATAGAGACAGTGGCGACAATAGGTATAATTTGCCTCAAAATGGCGGCCTATGGCCTACTAAGTATAATAAATTGAACATTTTTGAATGGTCATGGTTATACAACGCATGAATAATATGTTAGTAGCACTGTAAGTCTATGTCAAATTCGAGGTTATCAGGTTACGTTTTGCGTCAATTTTGACACAAACTCAAGCAAACCTAACCTGATAACCTCAAATTTGGTATAAACAAACAAAAGCATCAACAAATTTTGCCTCTTAATGGCGGCCGATAATACGTGATTCGAGCGACCAATGAAAAAGAATACACTCTATTGTCGCCACTGTCTCATATAAAGTCACTGTAGCTTACTTGAATCTTCAGTAAATATTTCAATATTTTTACCGCCCCATGGCAGTCCTTGGGTTCCGAGAACGTTTATTCGTTATGACAATATTAACAGCGGCGTCATTTAATACTCAAAACGAGCTTCATTTTATACATCGCAGTAACATCAGACCCAGTGTTATACATTCCTTCCGAAAAATGGCATGCTGGAAAGGTTTATATCTTCGCTTCTAGCTTCTGCCCAATTGCCCAGTTAACCCTTGTTACCTCTTATAATAAATACAACAATTAAACGATATAATAACACAATGCCCCAGTGCTAACAAGGCCGCTAATAAACAATAAATGAATCTCTGTTACCGAAAGGGGTAGCTCGCGAGAGCTCAAGCCGCAGATGGGGGTGGGTTCCAAAGAACCTGATGTTGCAGATTCAAAAAGAGTGCCTCGCCGTTGTCCAGCTTCGGTAATAGTACTCCCTGATGAAACTCGTAACGGCGAACCTAAATAGCTCAATAATAACCGAGACTCGATGCAGCAGTAAATAAAAAGTCAGAGGACATTACTTCACATATAATGGTAAACGTGGTTCGACACATTTGATGCAGCCTGTACATAGTAAAGATAACAAATACGCAATTCAGTGGTAACTCCAACCCGATTTCAATATATACATATAAAAAATAAAATTAAGATTTTACTTAAGTAAGGGATTCCAATTTTTATTTAGTAAATTTAAGCAAAACATATGTAAACGTAAGGAAATATGATTGAATCCCAAACGTCGTTGTTGTGGCACACGTTAAGAGCACTATACATGGGTCTATCAGAATTTTACTTCTCATTTTATTATTAATAGGAATTTTGCAAAATTATCTTAACCTTATTTTCTCCATGAAGCAATATGAATGTGCCAAGCTAATTTTTTTTTCAATATTCCAAAATTTCAAAATAAAATTAATTAAAATGATTTTTTCTAACAAATAAACGGTGCTACGCACAATTATCTAGTTTTTTTGGGAATTTTTGAGCTGCAAATTTCTGATGTCCCATATAAGGGAACAACACAAAACGTCAAATTCGAAAATTGCTAAAAACAGTCCGCACTGGTTTATTACAAAAGTTATGACATCACCGACTGTTTCTAGGTACTTATATCTCGTCTAGCACCGATTTGAGACCGCCCACTGCATCTAGAAATATTACCTCTGCCCACACCGTTGCCCCGCAGTAGAAACTTTGGAGAGGGTATAGAGCGCTCTTAAGTGCATGAGTAGTTGCATTCGCTACTCTTTTTAAGCGCGATCTATACTTGGGAGAGAACCTTATTAAACAGATCTGTTTAAAAACGGCGCTTCCAGTAAGCCAACAGGCTCGTTAGTGTGACAGCTTAGACTTCGTTCAAGTCACAATATGAACCATACAATTAAATGATTAATCACAGTTAACAGTGTCAAATAAGCATAAAATTAATCCTTCAAAAAGCAAAATCTAGTTTACAATATAAACCATGAAATTAACTGACCAATTACAGTAAATATGTTCAAGCAAACATTGCATGAAATTTTCAAAAAGCAAATCAAGTTCACTATAGAACCATAAAATTAACTTTTCAATTACAATTAATCGGTAGCATCACTTCGATATTTCAAAATAAAGCAAAATTTAATATCTACATAAAATTTCACCACTTTCAAATATTTACACAGTTAAAATTATAATACAAGCATCGTCAATCTGACTCGACGCTACAATTCAATGTATAACGGAACATAATAATCGAAGATAAATTCCAAATGATTCCTTGAATTATGCGATTCGTGTACGAGGTGTGCGACGCAATGAATTAATCTGCACTCTGGAAGTCCACGGCAGGAGCAGCACAAAAAGGTAATAAATCTACAGCACCTTAATTCGACTGGTAGCACATCTGCGGTGCAATTTTCAAGGAAGCTTTTCGAGGAGACTGTGACTCTAGTTTATCAAGCACACATATAGCTCGGACAAACAGCTAGCCTTTTCAAGGTATATAAACCTGTCTAGTAACTTCCTGCATGGACCAGATCTCCGACATGGGAGGAAAAATGCACGTGAACCATTTCACCACGTTAAAAAAATCTCCAATAGGGACCAATCGACATGAAGAGAATCCTCAGCGTGTGGAAAATCCAGCATGTAGAAAATTGGAACGTTGAAAATCTCCAGTGAAAAGTTCACAGCTCAGAAATACATTTAAGAAATGCAAAAGGCTACATACCAGACGCATCTCACAACGAAATTTAAGTGGCTTTTGCAGTCATCGAAAAAACTACTTGCGGCGCGCCGTCTAGCAATTTTCACACACAAAACCCAAGAACTTCCTCCGAGACAGTCAAAATGGAGGCCAACAAACGAATAAAATTCACTTGTACGAAGAAATCGCTAAATCTGAGACACAAAATAACGTCAGAATCATCCAATAGCAACAAAAGGTTAAATCGATGACGTAAAAATCTTCCAATACCGTTCGATTCAGAAATGTGCAAGCCACCTAAACGTCTGAGGATAAACCTAAAAAAATGCCAACTATTTAGCTTCTAAGAAGCTAAGCGAAGAACATGCTTTGAATTGCATAAATTACAGGTGCCAGAACTTGCTAAAATTCAGAATGCAACACTCTAGATCAGCCTTAATGACGCTAATTTCATTTTTATAATTTTTGGCAAGTCAGACGAGTTTCACTTAAGACTCACACTTGCCCAACACAATTCCCAGATGCACCGTAAGATGTCTCTACAACACAGCTTTATTTAGTGTACCTGTATAATTATTATACAGGTACACTAGCTTTATTTGAATCCAGATTTATCGCCCCATTATGGACATTTCCTTTCGTTCCGAGAACGCTTCGTTATGACAACAAGACGAACTGCTGCTCCATTTAAAGCTCTAAACAAGCTTCAGAAGGGGCGTAACAGATTCCCAGCAGAGCAGCACCCGGTGCAAGTACAAGTGGGTCGTTCAACCGCAGTCATCACTTCCTGATAAATATGTGTGTGTTCACCAGCAGATTTCGACTCGGACCCATATTGCAGTTTGGAGGAAAAACTGGCCAAATAATTGTGTCAGCGAGGGCATCTTCGGATTTTATGTATTTCAAGGTTTCCTCAAAGCAAAGAACGTGGGGTCAAACCATGATTATTTTGATTGAATGGATTGATGCTGGTGCAGATTTATGTTCATCAAATATTTACATTTTCAGCTTCGGATTAATCTTCTTGGTATCTCCATTGCAATCAGCAATAGAATGAAGCACCACCTATACTTTCCGTTAAGATATTATACTCGTAATAATGCGTCGTCAGCCTTGTTGTTGCTTACCCAATATACAGGAGCACAAATCTCTCCTATTTGAAGAGGTTTATGCATTCAAACATTCAGACCCCACGGTTGCCAAATGTAAATCTATCCAGACGGTTAGTACATTCAACTAGCATCCAACGTAGTGACTCACTGAAAGAGTCCAAACTTATCAGACAAGTTTCTTCAGTTCCAATCAATAAAAATCCCTATCAATATACCTTAAGAAAAACTTAGACTGAAAAAAAAATTAAATAACTACTGACTACAGGTTTTAGTTAATTTCCCGGGAAATCCCCGGGAAAGCTATAAGCACACACTTCCATAATAAATAAGAAATTAAGCAATTCCAATCAAATCTGCGTGTTAACTTGCCATTATAGCACTGAAAACTAACTACATGTTTGGACATTTCACTGCCGGTCAAAGTAGCTACAAAGCGTTTTTAGGGCTATCCGCGGCAATTAATTTTTTTCCAGTCCTCCAGTCAACGAAAATAAGTTAAAATGACTGGGCATCAATTCCTATCATTATATCACTCTTAATTTTAAGAAAAATGGTGGTACACGCCGTCATCTCTAAATCATTAAGAGGATTGTGTCTTTTTCTCAATAAATTACTAGCGATGGTGTGCATCCCGTTCTTACTAAAATTAGAAAGGGCTTGAAAGCAGTTTAATGGCAAAGAATTACTATGAAGAAGCACAAGTTGGCTTATGCGAACTTAAATATAGGAGATTGTCGACTAATTTGTCCAATTAAACGTGTTCCATCCTTGCGTAATCAGTTTCTAGGTATGTTTGGCTTGTAGAATTCCAGCAGGCGATTGTCCATAATTTTGTGCATGCGTCAATGCTAACTTTAATAAGGTAAATCTATTGTAATTAGTAATAGGACCGTACAGAAGTTTGGGTTCTTCTGTTTTGACTTATTTCATTCTTCTGTAATTTAATTCAAGGCATTTTTAATTTAATTTTGCAAAACTAAATTAAGAAGTTTAATAATTTGAATCTGTTACTTCAATCTTCAGAAAAAGTAAATTCAGCAGATATTCCGATCAACTCGAATCAAATTTGGCAGAACAGTACCGAATAAAATATAATAAATGTCCCAAGTAAGGCATGGTATAAACTGTGCGTATAAAGCCGGATGGGAACCTCGAACCAGGCGAGGCGAATCTGCGAGAGCTGCCATGCGTACCCTGAGATAGTAAGTTAGATGGTAGCTACTGTAGAATGTAAGTAGTATCCTAGTTGAATATGGTTTGGTAGCTTTTTGGCAATTACAGCAGATGATAGAAGTCAAAGGTTCTCGCTCGTGCTGGATAATTATATGATAATCGAGAGGGCGAACCAGAGAGACATGCTGTTCTGCCTAGTAATCCCGCGGAATGTAAGCTGTTCCGCGTTTTTGGTAAATGCTTTACTGTAAAAGACCACGGCGTACCCACTGATAACCCGTGTGGATTATAACAATAGTTAGCCTATCGGGTTAATACTATACAGTACTAGCGAAAAAGTCGACAGCTAACCTAACCAGTACAAGTAACGATAAAGTGCTAAGGGGTTAATGCTGACTGATATAAGGCCAAATATTGTAACGTCGCTGCCGGAAATACGGAGCTATAATGTATAAAATTTCAATTGAATGGCGTTAGAGTAAGTAAACCGTTTCAAACCGTTGTTGTTGGTTAGGGCATTTGTCATTTAATGAATCTCGCATAACAATTACGTACAAACAGCATTAATAAAGCAAACAAAACATTAATGATTTCTTAAATAAATCAGAATCAGAGATGTCTAAAAATACAGTTTTGTTCTTTCTTCCTTATCAAACATAATTTCTTTCCATCAGAACAAAATGTCTGTAAAATGTAAACTACTTGAATTATTTACTAACGTCTAATCGTTCAACTTATGGGTAACTCTTGAGCACAAGTAAAATTTTCTAACTGTTGTAATATTTACTTTTGTTGTCTTTGAAAATATTCTATCATTTACTAGAATTCATATAATTATAGGCCTTTGACTAAACCAACCACTGAAATATAATACGTTTTAAATATTTCTAGAATTAAACCGTACCCGAAGTTATTTTAAGAGATCGGGGGTTGTTTTTAACATCCTCAAAGTTTGCTTAAGCAAGCCGAGGTCGTACCTGTGTGCACGTGAAACCTGACTCGACCGGGGGTGGCATTTCGCCGTGAGAGCTATTATGTGATTTTGAAGTGACTTGTGGTAATTATGTGGATTAATCGAAATCATGAAGTATTAAGGTCTGCAATACCTAGATATTATTTCTTGATTAGCTCTGCAGTGAACGTTGTATGCAGTTTGATGGTGCAGCTAAATTGAACACTGTTTGACCGTTAATATTGATTGTAGAGAGCTTTGTTGTTTAAATAGTAGTTCATTGTTTATTGTTGGGTTGGTACCCAAGCAGGTACCGCTGATAGCGCTATCGTACCTGGACTAGCGATCATCTGGCGAGACATCCGTGAACTGATAAGCCCATAGCGTTCGAAACCAACCATCACAGGTCAACAGATACTCAGAGTGCCTACCTAACCTTTAAAAAGATCATGTTCATTTTTGTTTGATGTAAAATGCCTTATGAATAAAATTGAGTACCCATAAATTATAATTCTTTGCGAGATTGCAATGACAAATTATAATTTCTTTAAATTGCTTTGATGTTCATATCGTTTTTATTACGTTTTTTAAGTACATCTGTTTTTGTACGTTGCACACAAAAAAATGAGGTGTTTTAGCGCTAATTTCGATTAACGTAATTTTACTGTTCCTAGGCGAGAGACACTGAAGTTCGATAGAACATCCTTATCGCATACAATAATAACTTAATTTTGAAGCATCTTATTTTCCGTTATTCACAGAGTGGTAAGAAAACAAATTAAATTGTTTTCGAAGTAGGTGGCCGCGACTTCATATTTGAGACGTTTTGTCAATTTTAAGCAACTTTCATATATAACATTTTTGTGTATTTTGAGCATTAAGGGTACTCCTATTTAACTTTAAGCAAGTGAATTTTAAATTTGAAGAAATACAAGGACTTCTCAAGAATATATTTTTCTGATAAACGGAAAATAAAAAAGTTTCCACATGTGTTCAAATGTATGCCGGTCTGTTGTAGTGTTTACTTGTATACCCTTTCATTTTGTGTTTGTATATATAATACGTTTGCATTATATCACAGAATATCACGGAAACACAGACAGTTGGGGGTTAAAAGCGTGCATGTGTGAATGTGAAATTTGATACCATAGAAGGCGGCATTCCAATGCGAGAGCTGTGGTGTTAGTTTTGAAGTGTAAAAGTAAAATTCGGGATGATCGTTCCACATGTAGGAATATGCTCTGAGGCGCGGTGCGCAGCGGGTTACGACCGCTGACATATCTCTTTCCGAAAGCCATTCATCTAGCACACCGTCAACAACGTACTGGATGATTTGGTTAGCATTACGCCTTCGACGACTGCCTTACTTTCCGTACTTCTACAGCCGTGGCTTCGGTGCCCAATTTTTAAAGCAGCCAGTTGCTAGATGTGGGAATTGAAACCCGTACCGTGGTGCAGCAGTCAAGCTTCCTAACCGCTCGGTCACGTTGACGCTGATTTTTGAAGTGACTTGTGGTAATTACATGGATTAATCGAAAGGATAAAATAGTAAGATGTGTAATAGATGTAATTACCTAGATAGGATTGCTTGAATATTGTTTGATGGTTGTTATTGCTGCACTAATTTGTTGTTTGGGTCGTTGCTCATTATTTTATTGCTGGGTTGATGCCCAACCGGTACCGCAGATAGTGCACTATTGTACCTGGAAATAGTGGACATCCCTCGAGACGACCGCTAACCCTTCACTTGATAATTACATTACCAGTGATCCAGGAGCGCACCTGGATAGTCATGGGGTGCTCACTTCCTACAAATGCCTTGTTAAGTTGAAATTCTGAGGGGGCAGCAAACCGCAGTTGCAATTTACACTGACACGAGTGGTTCATTGGTCTAATTAGCAGTCGGCTAATGGGCGCTAGAGCATTCGTTATCATAGGTATATTACAGGTAAATCATCGGTGGTGCACCTCATTCGTGATCGAGATATTCTACTAGATGCTACGTGGTAGTACCGCGGGTGCCGCAAAACTCCCTATAGGTCATCTTGAACACGTACTGCTAAATTCGTAATCCTTGTTTACATGACTGGTTATGCAATTTGGCTGTTTTGTGCTTGCGAACTTCTACATTATTTCTGTTGACAACAATTTCTTATCCATCGACAGAAGTATTTCTATTGATGACAATCTTTCGATACAAGTACACTTAGGAAAAACAAATTATCATCTAATGATTTCAGTTGGATTCTACAGTGTGATTTAAAATTGTGTAGATCGTCACAGTTGTTAAATTTATTAGTAAATTATAAAATGTTTGTAATCTAGAAAAAGCACAGCTTAATGTTAATGATTTGCTTGAAAGAAGTGTAAATTATGTTGAAAAAGCTTTGAAAGTTTCGGATGGTGATAGTGATTTCATGTATAGCAAACGGTTAGAAATTGTAGTCGACCAAGTTCCGCAGTGTGTAAATAAGACAAACACTTACACAGTAACAACAATCATAATGGCATTTATGTTAAATTGTCAATATTCTTCTTGTTACTTTCTTTTACGTGACTTTTTAGTACTGCCCGTAAAATGACAATTGCAGCGTTTCTCTGCAAATTTAAATATTTCACCTGAATCTGATGCCAGTACCATGAAGTATTTAACAAATGTTTAAAAACAGTAAGCGAATTGGACAAAGTTTATGTTTTGTTAGTAGATGAAATAAATATAGGTACCGTGTGTCTACAGGGTTTCGCACCATGGAATCAGAGCAACGTTAATTTATCCCAAAGATCAGCTCTTGCTTTTACGAAAACAGCTTACAAACCCTATTATATTTATTTTTCTATGGCAATACGATTAGTCGTATTCAACTTGACGTATGGTGTCAAATTCGACGATAGCAGGTTAGGTTTTGCGTCAGTTTTGACACATACTGACGCAAAACCCAACCTGCTAACCTCAAATTTGACATAGACTTACAGTACCACCAACATACTATTCATCGTTGTATAGCCATGGCTACAGTGCCTTTATATAGACAGTGGCGACAATGGGGTGTCCTATTTTTGATTGGCTGCCTAGATCACGTGGTTTTAGTCGCCATGTTTATGCTAAATCACCTGTGATTCGTGTTATACTTTTGGCAGTACTGAAGTGTATTGTCAGTCTATGTCAAATTCGAGGTTAGTAGGTTCGGTTTTGCGTCAGTTTTGACATAAACTGACGCAAATCTTAACCTGCAAATCTCGAATGTTTTCAGTACTGCCAAACGTAAAACACGTATCACAGTCGACTCTGATCACGGATTTAAATAAACACCCGTTAGAAATTTGCGTAAATATGGCGGCGGGGGTGTGGCTTAGTTGTATTGTCGCCACTGTCTATATAAAGGCACTGTAGCCATGGCCATTCAGAAACGTTCGAAGGCACTTTATTTGTTACTTGCAAATTCAATTTTAATGGTCAATGCTTAGCAACCGTTTGACTATCAATTGCCACTGGAAGAGTAGATCTTTAAAATAAACTATCATCACTCCAGCGCCATGGTGCGTAGTCTCGTGGACGCACGGTATATTACCTCCCGTGTGGAATATCGTTCTCAAAGTATAATAGGTTCTGCTGACAATAACAATGACCTTACCAAAACTGTTCTTACATATATGATTTCCTCGGCTTTTGGTAACTTGTTAAATTACTACCTCTAAATAACATTAAAGGGAATGATGTAAGCAGTTGCACAACAAATGTCGTCAATTTAATACAACACTGTGGTTTTGAGGTTCTTTGCATAATAGCTGACAATCACTCTATTAACAGAACTATGTTAAAAATTTGTGTCCAGATGGTCAAAAAATCCCAAATTCCCAAATAAATGTATTTTTTCTTTTTGATTTCGTTCATATATTTAAAAAGATTTGGAAGAATTGGATGAATCTTAAAAATTTGGGCCAGATTTTCGTATTTTATGATTTTGATGATAAGAATTTAATCCGATATGCCAAATTTAAAGATATAAGACATGCTTATTATAAAGAAAAGTTTTGTATAGGGAAACAGGCTTACAAATTGAATTACAAGTCCGTATATCCTTCAGTAGTGGGACGCCAAAAAGTTAATTTAGCGAACCATGTTTTTCATCGGTCCCCTATCGCTTCTTTAAAAAGTGACCCCCAATTTCAAGACACGGGCTGTTTTCTCGAAATAATTAGAATGTGGTGGGATGTTGTAAATAATCGTGCTCTCTTTAAATGCAATCAGAAAAGAAATGAATTTGCAAAACCAATACCAGCTGTTGATTCTCAAATGAAATTTAAAAAAAAAAACTTTACTATTTGGCTTGATAAATAGAACTGTATTGAGAATAATAATGGCTGCTTATCAAAATAAAATTTTTCAGCAATTCGTCACAGTACAGCGATATTCATACAAATAGTGGAGTACTCATTTTCAAATTATCACGGTAAAAGTTGACTACTGTAAATTTGGAAAAACGGTTTGGGTTTTATTGGACGTTATGTGGATGCAACTACAATGTGTCTTACGACGACATAATAGGTGCTGAGAAAAAAAATAGAACTAAACGAGTATTTAACCCAATTGCCCCTTTCTGTAGCCTAAGTGTATTAAAAGAGCGGTTTGAACTGAAGACTTTAACGCTGACGAATCTGTTTGCGAAATAGAACAAGAACTTTTAATTGACTTCTTACAGGTGCTCCCAACCGAATATTTACGAAGCAGCAATATTGACGAATCCGTAAAATTATACATTAGCGGGTTTGTTACTCACAAATTATCAAAAAAGTTTGAATGTCAAAACTGCATTATGTTTGTAAAAACTTCAAAAGGGACTTATTCCGATTCTGAATATTTTAATTTATTACAAAAGGGGGTGGGCTGTCTATTGCCAGTGATATTGTAAACTTCATATATGTGCACATGATTTTAATTTTGGAATATATAGTTAACCATTCTCAACTTGAAGTAAAATTTTTGAAAATTAAGAAACAGAAGAGTGTGCTATGTAATTGAACAATAAAAAGCTTTAAAGTCGATTTGTTCTATCTAGATATTATTGAATCGGGCGAAATTATAAAACGATTTTAAAATTAATATTGTCCACTTTAAGCAATATTTTTTATAAATAAGTATGTAAAAAATAAAGACCAAAGAAAGTAAGCATGAGCAAAATGAAAGTAGCAATCAACAGCGCAAATTGAATACATTTAAGAATTAAAAAACATGTTGTATTGTTAAGAATTGAATTATAAATTGTACATGAAACTAATATTTCAAATACATGGGTAGGTATGTTTGTTAATGTTTTTCTTTTTTCTGGACATTACCTATAGTAAATAAATCTAATATAACTATTGTTTTTTCCTTCTACGTAAAATAAAATTTAATGATGGAAAAATTACAACATTTGAGCAAATACTAACTGTTTACATACGTAGCGCGTGCAAAGGAGTCCGGACCACTACAATCAGCTGTTGAGATGTTGCCACATGGTATGTAGCGGCTAGTAGGTAGAGTCGGCTGTGGTCGAGTCAAGCTTTTATGTCAATAATCGGTCTGAATCCGTCAATGTATTCTGCAAAGATGCGTATTTTGCTCTCAGAATCCAAAGTCAGAGTAAATAACCCCATCTCTACATCACTAAACTGATATAAAATCAAATTCATTAATAATTTGACTTAATGGCTCTATTCATATTATTCTTAAGAAGAATCCCAATAATATGTACCTAAAATCTAACCTCACATTAATATAGCAAGTATTAAATACCCACTTTGCTACGCCAGCGGACTAATATATCAAATCGAATTAATTCAATATTGTATTGCTGGTTCTAAAATTTTACATTTACCAAATTTAAGACATAACCTAAACGAAATGACATTTATGTACGCCCTAACCTAACCTCTATTAGACTCAAAAACATGAACTTAAAACTTGACCTTGCAAATTCCTTTTAAATATGTGTCACGAAGAATACGTAACCGAACTTCGCTCGCTAATTGGTAAAATGGTAAAATGCAGGAACTTTTATCGTACCTACTTTTCGCGAGTCAACGAGCCGCTTGTATAACATACGTGGGAAAGTCGGCTATTATTAATATTCCGGAGGCACAGCTCTGGCGAGCCGCTCGTTTGGGGGCAAATGTCGCCCCAAGAAAAAATCGGGTACTTACACCACTTCCTCAAGAAGGCACTCGACAGTTTGGCGTATTTCTCCCGGTCTTTCATTATTAAACTGGTTTGCACTAATGGACGCTCAGTAGTTCAAATGCAAAAGAATTATTGTTTTGTCAATTGCTTCAAAAGGCAGCAAGTCAAATAGTCTCAGGTCCCTAATGGATTCTACACGCTCAAAAGTTATAATTACTGACTTCTGAATCGATTTAAGAGTAGGAAAATAATCATATTCCAAGACCGGTCAGGCGTGGGGGAATTTTAAAATTTAAAACAATTCTAGGTAGCCAGCGAATAAATAAACATAATAACGACGCGGCAAAAAATGCTCCCTGAGGTTGAGTGAGGCTGCAGTTTTTGTTTTCGTTACGTAAATAGCTGGAGCGTGTAGCATACCTGCACACCCATTCGAATTATAAACGCAAACGAAATTGCAGACCTGCTGCTTATTCCGTTTGATGGGATGAGATCTGCAATCGTTTTGCGGATATTTTCCACTAGCAAAGGGCAAACGAAGATCAAGCACCGCCCGGCGTAATGGAAATGCGTCTGAACTACTCAAGGACGAAGCTTTATCTAACGTACAAAATTCAGCTTTTTTGAATGGGTAAAATCTCGAATGCCATTACGTTTTGCTAAAGCTTACAAGTGTCGAATAAATTATTTTGCGTTTCAGAATTTTTGCAGTGAAATTCGGCATTATATTCTTTAATTTCATGGACAAGTACGATTTGACTAGGTATATTCCCCATTTATAAGATATTTGGTTTTGACCAGTTGACCAAACTAACAAAAATCTGGTGTGATACACTCACACAACTTCCTTTTACAGTGATCTTATAATTAGCCAAAAATTAGAGTTTTAATTTTTCAGCATTTGTCAAAAATTTTCAAAAATTGCAAATTCTACAAAACGGTACAAAATAGAGCGTTAGTTCAAAAGACAAATTTTCTCTAAAATTTTGAGCTGAATTCAAAAATGTAATAATATACCGAGTGTTCTATTTAAAATAGGAGTTAATAAAAAATAGAAAAAAAAACAAAAAAAACCCATTTTAGAAGTATTGAACTGGAAAATCACCTATCTCACGTCAATACAACATGTAATAAAAATGTAAAGTTTGAAAAAATCGTTAGAGCCGTTTTTGAAAAAATCGAAAAAACCGAGTAAACACCTACTTCCGGATATGTGATTTTCTTCGAAAGCTTGCTGCCGCATTTACATAGAACACAAAACTTATACAGTGTGTTCAAGATAAGGAGGGCCAGTATGGGGATCTCGGTAATGGTAAGAGATACAAATTTGGTTAAATGGGAAGAAAGTTGCGCAATTAAAGGACTAAAAAAATGACGTCTAGAAATCCTTGATATGACTTTTCGTTTTTGAATTATCTCAAAAAAACCGAATTTTTAGATTTTCTTTTTAATTTTTTTTCTGGCGTTAATATTAAAGTTAGAGCGAAACTGATTAAACTTCTTTATAGCAACTTTTAATGGACTTAATGATTACGTTATCAATTTTTTTATCCGACGTTTCGTCTTCGAGAAACCATCATCAACTTCATTTTTTTAAATACGGTCCTGGTTTTTTGATGCCAAATTTGCAAAGCCCTTGTTACTCTAAATTCAACAATGTACCACATATTATGGTTCAATTACGTTTCAAGCTTTTTTTTGATCATCATCAGAAAATTTTTTAGATACGGACCTGCATTTCTCATAATTTTCTAAAAATAAGTTCATACAGTAAGTTAGGCCTTTTTACATGCCGTTAAAATATTAAAATGCATATCATAATGTCATAATTCTGATACATTAATTTAATAAGGAACCAATAACTATTAACAATAAACAGCAAATAAATGAACAAAAGATAGGCAGAAAGAATGAGAAAACGAGCCTTGAAACAATGTAATAGGTATTTAACGTTTTGAAATAGAATAAGAACTTAGAAGATTGGTTCTTGAAGCCTTTCAAAGTATAACGCCAGTATTGATGAATAATGTTTTAGATTCTACAGTTAGATGTTATTTATGCATAGAGAATGATGGCAACCTTTTTGAATACCTTCTGTAAATTTAATCGCTGTGTCTAGGTGCACGTTAACGTGTACCGAAAATAATATTATGGTACACGTGAAAACGTCATTGCAGTTTATGACGTAAAAAAATTACGTGTACCAAGTTAGCGGCACCAAGATATTCAAACGTGCACGTTGAGTATATTGAGGCAGATGTTGAGGTTAGGTTTAAAATCGGATTTGGAGATAAGCGAGAAGTGCTTATGTTTTTATCGCATGTTTCAGTCAAGTTTTAAGCGATTTAATTATGCAATTTGGTCAAGTATTCAGTTCATTTGATGAACTTCAAAGTGACTTAAAACGATATGAAGAAGAAAACAAACAGAAGTGTGTTATTAGAAGCAGGCGATCTATTAGAACAGTTAGGAAAGTTTTAAAACGCGAACTTGATGAGAAGTTGAAGTACTATGAAGTACATTTTACTTGCATTCATGGTGGTAAATTAAGAGTTAGAGGGAAAGGATTAAGAAATTGCGGTGGGTATATTTATTGCTTTTTAATACTTGTGTATGGGCCCGATGCCATATTTTTTTTAGAACTCATAAAATGAATTGTCCTGCAGTAATTAAAATTCGCGCTGATAAAGAAGGGGTCCTTGAGGTAAAAGAATTCGTCGAAAATCATTGTAATCATGAGATGTCCCAGGTATAGAATACACTTCTGTTTTTATTACTGTTTAATAAATAGTACCTACATTGTGTATCTAGGACGAAAAGCCTAACATTCCCAGACGACTGTGAATATTGTTGGGCTAGGCGAATGCCGAGCCCAACAACACAGGAGTCTGGGAATGTTGCTTTTTGTCCAAGATACACATACTATTTTTCCGCCAATCGATAGGAGTAATTAATAAAAATTAAGAAATAGTACTCGAATATTCCCTGCCTAGGCCGGGAATATTATTCCGGTACAGTTTTATTGTAAGTTACCTAGCAACGGCTGATGTAATGGAATGTTTGACTTTGCTCAACAAAATTTTGTCAATAATGTGACAGTTCTAGTACGATTGGCGGAAAAAATATTTACAGGATCTTTCAAAGAACATGCGCTTTCTCATACCCGAATAAAACTTGTCCAAAAATTAGATGAGAATATTCTAGGTGGTTTATAGTCATTTAACTGCAAATAGAACGTTGAATTTGGAAGAAAAGGCTCTAGTTAAACATTTATTGGATGTACGCGGCAACAAAAAAAATGCTTTGGTACTACTGGGAAAATGACAACGTTGAAAGATTTACGTAATATTGCTTATAACATGAAACAATCTAGCAATGATTTATGTACTGTGGCTAAAGATTTGGAAGAAAATTACAGTAAGTCTATTAAACAGCAATTACAGAATATGTAATTTTTTTTACCGTTGTAACAAATTTGTTAATTTATAATAATTATACATATACTTCACCGTATTTTGTTATTTTAGAGTGTCAAGTACATATTTTACAAGATGAAGAGGACACGTGTAAAGGGCTCTATTTTGCAACTGACTCAATGAGAAGGGCAGCAAAAACATGGCCTCAGTTTATCTCAATTGATTGCACTTATAAATTATTAAATCTAGGATTCACTGTTTTTTATTTATTGTAGAAGATTCAAACGGATACAGTGAAATTGCTGGCGTTGTTTTAATTTCAAACCAAGACAAGGAAACGTTTCAGTGGCTGTTAAAGACTTTTAAAGACGATATTGGAGATTCAGCACACAACATTAATTGCATTATGGGAGATAAAGATCTTCTGCAAAGAAACAGTATCAACGAAATTTTCCCAGATGTTCCTGTATATTTTTGTCTGTTCCATACGCTCAAAACAATGAAAAGAGAAATTTCTAGAGATAAGTTAAATATAACCAACGAGAGAACAAAGGCTCTCGAAATTTTGCAAAAACTTGTTTAAAGCTATAGTGAGCAAGATTATGATAAAGATTATGAAATATTACAAAAATCAGTTCTTAATTCTATACTTACGTATTTTAACAAAAACTAGCATTCCATAAGGAACTACTGGACTGCTTATTCTATGTGTAAAGGAAATTTACTGAACAGAACCAACAATCGTATAGAATCGATCAATAGTAAATTAAAACAGGTTATTCAAAAGAACAGTAGTCTTGCCGAGTTTGTGAAATATTTTTTCATCTTTCTGAATTCACATGAACAAGAGATGAATGATCGAACTGCGCGATTGGTTCTAACAAAACATATCACAACATTTCTGGAGGAAAGTCCTGAATTTCTGTATGGATATTACTTGACTCCATATGCAAATACATATGTTCAATCGCAAATCATTGCTGCAAAATATGTTGAAATAAAATGAGGTAACAATGGCTTTTATAACGAGTTTCCTGTACAGTCACAATAACTAAATGCACATGTATAAAATTCAGTTCAATGTTGCTTCCTTGTAAACATATTTTTGCACTACGCATTCTATTAAAAGAGCCATTATTTGAGGAAAGTTTGTGTCATATAAAATTAAATAAGCAATATTACTTGAGATACCAGAGAGTTTTCACAGAAAGTTCCAATACAATACCTCAGTGTCAATAACGAAAAGTTAGCCCGCTAGCATAAAATCTGTAAACCAAAAAAGAAAACAGGCGCTTTTTGTTACTAATTCTTTAGCAAATTTAGCAAGTCTTTCCAACAATACATTGTTTACTTACAAAATGAAAATAATGAAAGACATTGAAATGTATTGGACACAAGGTTTGGAGGTAGTTGTTTAACCCGTAAGTGATGAATCCTCGAGTGACACCAATGTTAGAAGTTTTTTGGAAGAAGAATATTCGAACCCACTTCGAATATAAACACTTTGGTGCCAGTACCTAATGTTGTCATTGAAATCGTTGATCAAATGAATGCTACATCATCTTTAGAGATCCTTAATACAAAGAAAAGCACTGATGAAGCCAAAGACATTCTATTAGTTGGTAACAATCCTAGAATACTACTCAAAACTTCTTAATGTACTTCTTTTTGTAGACAGCGAATTGGAAAATCAAGAAGTTACCGAACATACGGCAGGACAGTTTCAAAACGGAGAACCGGATAAATTGAGTGCCCATTGTCACAGTTCCAGTTCGCAAATACAGAGTAAGAACTTTAGTGCAAAAAGAAATATTAAGTTATATCCAATCTGAAACAGAAGAGTTTCTGTAGGACTTGGGGCCGTCATGAATCGGAGTTTTTCCTAGCGTCGGAAGAATGTTCAGTTCACGACCAGCCTTAAGCTCGAAAGAAAACTTCTATTTCAGCTATTGGCCCCGAAAACTTGAAACATGGCATTAATTCTTTTTACATATTTTTGTTTTAGTTATAAGTAACATAAAGTTGCCAGCAAAAAGAAGGCCTAGAGGTGCAGACCAAACAGTTATAGGCAATAAACGAAAGCGCTTTAAAAAATAATGTTGTCCTGTCAGCCCATATGTAGCTATAATTTTAGGTTCATTTAATATGAAAATATATTTTTGATATGTATTATGGTTTTTTTTAAATAACAATACTAAAATAATAATAATAAATACGTATTATATTTTGTTTAAAAAAAGGCGTTAAAATAATAATAAAAAATTATTTCTCAAAAACTGTATTATTATAAATATGCGTACACGTTTAGGTATTTGGGCACCCCTAAGTCGGTGCACGTAAATTTACTACGTCACAAACAGTGATGACGTTTTCGCGTGTATCTAAATATTTTATTTGGTACACGTTAACGTGCACCTAGACACAGCGAAATTTAATACCTATTACATGGTTTCGATGTTCGTTTTGTTATTCTTTCTGTCTATCTTTTGTTAATTTATTTGTTGTTTATTGTTAATAGTTATTGGTTGCTTATTAAATTAATGTATCAGAATTATGACATTATGATGTGCATTTTAATATTTTAACGGCATGTAAAAAGGCCTAACCTAATGTATGAACTTATTTTTAGAAAATTATGAGAAATGCAGGTCCGTATCTAAAAAATTTTCTGATGATGATCAAAAAAAAGCTTGAAACGTAATTGAACCATAATATGTGGTACATTGTTGAATTTAGAGTAACAAGGGCTTTGCAAATTTGGCATCAAAAAACCAGGACCGTATTTAAAAAAATGAAGTTGATGATGGTTTCTCGAAGACGAAACGTCGGATAAAAAAATTGATAACGTAATCATTAAGTCCATTAAAAGTTGCTATAAAGAAGTTTAATCAGTTTCGCTCTAACTTTAATATTAACGCCAGAAAAAAAATTAAAAAGAAAATCTAAAAATTCGGTTTTTTTGAGATAATTCAAAAACGAAAAGTCATATCAAGGATTTCTAGACGTCATTTTTTTAGTCCTTTAATTGCGCAACTTTCTTCCCATTTAACCAAATTTGTATCTCTTACCATTACCGAGATCCCCATACTGGCCCTCCTTATCTTGGACACACTGTATATGAAATTTCAACATCATACCTCTTTTCGTTTTTGAGATATTCTGTTCACAGACAGACACACAGACACACTGGCAGACAGACAGACCCACATACAGACAAATGAACAATAATATGTTTTTTGGGATCAGGGAACTCTAAAACGGGAAGATCTGTTAAAAACTCAATTTCGAATTTTTGGGGTGAATCCAATACTTAGTTTATCGTAAAAGGAAGTAAAAATTTAAATATAGAACTTGTCTATATGCCTTAACCATTAAAATAAAATGCTCTTTTTAACACATACGCATTTTTGATATGAAGGAAAAAGATGAAATTTTGTATTGAGATACTAGAGATAATTTCCGATTGACTGATAAATATAGTCAAAATGGCCGACATCACCAGTTTCACCGGAAATGACACCAACTTTAATTTTTTAAATGAATCATCTTATATATTTTATGTTTTTCGCAATCTACGACTCAAATTACATACAACAGTTCTGCCGAATTTGTTTAGGTAGTACACAGAAATATTAAAAAAAATAATTGATTAATTATTCTTCAATTTTAGAAAAAGATAAAGTACTGCATGATGCATATCGTTAGATTGGTAATTAAATTTGCTGTTTAATGGCAAAATAGGGTAGGTGCCATTTAAAAGAGTAACTTTTTCTTAAAAAACTTGTTTAGCAATTTTTTTCATTTATTAAGGGTGTGTTATTGACTTCATTGATAAAATGGCTATTATTATTAGTTACTAGAGTCAATTAAAATATATTTTTTCAAGTCACAGCCTTCTATCGTAAAAAATAAAAGTTGGAGGAAATATTTTTTTTTTTTAAACAAAAATTTAGCGAGATCGGTTTATGTAATTTGACTTGTAAATTCCGAAAAACATTAAATATACAGGGTGATCAATTTAAAAAATCAAAGTTGGTACAATTTTCGGTGAAACCGGAAGTCGGCCATTTTGATTATATTTATCGGGCAATCATAAATTATCATTAGAAATATAACAAGTGCTTGAAAAATTTCCGGAAATATTTGGAAATATGTTCTGCAGCTATTTTTTCAATAAGTGCATGAGTGCATGCCAACTGAAAAAATCCCGACTCCGAAGGCGGAAGGATTTTTCTTGGAGGCATGCACAAATGCTTTTGTTGAAAAAAAAATAACTGCATAACATATTTCCAAATATTTCCAAAAGGAAATTTTTTAAGCGCGCGTTATATTTTGATAGAGAATATCACGAATGAAAAAAGACAGTAAAGAAAACATTCTTATTAAAAAAATTACGAAACTAATACCTAAGTACTAATAGTTTACGGTTTTTTGTGATGACAGTGACATAAGTGGAAATTTTCCGGCAAATTTTCGATTATAATTTTCGCCGTTACCATAGAAAATTTCCAATTAAATTTGCATAAGGGATATTCTCTTTAGTATCTTTATATAAAATTTTATCTAAATCTATTTATAAATAAAAAAGATATAAGCATGGCCCTGTTCTCATTGTCACCCGGTATAGCAATCAATGTACAGTCGTGTTCAAAAATGTGTTGTACAGCTACATTTCTAAGTTTATTGATGGTTGTTATTACTCAACACAGACTCACACTTTATCATTTAGGTAGACCAAGATGTACATTTTCAAAGTATATGTGTGTACAACACCCTTTTTAACTTTGTGTAATTAATTTATACTTACAAGACACAACTGCTGTGTGCTGTGCAACACTTTAGTGAACACGATTGTACGTAGGTTAATCGTAACGTTCACTTAAAATAAACACCCTGTGTGTATATAACTATTGTGTTTGAAATCTTGTCGTCATTTTCCACTTAATAAAAGAAATCTGAGGTAAATTACTGAACTTAGAATTAGTGGAATCTTTTGAGCTTTAATAGAAAATAGTATATTATGTTATTAGGAGCAAAAGTTATATTTTATGTGGCGAAGCTGGACGTGTTATCTGCCGAGCTTGCGAGGCAGATAAGTATAGCCGAGCCACATAAAGATACTTTTGCTCCGAATAACATATAGTATTTTTTCTTCAAACGTTTTTATAACAAATTATTTACAACTTTGTGAACAAAATTCGAAGAAAATTACCTGATCTCGTCAGCGGCAGATAATATTATCTGCCGCTGACGAGCGGCAGATAAAGTTGTCAGGGGCAGATAATAATTTTATCTGCCGCTGACGAGCGGCAGATAAAGTCGTCAGCGGCAGATAATAACTTTATCTGCCGCTCGTAAGCGGCAGATAATATTATCTGCCGCTTGGCAATAAAGTGACAGTTTAGCATCATCAATCCAACAGTATAATGCCATATTTTACTGCCGTTTGAAGAAAAAAGACATTATTGCAGTTTTTAAATACAGAACTTTCTCTATATGCCTAGCCATTAAAAACAAAATTCTTTGTATAACATAAACGTATTTTTTAAATGGACGAGAAAAGGGTATCGTATTGTCAACAACAGAAGATTTTAGTTTGACTCCTAGTATAGTGTATAGCAATTTAAATAGATAAATTGAACAAAACGTTCACTTCAACTAAACACCCTGTATATATTTACAATATTTTTTTTGTTTTAAATTTTCTGTTTTGTTTTATAAATCCTACGAGTAACTTTCAGGAATTCAAAATTTCAAATATTAAATCGATGGAATTAATGAGAAGTGCAGATACGATGGAGTTTCAAATAGTTTTTCGGCACGCAATCGAGCTATGCGTTTACTATCGTCCAGAACTAAACGTTTCGGTTACTGCTGCACTTTGCAATTAGGCTTTAAAAGTCCACGCCAGCTCATGCTCCAGAAAACGAGTTCACAGGCGAGAAGCGATGCACAGTGCGACAACCCCAAGCAAAAAATCGGGGGTCGCAGAAACAGCACAGGCACAATTCCACTTCGCAGCACGAGAACTACTTACACGCTTGCACCTGGTTCGTTTAGTCCGATTTCAGTGACGAGAGGTGACCGCGTTAGAGCAGCAATGCGGATGTTAACGAGTGAAACCAAGAAGTAGATAGAAGACTGACTTAACGGTCGGGTCACACCTGATCGAGTATTCGTTGCAACCCCCCTCACTGTTTACCTGCTAAGTGTAAGTGCGTCCCTGCTCTAATTGTGCACTTCGCAAGGTATATTGCGTTCGCGCCGTGGAGGTGCATGATTTTCACGCACCATGCTAGCAATTGACGCGGTTTTCACGAACAATAGCGTCCATGGCTGGCTGGATGCGACGAAAACAATGCGTTTCTTTGGAATATTACTAAACTAACTACTATTATTTTAAAAAAATACTAACGAAGCATGGATATCGATCGCATCGCGCAGTTAACAAAAGAAACAACTAACTTAATTAATAAAAAATTTATAAAAGAGATCAATCGGGCGAATATCACCAGTAAAACAGAAGCAATCAATATTCAAGAAATGCTAGGCACAAGAAGATTTGAACAAAATTGTGGCGAAGCATGTTCTCAGTGTCACAATCTAAGTGTCTAAAGATAATGCTGATTGATGATGACGCTTTATCCTATAATGACTGCTATGATGTAAAGTGCAGTTTTAGATGCAAAATGCCCTTTTGAATGTATAGTAGTTTCCATCAATCAAACCTACAATGTTTCTGGTTTTTACAGTATTATGAATACCTTTCTAAATTGCCTATATTAGAAAAGGGTAAGCTGTCAAAAGTTAACTATAGATCCGCAAGACCGCGTAATTCAGCGGCAGGGGGCACAAATAATGGGGCCCTGATTAAAGAGTTCTATTTTAAACTTACAGTTTGTACTGTAAAAAGCTTTGAGGAACAAATATACGCATGAAAAGGTTTGGGTCATCCATGATATCATTAATAAAATTAATGAAAGGACTGTGAATAGGGTCGGACAGTCATAACGTCACTTTTGTGCGAATTTTAGAGTGATGTTATTTTCAAAATTACTACTTTAAAAGTAACCCTTATCGAAATACGCGTTAAAGCAATCATGTCAAAAATGGGACCCTTTGCAAGCACACCTGCGGTTCGAACAAAGGATACTCTAACTATTAATTGTAGTAATTTAAGTAATTCTGCAATATTTTTTATTAAATTGTAACGCTAGCGTCTGCAGCAAATTTTAATTATACGTTAAAAATGTATTTAATTTGTACATCGCCTAATCGGGCTTTACATCTAGCCAGCGCTCGAAATGGTGATAACAGATCACTCACCCGCTATGCGTAAAGACACGAAGAAGCAACCCCAGCATCCTCTCCCACTCAATGGTACACAGTACGGCTGTACCGATAACGCCGCCAAAGAATATAAAAGCATTATTCTTTTAGATATCCTCGAGAGCTTCACGGCACTGCAGTACCACACCTGAGGTAATTTTGCAACAGCTCAGGGCTAGTAAAGCGGCTCTACTGTCACTGAAGATACCAATACATTGATTCTCGATTTTCCTTTCAAGAATTGCTTTTGCACCATGTATTATTCCTATTACTTCCGCTTGGAAGACAGTGGCTATTTTGCCTAGTGGTATACTTTGGCGGAGGTTCAGATCGTCAGAGAAAACTCCGGAACCCGTTCCATGCTTTGTTTTAGATTCGTCAGTAAAGATTGATATATCTATATAATGGGTAAATCCGGCATTTTCATAGACGTTAAATTGTCTATTGAAGGCATATTGTAGAGGGAGGTAATCTACCATAGCGCCCAGAAGAGGAATCTTGTCGACGGCCTCATTCAGAATGCGGGTATGCCTGCCTCCCGTGCCTGCTGTGTGCCACAGCTCTTTGTAGCGCAACCTCAAAGCGGCCCTTACGGCTACTTCCTCCACAAAAAGATCAGGTGGTGGAAGACATAAGACCACCTCTAAAGCGGCCGTAGGGGTTGAACGTATGCACCTGTAGAACTTTGACAGGCAAGAAGTTGCACATGTCCTAGTTTACTAGCTGCCATATCCTGTCTGACCCTGGGCCACCAAACAAGCACTCCATAACATAGCATGAGCCTAATGACGGCAGTATACAGCCACAATTTAATTCGGGGGGAGAGTCCCCAGGATTTATCCAAAAGCGCGGCGATACTGCCAGAATGCCATGCATGCTTTTTCAGTTTTAACTTTTAAATGTTTCTGTCTGTCAAAAATAACTCCCAAGTATTTGACATTGTCTGAAGAGCTGAGAGAAATGTTGAATAGAAAAGGTTTACGTAAAGGTCCCACCTTCCTTTTTTTGTGAAAAGTACCATTTCTGTCTTTGAAGGATTGATAGAGAGTGACTGTTCATTACACCATGTTTCTGTTATTTGAAGAGCTGTCTGCATCAAGTTACAGAGCGTGCCCTCGAACTTGCCAGTAATGAGGATGACGATGTCATCAGCATATCCAGTAATATAGAATTCAGCATCATTGAGTGTGCTTAGAAGGCTGTCCACCACTGTATTCCACAGTAGTGGAGACAGAACCCCCCTTCCTTGCAGACAGCCCTTCGTCACAACACCTCTAATGGAGTTGTCTCCTATATTAAATTGTACTGCTCTCATCGTAAGCATGTGTTTTATGCATTCACAGAGAGTGAGTGCCACACTAATCCTGCGTAAGGCAGACTTAATGCTCTCAAAAAAGCCTTGTCAAAGGCTCCTTCAATATCAACTCCCAGAGTGAA
This sequence comes from Agriotes lineatus, assembly GCA_940337035.1. NCBI lineage: Eukaryota > Metazoa > Arthropoda > Insecta > Coleoptera > Elateridae > Agriotes > Agriotes lineatus. Next base: position 539,817 of record CALNHX010000070.1, on the reverse strand, counting down.
CACTGTATTGTCTAGCGATCTCTCAATACGCTTCACTAGAGCATGTAGCGCCGATTCAGTAGATCTCCCTGAAATATAGGCATGATGGTTCAGGTGCAATGGGTGTAAAGCCAGCACCCTTTCTCGTATTTCTCTGTCACAAAGTCTCTCAAATGTCTTTAGTAAGAAGAATGTAAGACTAATGGGACGATATGATTTATCCTAGGTATAATCCGTACGCCCTGATTTAGGTATAAAAACTACCTTCACTTCTCTTCAGCTCTCCGGTATATATCGAAAAGCGATACATGGCCGGGTGAACAAGCATCAGGTCCAGTTCCCATTGTAGTAGGGCTGGAAAGATACCGTCCACTCCTGACGACTTGAAGGAAAGAAAGGAGTTTATAGCTCAGGTTACCTTGTCACCCCGTACGACCTGGTTTGCCACATTCCAATTTTTCTCTGAGGGAGGTGGGATGCTGGGTATTGGTCATACATTGTCAGGGGTGACAATACAGCCTGGAAAATGTGTTTGAATTAGCACTTCCGCTGTCTCTTCGGGTTTGGTTGTAAAAAAACCATCCCCTCGCCCGAGACAGCCTGGCCGAGCCGCGGAGGCAGTGGTCTCTATAGAACTGCAAAATGTTTTCCTAGAGTCCTTCTGTCTCTGACGGATTTCTTTTTTGTATAATCGTTTTTGGTCTTTATAAACCTCCCAGTCACTAGTAATTCTAGCTCTTTTTGCTTTGTTAAAGATTTTACCCAATGTTGATTTTATCCTGTCGAGTTTCGGACACCACCAGAAGGTTGTGCGACTCGCTTTGAATGTCTTCAAGGGGCATGACGATTCGTAAGATTGTAGAATCGAGTTCTGCAGGATAACCACACCGATTTGCAGGTCCTCTACCTGATCAATCTTTTCTGAGAAAACCAAAACCACCAGGTGAGCTTCCAGATCTGTCTTTGTTACGGTATTAAAAAAACTTTACGACACCCACCCAAGGTGAGCATCGCACCACGGAATCAGTCCTGAAAAACTGGCACACTTGCCCTGAAATCGGTTCGAAATAGGCTAAAAGACCACGGCTGGGACGCTCAGGGAGTCGGGCGTGAGTCACACGATACGTTCTGGGCAAGCGTGTGGTGACATAATATATACAGGGTATGTCGAAATCATGAGGGCGCCACCAAGCCTGTCTTAACCCGGCTAACCGGGCCTGGACGGTTAGACGGGAGCGAAGCATGCAAAATACTCCGCCAATAGGATTACTCAAGAGTTGCAAGGTCAAATAACAATTTCGGGATTGCCTTATGCAAGGATTGTAATTAGGTGTCAATCCGACCGCGACTACGCAGCTGTCTCACCCACCTGCACGCTCAAAGCTTCCTCGTTCCGTCGTACAATATTGAGTACAATGAAGGGGGCGTCTATCTGTAACAGAAGATGCACAAGTCGAAACAAAACAATTGTTCCCTTAACTAACCAATCATATATTGAACTTCGGGTTACAATGGGGCAGCAGAGTGCGTCGCCCTATATCTATACTTAACCTATAATTAAGGGCACCAGCTGGCACGCGCGCTCTAAACTTAACGACAGATGTTGAACAGTAGTGAACAGTAATGAACAGTAATGAGCAGTAACGAGCAGTAATAAGTAGTAATGAGTACAAATATGCGCGTCGCCTTATGCGGCGGACAGCGAAGATTTAAATTAGCACTCGCGGCATGAACAGTCTGCAAGTCTGAATGAATGCACAAGAGCAGTAATGAGTCCAAATATGCGCGTCGCTTTATGCAGCGGGCAGCGAAGATTTAAATTAGCACTCGCGTTCACAGCGGTAATCAGGTTAAAGACACATACCTTAATGCGTAGGCGGCGAGGGAGCCTGGTACAGTTGAGTTGCGACAGGCTGCAGTCGTAGGTGGCAGGTACCTTCGATGTTACAACGGCTATAGGGGTGAATGCACAACCGCCTTAATGGCGACGGGAGACGCGTCAATGACGCGTACAACGGGACGACGAAAAAAATGGGCCACTTTCGTTCTGCGGAACAAATCCTCGTAGGTCGAGATGAAGGGGGCACGACCCCTTACTTACGGAAGCAGGAACTGGGCTCAAAAACACCCACGCTACGCCAAAGACAATTCGAAAACTCTGACTCACAACCACCACACGAGCGTTCTCTGCAACGGGCTGCGGACAACTGCCACTTAAGCGCCGCACGAAAGCACACACTATCCGACCTCTTACTCGATCGACGGCTCTCGGCTGAATGCCCAAAGGGAAGCGCTGGCACAGGTCACCTTGGTCGCGTCCCCACGTGACTAAACCTCGGCGGCCAATCGCAAGGCGATAAAATGAAACAAATTAATGCGGGCCACGATGGTATCACGCCACAACAGCGTGCTTTCTAGAAGATTCGGAATTCGGAAAAACGCCATCAGAGGGGAGCTCCAACCGACGAAAAATACTGCTTTTGGAGCTAAATATGTGCGACATCGTGATTCTGGAATTAGGCGATGGAGCCAAATAAAGAACTAAAAGGGCTTAGCATACGGGCACGCTGCCCTAAAACCTAGGTGGCTATTTAAAATACCAAAATGACCTGGATCAAATGTGCGGAAGACGAGACTGCACTTGTGCGCAAAAATTGAGAATGGTTTTAACCTAGCAACAAATTGCCCTAAAGGCGTGAAATGCAATTAAACATCTGCGACAGCAAAATGACTTAACACTCCCCTTACTTGAAAGAGAGTTCCCCGAAGTCTCTTATAAAACAACGAGGCATTTTGCAACAACGTAACGAGAACTCAAACGAAAACGCAACAACGAAAAACGAACGAAACAAATACATTCGATACGATAGAGTGCACCCCCAAAGGGATTACGCACACTGGCCACCAGATAGGGTGCAAAGGTGGGAAGAGAGAAGAGGAAGAAGAAAGACTGGATACGCCAGTAAAAAATACGTAAATTTTGTCGAAATCGGGTACAAACAAGTCTTACACCTGTGGACACTTCCGACCAACCGTTCCAAAAGAACACAGGGTGTGGGGGGGGGTATAGAAATGGAAGTCCAAAGTCCCACCCAAGGGTTACCTGAAGAGGGCACGCTGCGCGTCACGAGATCGGCGCATTGTGTGAATCCCACAACTGGTATGAGTACCCAAGAGAAGAGGATGAACCACCAAAGAAAAGGGAAATGGTTGTGACAGAAACTGTCAAAAATAGTCATAATCAGTAATAGGAAAAACTCAGTTCACCGAAATCCTCAATCGATGCCGATGCCGGAGCCAAGTCGACTATTAAACCGCAAAGAGCGAGCTCGAAAGTGACTCCAACACCGAACACCAAAAGAAAATCCAGAAGAACCAAGTCTCCAAGGGTGTAGGCGTTTGATGACGCATGCCCAATAAATCCTTTTCAGAACTCCATGCGGCCCAAAGGGACTACCTTACGACGACAGGGTCCGCACGAAACAAAATGACCAGAAACACGCTCTCTTTATGTAATCCCACACAGGTGGTTAAAAATGGCGACGGCCAACGGTACGGTAAAAGAGCGCTAGGCCACGAAAACAACAGGGCATCACTACAAAAAAAAAAGTCAAAAATCTGTAAATACTCCAACACTATACACTTAAGAAACCTCATGCGGACAGCAGGCCATTACCGCCACACAAAGCTCAGAAGCTTCAACGAAACTGTTCACAAAGAACACGATACTTGACAACATGACGTCATCAGACAAAAAGGGTACGATAAATGACAACAAAACGTCAACAAGTACGAAGCATTCCGACCAGCGGTAAAGACTCGTTAAATGCTAACGGTAAGTGTACAAAACACTGCGATAAAAATGTTAGGGGTGTCCACGAAGAAGTCGGTAAACAAGGTTGGGCGATACATGATAATAATGAGTATGAGATAAAGGCCAACGAAAATAACTACGTCAAACCAACTAAGAAGATGGCCTGAGGGACGTAATAACCGCACGAGCGAATCTCCCCAAGCACACCAACAGCACACCAAAACTTATCAACAAACCAAGACACGGTAATGAACGTGAAAAAGAATTTCAACCTGCTTACCAAAAATCAACTCGGTACAACACCAAACGATAGAGAAAAAAAAATTGTCAAAATCGGTAATCATCAACGTCAAAATCGATAAACCTCGATAACGTGAACGTCAAAATTGATAAACGTCAGTTCGGTACAACAAAAGTGTCAACTTAGCCCAAGGCTAAACAATGTAAACGACAGGGAATCGAAACTCCCACTAAGCCTTCGAAAAGACTTAAAAAAAAACAAGGTCGGTACCTTCACTCAACAACATCTGGTACTAAATCCGACTAATACGGGATAAAATCTGCACTAAATGCAACAAGAGATCTCGGTAGTATGAACTGGCTAAGAAAAACAAGAAACGACGGTAAAAATGACGAAAAAAATACTCAAAATATGAAAAGACATGGAGAAACACAAAAAGAAAACTCAAAAAGGCGATAAACAACAAGAAAACACAAAACTACAAATAGAAAATAAGAAAAGACAAGAAAAAACATATAGAAAACAAGAAAAGAAACGTAAAGACAAATGACAACTAAGAAAAAACATATACACGGTCAAGAAAACTAATGAAAATAAACTAAGAACAGGAAAAGCCAAGAAAAGACATATAGAAAACAGAAGAAAACAAGAAAAGACAAATAGAAAACAATAAAAGAAGCTCGGTAAAATATTCTACTAAGAAAAAAAACGGTTTACCAGTCCATACCACTTCGAAATAACGAAAAAAAACATTTGTGACAACAATATAAATGACACAACAAGGCTAAGCAAAGCAAAGCCAGAAAGGCCTGAAAGGCCCCGCGTTGAGCGACAAAATTAAGACACACAACGCAAAAAAAAGAAAACCCCAAAATGAGGTCGGGCGTTGTCGTGCACCAATAGGCTCCAGACGTTGGAGCACCGAAATTAGGCGCGTTGACGAGAACAAAGGAGCCACAAGGCCCCACAAGGCCTCACACGATGGGCTGCCAAAATTAGGCAGACAACGGGTGGCTTAATAAGAAAAACGAACATACAAGGCCCCCGATGTTGGACGCCAAAATTAAGACGCACAACGAAGGGGCTTGACGAGAAGACGAATATCAGAAAAAAAAACAGGCCCACACGTTGGGCGCCAAAATTAGCCTGTTACGGTATTAAAAGAACTTTACGACACCCACCCAAGGTGAGCATCGCACCACGGAATCAGTCTTGAAAAACTGGCACACTTGCCCTGAAATCGGTTCGAAATAGGCTAAAAGGCCACGGCTGGGACGCTCAGGGAGTCGGGCGTGAGTCACACGATACGTTCTGGGCAAGCGTGTGGTGACATAATATATACAGGGTATGTCGAAATCATGAGGGCGCCACCAAGCCTGTCTTAACCCGGCTAACCGGGCCTGGACGGTTAGACGGGAGCGAAGCATGCAAAATACTCCGCCAATAGGATTACTCAAGAGTTGCAAGGTCAAATAACAATTTCGGGATTGCCTTATGCAAGGATTGTAATTAGGTGTCAATCCGACCGCGACTACGCAGCTGTCTCACCCACCTGCACGCTCAAAGCTTCCTCGTTCCGTCGTACAATATTCAGTACAATGAAGGGGGCGTCTATCTGTAACAGAAGATGCACAAGTCGAAACAAAACAATTGTTCCCTTAACTAACCAATCATATATTGAACTTCGGGTTACAATGGGGCAGCAGAGTGCGTCGCCCTATATCTATACTTAACCTATAATTAAGGGCACCAGCTGGCACGCGCGCTCTAAACTTAACGACAGATGTTGAACAGTAGTGAACAGTAATGAACAGTAATGAGCAGTAACGAGCAGTAATAAGTAGTAATGAGTACAAATATGCGCGTCGCCTTATGCGGCGGACAGCGAAGATTTAAATTAGCACTCGCGGCATGAACAGTCTGCAAGTCTGAATGAATGCACAAAAGCAGTAATAAGTAGTAATGAGTACAAATATGCGCGTCGCCTTATGCAGCGGACAGCGAAGATTTAAATTAGCACTCGCGGCATGAACAGTCTGCAAGTCTGAATGAATGCACAAGAGCAGTAATGAGTCCAAATATGCGCGTCGCCTTATGCAGCGGGCAGCGAAGATTTAAATTAGCACTCGCGTTCACAGCGGTAATCAGGTTAAAGACACATACCTTAATGCGTAGGCGGCGAGAGAGCCTGGTACAGTTGAGTTGCGACAGGCTGCAGTCGTAGGTGGCAGGTACCTTCGATGTTACAACGGCTATAGGGGTGAATGCACAACCGCCTTAATGGCGACGGGAGACGCGTCAATGACGCGTACAACGGGACGACGAAAAAAATGGGCCACTTTCGTTCTGCGGAACAAATCCTCGTAGGTCGAGATGAAGGGGGCACGACCCCTTACTTACGGAAGCAGGAACTGGGCTCAAAAACACCCACGCTACGCCGAAGACAATTCGAAAACTCCGACTCACAACCACCACACGAGCGTTCTCTGCAACGGGCTGCGGACAACTGCCACTTAAAGCGAAACAGTTTGTCACATAATTGGTGAAGCAGCACTTGACGGGAAAAAGGCTGACGCCCCCGCCAAGGGCGGAAGCGCCGCACGAAAGCACACACTATCCGACCTCTTACTCGATCGACGGCTCTCGGCTGAATGCCCAAAGGGAAGCGCTGGCACAGGTCACCTTGGTCGCGTCCCCACGTGACTAAACCTCGGCGGCCAATCGCAAGGCGATAAAATGAAACAAATTAATGCGGGCCACGATGGTATCACGCCACAACAGCGTGCTTTCTAGAAGATTCGGAATTCGGAAAAACGCCATTAGAGGGGAGCTCCAACCGACGAAAAATACTGCTTTTGGAGCTAAATATGTGCGACATCGTGATTCTGGAATTAGGCGATGGAGCCAAATAAAGAACTAAAAGGGCTTAGCATACGGACACGCTGCCCTAAAGCCTAGGTGGCTATTTAAAATACCAAAATGACCTGGATTAAATGTGCGGAAGACGAGACTGCACTTGTGCGCAAAGATTGAAAATGGTTTTAACCTAGCAACAAATTGCCCTAAAGGCGTGAAATGCAATTAAGCATCTGCGACAGCAAAATGACTTAACATCTTGTAAGATAGTCTGTCAATTTGAAACAAAGTCATCTGTAGTCTGACATAGACACAGCAGGTGACACCTGCCAGCCCACAATATTATTGGAAATATCTGAAGAGGCCAGAGTGATATCAATCACGGTCTGGCTACTCGTTGTGACCAAAGTTGGTTCAAATCCGCCGCACCCAACTTGCTATATGCTTTTTAATGTTACTGAAGAAATGCGCACTAACCTTCTGATAGTATCTCTTGTACCTGAGGGTGTATTATATCAGCTCCTAACTGGATGCTAGTCAGCAAACACCTCCTTGGTTATTCACGACCAAATAAAACTCGTTGCAGCTTTTTGACCCACTTATTATGTGGATAGACAGTTCAACAGCATACCGCAAACACTCACTTGCACTTTTTTACTGGTTTCGAAATAACATACCACTTTAAATGGCTTCAAACAATATTGAATTCTATTTTGAATAGTACTTGTGACCCACAGTGAAATCTGATCGTAAAGAATACTATATTGCTATTACGTATCAAATATTCAATTATTTTCCTTCACAATTAATGGGATTTTCGTTTACTTTATGTAACCCCACCAGTTAAAACATACAACTGTTACATTACATGATACCCATTGGATATCTGGGTATTATTATTAAACAAATTCATCATTCTTACAGTATGCTGCATTACAAGTGTGCGTGGGTTTTTATTAAAACTGCGATAGAGTAACGAACGACTGGTTGATAAACAATATCGTTAATAATTGGGTTTAGTTTTTCGGGACAGCAGTTTACAAACAAACTTACATTTTCAATGCCTGCTCTGAAATTCATATAGTTATGGTTTTTAATATGACACATTTCTAGAAAAATACATTGGTTATAATTGTCTTCACTGTCCATAATGGCAAGGTTTGGAATGTCGATGTTGTGTTTACTTGAGTGAACATGAGATGCACGAGTTTATTAATTTGATTTTTACTTGACTTGTTTAAAAACGAAGAAAACATAGTAATCGCTAAAAATAATCCTCTTATCATAAAACACAAATAGATGCTATCTTTTGTTAGAAGAATTTCACATGCTAGCTACAATTTCTGCAGCATATGTTCCCCAAACTTCTATTAGCCACGTGTTCAACCAGGCGCTGTTTCATAAATTACTCAAACAGACAGACGCAAAGGTGTGCAGCACAGCTGCTCGATAAGTACAATCCTTGGTTATATCTGCAGTGCATTAAGTCAACAAACGAACAGCTGCTGCCTCATAAATCACTCAAAATACTGGTTAGGTCATTCAAAGGCAGTAAAAGCCACTTATAGATTAAAATATGGGCTATAGAACACACATGTTGAGCAGATAATTTTGAGATGTCAATCAAAACACTCGTTACCCTATTCAAAAAGTCGTAAAAGTCATTTCAAAATTGATATATAAGCCAATTACATTGCCGAATTAATCGCCTGTCCCATTTTCAACCAATGGTAGCAAGCATCTCAATATTCCCCGCCACAATCGGCTTTTATATTTTTTAAAAGGGTCTGCAAAGAATTTCTTCAGTTACTGCATCCAAGCAAGTTATGTAGTTGGTGCCGAGTGTCTTGTGTGTTTTGACCACGACGGTTCTAACTTCCGGAGATATCGTATCTTCTCGATTCGCCCTGCGGAATTTAATTTACGGAACCGATCGATTTAAGTCACTTAATAAGGAGTGCACAAGGAACCAGACACGTACAAGTTCTCGCCTCGCTTGCCACATTCTATTCTATCGAGCTTCCTCGATTCTTCTGCAGCACTGCAGAGACACGTCTAAGCGCGATTTCCTAAGAGACATCAAGCAACACAAGCCGCAGCGAGGAACTTACAAAGGTACTATGTGAAATTTATATTAATGTAACGCCTCTTATTTTCGCTAAGTGAAATAGTATCACGGAAGCAAATTAAAGTGACGCACATTTGAATGGCCTCTTATAGCGTTCAGATAACGGCAAAATAATCATTATCATTTCACGGATTCGTAATCCTGTAAATAGTTAAATTAAGATTACCGAGAGAGAATATTTAGCAGTTTGTAAATTACCATGACGTTATGTAGGACAAGGGATTCAGTAATTAAGTCAGCTGTAATCATTGTACATACTAATTTTGGTGTTTTGACGTTAATATATTGAATTTTAATTATTCTATGTTTTGTTTGGGTTTGACGGTTGTTGCATGCGTTCTTTCCTGTATTTAAGTGTAAAAGGTTCTACCTGTAGGAAATCACTTAAGGTAAGTTCAATCCGGGACAGCGCAAGGAAGGACGTCGCTGCAGCAGTATCAGCAACACACCTACGGGTAATTTTCTCTTTCCACTTTTAAGAAATCGCTCAGTATTATTATTAGAAAAGTGGTGGAGCTCAGGCATTGCATACGCTTTAAGTTATTGAGCCCTTGCCCGGTGTAATAAACAATCCCGAATTAACCTACGCCCTCTCGACTAGCTGCCGGCTTTTTTATTGCCACCATTCTAGGCGGGCTGTGCTTGTAATCACTCAATATTGTCTTAATCCCGTATTCAGGTGCACCACAAGGGTCTAATTTAAGGCCCTTATTGCTTCTACTTTTTATTAATGGCATTTGTTCAGTATTACGATTCTCTAAATGTTCCCGTATGCCGATGATATTAAAATTTACAAAACTATTAATTTAATTCCATGAATTATTGCATTAAATTACAAGACCTTGTAAATATTTTAAATTAGAGTATTGCAAATACATTACTTTTTTAATGCTTTCAAGTGTCATGTATTAACTTTCACGCGGAAACAAACGTCACTCATAACATAATTGACTATGTTATTTTTTTTAACAGAGATAAATCGCTCCAACAACTTTAAAGTTTTGGAATATTATTAAATCCAACATTAAACTTTAATAATTAAATTGAAGAAAATATTACCGACGCAAAAAAGACATTAGGATTTATTATTCGCAACTCTTTTAGTGTCCAATCTACAAACACTTAAGAAATTATACTTTAGACTAGTCAAACCAAAATTAGAATATTGCTGCATACTATAGAATCTTAATCAGCAGCTGCAAAATCATGAACTTGAAAAGGTCCAAAATACATTTTTAAGGACATTGTATTGTGAGCAACGTGGAATATATCCGCATTATTCTAGCATTAGGACAAAGTACCTACAAAACCTCTAAAAAAATATTTCATTAAAAAGTAGAAGAGAGTTTCTGATGCTGATTTGCTAAAATTGTGTACGATAAGTGTAACTAGTAGACACACGGGGAGTACTACTATGTTTGCCTAACTACCTCTTGCGTTACTAACTCCTATAAACTCTATTCTAAAAATTATAAACTATCGACTATCGTTTCAATTGTCAACATAAATTGTCTCAACATAGGCCCAAAACTATTTAGAAAAGAGATATTAGATCACTATCTCGAACAGTGGGGATATTAAATAAATATCTTGACCCGGGCGTTGTACGGTAGACCTTGAGTAATACACCCAATAACAAGCTAAACAATCAGTTGTTTTTAACTTAAGACAAGTTTAGTCAATTTGTACTTAAAACTGTAGCAGGTAGGTATATTTTTTATCATTTAGTTATATTTTCTATCTATTCTTTGTATTACTGTAACTACTTAAAGCATGCAAAAAATCCTGCAAATGTTAAGTTTCCATGTAATTAAAGCCGAGTCTGTAAATATTCAAGTATCATTTAGCATATGACTATGCTGCCAATAGCTCCATATTCATTAAAGAAAACTTGAGTAATGGCTTCTTTGCAAAATAGAACTTTAGCACGTATGTATGACAAACGGATATAAAATTTGAGATATCTTGCTGTTTATGGCTCTTATTTTTGCTACCGCTCCTAGAGCCAATAATATAGGAAGGATGCTGCAACGCTGTGGGTCGATTATACCTAAGTAATACTGTTTAAAAGCAGCTCATTTCGAAAAAAGGGATTGCGAAAACTAGAAGAGCAAATTAACGATACAATTAAATTTTAATTCGCTTACATTATATTATAAATAAATTATTAGCAATAAAACTTTTTCCATTACAATTGAAATTGCACTATTTTAGTGATTCTGAGCAACGTCTTTAATAATATTTGTCAATAAAACTAAGCCTACTGGTGGTAGAGTACAAATTTGCAGTAAAATTATTTAAAAATTGCGATAACCCCTAGTATAACTGAAATAAAATAAAATTTGCCAGACAATAGATAAGTAAGATACAGGGGTGTATAAAGGAGAAATGAAATATATAGTATTTTTAAGCTCATTGAATATAAAAAGTACCTAACTACGAAAAAGAAATTATTTTTAAAAAAGTACATATGTATTGTAATGATGCCCTCAACTAATAACGGCTTTAGTAAGAATATAAATAATTAAATAGGGCAAGTCAGTACACAATACTCTTGGTAGTTATTTTAAATTTAAAAAAAACGTAAAACTTTGCCGGTCAGTATCTTAGGCTAATCAAAACGAAATGTATTTATTACTCTTCAGTAAAATAGTTAATTGCCGCTTTCTAAATTTTATGGAATTGCAATATTTCTTTGAACTTGCTCCGGCAAAACACAAAACTAATATCTCAGGTTCGGTTCAAATTTGAGTTTGATTTTAAAATTATTCTTTGCAATATTTAACTCAGAATAGCTCAAATACGCCAAATTTTAGTACAACCGCGCTACTCAAATCAATTACTCATAACCTCACAAACTTAACCACAAAAGGTTTGCGTGCATACAGCGTTTTATTTTGATATTCAAAAGCGAAATTTGCAAGAAACCACAGGTAAACTGCATTAAATCTCCAGCCTAGCAACAACTAACTTGATTTTGTTTCAGATCGTGACATAAAACATAAAAATATTTTGTTCTACTTCCTGTGATAGCTCCAAATCCTGGCCAAAATCCCATTTTCTGGTGACGCCACGCAAGTTACTCGAACTGGGACGGATCTGGATGCTCGGAAACACGACGAACCTATTCATCAAAGTGTGTTCTCGAAGTCCACTAGCTTTCCGGACTCCAACCGCATAAAAGCTGGTGCAGGTAACGCCGATGCCCTTATTCGCTGGAAATCGCTTTCCTGGACCCAAATCTTGTTCTGGGATACTCTTACACCTCTTCCTGGCCTTTAGAACTTGCGATCCTTGGTTTCTGAAGTTCAAATGGACTGGCGGCGCAGCTCGAAATACCCAGGTGCTCGGGGCCGAACTCCAGCCGATCTTAGTTTGATTAATTTTATAACTTTTTATCGGAAAAACTTTTGCTAACACTCCCATATATGCTCGGTAACTTGTAGAATAATTCTGTATACTTTTTTACTTGGCAAATAACTTTTATTGTATTAAAACATTAAAATCCAGGAGCACCATTTGTCCACAACTTGACAATTACAGGAATTAATTTCTTATTATTTAACAAAAGAGCATCGCGTTACCTAGTAACCGCTATATGATATTGTTTAAAGGAAACAAGTATTAGTTACAATTTCACATAAAGGAATACAATTTGATTAACGTGTTTGTTGCTTAAAACTAGAAACTGTATTTATTTCTTATACATAAAAATTGTTCTTTCTCGTCACATAAAACGTTATTTATTACTTCTATGCTATAAACACTTAGTTTTAAAATGCACTGGCACTTGAGTTTCAAACACGTCACTGATTATTCTTCATTTCAGTTGCCCTCGTTCTGTATTGCTCTTTGCAGATTCTATCTTATCTTGCTTCGATTTCCATCTACCTTTCAGCTTGCTTGCTTTTCACTGGCCTGTACGTTTATTAATAACTCTACGCTCATTTTCATTATGCACATAACCAACCTTTTGTATTATTTACTTTCATTTAGTTCGGCTTCAAATGCGCTCAAACCTGTCATATTACTTATATTATATTAGCCGTCTTAAATCTTTCTTTTACTCAAACTTCAAATTCAACCCCTCTGAAATCTGCTTTGCTTATGCTAGCCTTTATCCCTCTAATTATTCTTCTTGCATCTCATTACCAATGCATTTAATAACTTCAACTACTGTTTAGATTGAAATTAAATAAAATATTTCAACTCTGTGCTTTAATTGACTTTGTTCAATATTTCTCTTTGCATACAGAATTAAATTGTGAGCTTGAAACCATCTCAGTATTTGTAAAAAGTAAACTAAATTCTCAATATAGAAAGCGCATATGTATTTACAAAAAATAATTAAATTGTTTATAAAAAAGTACAAATACATTTACAAAAAATAAAATAAACTATCAATAAAAATTCTTTGGTAAATATGTATGCACTTTCTTATTAACAACTCAATTTCTTTTTTGTAGTTACATGTGTACCTTTTTATAAACAATTTAATTTATGTTTGGTAAATATGTATGCACTTTTTTATTAACAATTCAGTTTATGTTTGGTAAATGCATGTGTATTTTTTTATAAACGATTTAATTTATTTTAGGTAAATTTGTATGCACTTGTTTATTAATAATTCAGTTTATTTCTTTACTAACAAGTGTACTTTTTCATAAACAACTTCATTTCTTTTTTGTAGTTAGATGTCTTGCACTTTTTTATATTTAATAAACTTAGCACTGTTTGAAAATTTAGTTACTAATAATAGGGTAAGTATATTTTATTTCTCCCATACACACTCCTGTATCTTCCTTATCCATTTTCCATCAGATTCTATTTTATATCAATTGAATCGGTGATTGTTGAAAGGAATTAACTCCAGAACAGTTAGTTTTTGGCAAACTACAAAAGTTTGTCTTACGACCCTGTTGAAAATTGTAATGAAAATCTATTTTGTCTGATACAATGTTGTTAAGTCAAGGATCAGCTAAAGCTTAAAATTGATTTAGTTAATAGTTAATAGTTTAATACCAAATTAAAACTGTTTGGAAAAAAAGCAATTTTACTAAAAAGAAAATATTTATTCAATGTTTTAAACAGTTTTAAAAATTACAAAACTCATGGTATCCTACATTTTAGTTATTTTCTTCAGTGTTGGTAGTAAGCCATTGTAGGTTCTTATTTTCTTTCTCCACCAACTCGATTTAAATTACAAGACGTAACAAGGTAACATCAAATCGGGGTTAGTTCCTTTTATCACCATTCGATCCGCAAGGTTTGAAAATATACCAATACATATAAATCTCAAAATGTCGAGATTATGGAGTTAGTTCCTTTTAATAGTCACCGATTCAATTACTTATACTAGGAGTTATTATCACACTTTTAAATAATTTTACTGCAAATTAGTAGTCTACCGCCAGTAGGCTTAGTTTTATTGAAAAATATTATTAAAGAAGTTGCTTACGATCACAAAATGGTCGAATATCAATTGTAATGGACATCGTTTTATTGCTAATAGTTTATTTATAACATAATGTGAATTAAAATTTTATTTTTCTAGTTTTCGCAATTTCTTAATCGAAATAAGCTGCTTCTAAAGGGTAGTATCATCGACACACAGCGTTGCAGCATCTCTCCTATACAACTAGCCTTAGACGCAGTACCTAGTTCAAAATTGGGGCCGTAAACGTCAGAATTGCCCAAATTTGTTATATTGATGGGTAATGGGTAGTAGCTATGTTGCCAGACATACCATAGTTATGGTATTTATACCATAATTTCGGGCTTGATACCATCAAAAATATTTTATTAAAATATTTCATAATTTACAGTTTCATAAGATACCATTATTCCCAAAAAATATGTAAAAATGATACCAAGACGTCAATCTCCAGCTCCAAAAATTAAATTATGCGTTATCAATCGTCTGCTGATTAACAAGCAGACATTTGATCTGGGGGTTCCCCTACAACAGTAGATAGCGTTAAGAAGATCATGCGTGGTATTAGAGATTATTTGATAACGGTTCGGAAGATGAAATCGCTTGAAGTCGTTTCGTTATCGTTTTCATTGCTGAATGCGGGATGCAGGATGTTTAGATTAATTATTGTTTTGTGATGTTTAGTCTTGTGTCTTGGGTTGTACTTTATCGAGTTTAGTTTATCCTAAATTCAGCTCGTATTATAAGTACCACAGTATGCAGGACGTAGTGTTCATGGTTAAGTGGATATTGTGTTCTTTATAGTTTGAATTTTTTGTTATATTAAAATATAATGTGGGGTTCAGTACCTAAGTGTGAGAATGGAGGTTGATATTGGTTAAATCAGGATACGTTACCGAAATGAAAAAAAGTAGTTCAGGCAGCCGGCAACAAAAGCATAAACAAATTGTTGAAAAATATAGCCTGGACTGGAGCGTGTTCTAGAATTCAAAAATTGGTTAAAATCTTCCGCCGATAAGAAAAAAAGCGGTATGTCCTCATATAACACCAAAGCTACAGGTATTTTCATTTTTAAGAAATATGTTAAGTGTCAAACATTGAGCAAATGTCTAAATTTGTACTAGATATTTTATCTCTACCACATGTAAGGGGGTGTCTCTAAGACAAATTTAATAAAAACTAAATTTGGAAATAAACTATCGCTAAAAACAATAAATTCCTTAGTATTAGTATCAGAAGACATAAAAAATATTGTTGCTGTAATGAATATCAACCTTCTAAAGAAATACTTAAAAACATAACTTCAAAAAATAAAATAATGATTATGCTTACCTGGTAACTAATTTCTTATTTACGTTTAAGAATGGTCTGAAGTCATGGATAGTATAGATAATAGAAGATTTAGAAGAATTGTTTTGAGTTTTATGATATTTAATTAATATGTATGTGTATTACTACTTGTAATTTCCGTACCTATTTCATTTTAATGTTTCATTTAATTTAGATAAATGAAGGTATTGCTTACCCAGTTTTTTCATTAAAAATAATATGTGCATATTTATGTATTAATTTTTATAGGTACTTTAATTTCTCTGTATATAGTGATTACACAAATAAATTTGGGTATTTTGTTCTCAAGGATATAAGTATATAATATTTCTAATAATAAAAATACTCTCTGAAAATAATAGTAGTTTTTCATCAAACGGCAGTAAAACATGGCATTATACTGCTGGATTGATGATGCTAAACAGTCACTTTATTGCCAAGCGGCAGATAATATTATCTGCCGCTGACGACTTGATCTGCCGCTGACAACTTTATCTGCCGCTCGTCAGCGGCAGATAATATTATCTGCCGCTGACGAGATCAAGTAATTTTCTTCGAATTTTGTTCACAAAGTTGTTAATAATTTGTTATAAAAACGTTTGAAGAAAAAATACTATATGTTATTCGGAGCAAAAGTATCTTTATAACTTTTGCTCCTAATAACATAATATACTATTGTATACCAAGGCACCGAAGTTTAACTTTTTATCACGAATGAGGATTTAGTTGCCGAGGCCCTTAGGGTGTACACTATATTTTATTTGAAATCGAGAAATCGTGAAATTGCAACATTTTAACCAACTTTTGTAGGTTATGCTGAAATCGGTTGACGTTTATCTGTCGCCTCGCCACCTACAAAAAAGTCGTAAAACAATGGATTACTTCACTGCCGATTTCTCGTATTTTAATGACGATTTCGGCGTACTTCACTGCCGATTTCAAATAAAGCTTGATTATATAACATAATTTGTTTCCAAATACCATAAAATTGATGTTGCTGCTACCATAATTTATAACTAAGCCTCTGGCAACGCTGGGTAGTAGTAACCTGCCAACGACATTATAGGTTAACTAATGAGTATAAGAAAAACGTCCAAGAACGCCCTATGTTGCCATGCAGAATAAAGATTAACTGGACTCTTGTGGTTCTAAATAAGTGAGTGTTGTCTATAATATGCTCTTATTACTATTCAGTGTATCTGTGATTAAAAGGCCTCCACGTTTAAGGTTAGAATGTGAATAATTCCTATGCTAAGATGTTAACAAGTTAACTTCAACTCTTTTCATTCCAGGTGTAATATCCAATATGTGTCTACTATTAACTGAAAAAGATTAACTGCTTTGCAAGCTGCCTTTTAAATGGTAATAAGTTATCCTAGCTAAGAAATCATTGATAACAGCAATTTTTACTATCCAACAGCAGTTCCGTCCCACTATTCACGTACATGGATGAGATTACGAATGATGATACGTTATATATCAAACAAGAAATCTTTGAAACTACTAAGGATGTCAGTGATTATTCCGAGATGGAAGTTAAACAGGAAAACCTTGAATTGAAAATTGAAGATATTGTTGAAGAAACACCTTATATTTGTTCCGATTTAGAAGAAAACCTAAATGTTTGTTCTATTTGTGATTATAGAACAGCAGAAAGGCGTAACTTTGTTAGACATATGAGCTGCCACACGGGCGAGAAACGTTACTGCTGTTCTGATTGTCAATACAGAACAGCTCAAAAATATGATTTAGTTCATCATATGAGGACTCATACAAGAGAAAAACCGTATAGTTGTTTCATTTGTCAATATCGAACGACTCGAAAAAAAAACTTAAATCTACATATGACATTCCATACGGGACAAAAACCTTATAGTTGTTCCATTTGTGAATATAAAACTGCCCAAAAAAATCACTTAAAGGTACATATGATGTCTCATGCAGGTGAAAAACCCTATAGTTGTGCCATTTGTGAATATCAAACAGCTCGAAAAAATTACTTAAAGGTACATATGACTTCTCATACAGAAGAAAAACCTTATAGTTGTTCCATTTGTGAATATCAAACTGCTCGAAAAAAATACTTAAAGGAACATATGACGTCTCATACAGAAGAAAAACCTTATAGTTGTTCCATTTGTGAATATCAAACTGCTCGAAAAAATTACCTAAAGGAACATATGACTTCTCATACAGAAGCAAAACCTTATAGTTGTTCCATTTGTGAATATCGAGCTGCTCGAAAAAATTACTTAAAGATACATATGATGTCTCATACAGGAGAAAAACCTTTTAGTTGCTCCATTTGTGAATATCAAACGGCTCAAAAATTTTGCTTAAAGCTACATATGATGTCTCATACAGGAGAAAAACCCTATAGTTGTTCAATTTGTAATTATCAAACGGCCCAAAAACGTTATTTGAAGATACATATGCGATCTCATACTGGTGAAAAACCATATACTTGTTCTAATTGTGATTTCAAAACAGCACGTAAAAATTCTTTAGTTGCACATATGAAGACGCATAGAGCTAAAATACATCACTCCGTGAAAGCAAAACAGTAGCAAAAGGTGATATAATCAAATAAAATGAGTTTTATATGAGAGAATAGCCTTAATATGACCTATTTGTGAATACAGAAGGCTACCTGCGTATGTGTGCCAATTGTGAATAGTAAATTACTTAGTTACATGGGGCGGTCCTTAAATATCTTCTGAAGATTGTGATTCCTTGGAATATTTTGTGAGGAAGTGTTTATTTAAACATAGGGCCTAAACGCCCTATTTTCCAAAGTAAAGCGTATTCAAGTTTTCAGGTGGAACGATAAGCATCAAATTAAATTATGAAATACATTTTATGAAATTTTATTCAAACAAAAAATGCACGAACTAAATTGCCAAGAAAATCATGAACTTAAACAGTTACCGACTTGAAAAGTTGAACAAGCTGTATTTCGGCAACTAAGCCAGTTAGGACTAGGTTCAAATAAATAATACCTAATTTTTAGAACGTACCTACTTAAGGACCGCTGTGTATAAAGAAGTTAGTCAAGAAAACAACTTTGTCTTTAGAATGTAGAATTGTAAAGAACATTGTTTACTTTATTTTATATTTATGTAAAAATATCTGAACCAATAATAAATTTTAACAAATGTAAACGTACATGATCATCGACGACAAAAACAATTAGAGATTATGGAGGACGTTTGATAACTAATGGTGCAAACATAAAATGTGCATTCCAGAGTCCAAAAGAGAAGTATTAGAGCAAATATGCTTATAAAATCGTGCTAATTAATGAGATAAAGGGCGTTTAACCTAAAATCAGTTTTAATACTTTTTGCAATAAAAGGAAACTATTTTAGTTTTTTGGTATGAGAAGAAATAATCAATAGTTAGGTATATTTAGAATGCCCATAGAGGGTGCTACATAACAACAAACATAAACACTTCACCCAAACTATTTTTCGATACGTTCATGGTTTTTTTGGTATAAAAATAATGCATAGGTACCCATTATTTGTAAATAAAAAAGGTGTACTTCATAGAAGATGCTAAAGTCGATCTACAGAATATGATTTCAATGTAAGGTCTTAATGCAATCTATTTGAATCACAACTGCAAATAGATACATTAAGTCAAATAAACATGTTGTGTTTGTTAAATATTTGTTATAAAAAAGAATCAATGTATAATTAATTTATTTACACTTGTATTGTAATTCAAAAGGCAGGTAGGTACTTTGCAAAATTGTTTACAAAATAGATCTGTTGTAGATCCTGAATTGTAAACTTAATCCTAAGATTTCTCAAAAGCGGTTGGTTGTTTAGTAAGTTCTGGCCAATATACAGGCGTACATAAATCAAACAAGTAGAGACACTCAAGCTAAATGTTGAAACCTGTCTAGAGTGCCTGGGACAGTCACTTAGGAGATATTTCTAAGCTTAACTACCAGATGACAGAACAAAGTTCTACCAATCAGAGCCAGTTACTGGCTCTGCTGCCGATCATGATGTGGTAAAGTAGTGGCGCTATGTGTTGGTAATATCGGAAAGCATCTACTCCTCAGGAGCCGTTCAAGGTCATTCAAATCGGCATTTTGACATCAAAGGAACCGGCAGTGTCTTTACTTGTTTGATTTATGTACGCTGAATATACATACCTTCTTAACTAGAAATAATTACGAGGGGAGTTTTTATGGTATCTACCTAGCTATGAAAACAACGAATTAGAGAACAAACAAAATTTTATTTTTCTACGTAAGAAACGTTAACACTAACACACTTATTCCAACGTTTTTCTAATAACGCTATGCCTTCGAAAAAAAGTCCTTTTGCTAATTTTGCAAAATACGACTCCACAGCGTTTTCCAAGTCATCATTGGATTCAAAGCGACGCCCTCTCAAGTGATTTTTGAGTTTTGGAAAGAGATAATAGTCAATGGGGGCGAGGTCTTGATTGTAAGGTGGATGTTGTAATTCCTCAAAGCCGCATTTATTGACTACTGCTTGAACAATTTGTGCTTTATGCACTCGTCGCAAATTTGTCATCTGCAAAGTTTTTGTTCAGGGAATCCATCGTGCCAACACTGCTCATTCCTAAATATTCGTGTGGAATTTTAAAAACACTCGTTTCTGATATTCCTATTTCCCTAGCAATAACTGAAACGTTTACTCGGCGGTCAGTCAACACTAAATTTTCAACCTTGCTGATGATTTCTTCAGTTCGTGCTTCCAAGGGTCTTCCACACTTCGGCTCATCATGAATGAATTCCATGCCCCAATACGACGGGCTATTTTATCCATGCACTACCACCATTCTCTCATGAATATTCTTCGGGCCACTGCCTTCTTTCGCTAGAAATGTTATGACTTCTGTGTTCAAGTTTCAAATCACTCATGTTCACTTTTTTAAATTGACATAAAAAGGGCAAATGGTAAGCGATTGAAACCAAACTTCAAGATGACACTATAAAATGTCACGGAAACTTGGCATAAGAAAGATGTTTCGACAGCATATTGTTTTCATAGCTAGGTAGATAACATTAAAAAACCCCTCGTACTATTTTCATATTAGAAGTGCCTACAGTTAACGAAAGAATAGTCTGCCCTGAACAAAACAAAATACTTTTATTCGCAACCATATATGTAATGTTAACATTCCTGACCTCATTTGAGTGGGGGAAGTCCTACATTTCCGACCGCTGAGTAGCTAGGGACACTGGGAATCTCGTTTATCCATTCATGCGCGTCACAACCTGTCGTATCATAATATAATAATTTTTCCAATTATTGTTTAGAATAAAGGGGTTGCGAATAAAATAGTATACAAACCTCGACAGGAAGTTTCCTTAGTCTCGAGATAATAGCTGATTTCGACGCTTCGCGTCTCAATCTCTCGACAGTAATGAAACACTTCCCATCTCGGGCTGTAATATACTATTACCAATATTGAGATTGACATATATGTATAATGGTCCATTTTATTGCAAGAAAAGAGTAAAACTTGTAACTTTACCGCTCTGTATCTTAGTAACTGGTAACATTTTACTAAGGTAAGATTGAGACTTAATCTTTATATTTTGATATCTAAAATTTATTGTTACTTATGAAAACCCCGGTGTACAGTAGGCCTACGTATGTGTAAATATACTGGTTATTAATTTAATCACTTTTTCTTAGAAAATAGTCTTAGATGGTTGAGCTTGTGTCTTATAGATATCGTATATATTTTCCTGGCATTAAGTGGCCAAACCCAGCAGCTCCAGACAATAACTCATCCTCATCTCAATTCGTTGATATCTTTCTAAATTCAAACCTTCACCAACATATATCCAAGCCTACAAGATTCAGAAATACGAACAGACCATCCGTGTTAGATTTAATATTTACTATGGACGAAGACTTCTTCAGTGACCTAGTGACTGACCTACCAATGGGCTGTAGTGATCATGTATGCCTAATTGGTATCCATCAGTGTTTTCCCTATTCACCATTAATAAGAGAGACAACTAGGAAAAACTACTGGAAGGCAAATTATGACGATACCTCTGTATACCTGGATTCGTGCTCTAAATGTATCAGTGACGACGTAAAGGCAGAAGAAATCTGGGCAAATTTCAACACTAAGATTAAACATATCACAGATAACTTTTTTCCTACTACCAAGAAGACATTAAATAACAAACCATGGATCACAGACGAACACCAAAAATGATTAAACACAAAAGAAAGCTTTGGGATACATATAGGGCATCCGTCAACCCCATGAAATACAGAGTGTATAGACATTATTTGAATGAACTTACTACGGTCCTGAGAATCGCTCGGAGTCGTTACGAAAACAAGGTGATCCAATCCGGTGAAAAAAACTTCTATAAATATATGCGCTCTCAACTTTCCTCTAAAATTCCTCAGGTGGTTCTGACAAACAATGACGGACAAGTGACTTCAAATTCGAAAGATGTTGCAAATTTATTTGCAAACTATTTCTACGATCAATATATTAATGAACCAGTAGTTACACCGCCCTTGATACTAACAAATCGTATTTCGAACCCCATAACATCTATAGAATTAAACGTAAATAAAGTGCTAAAAGAGTTACAGTCCTTGAAAGCTGAGTCTAGTTCAGGTGCGAATGGAATACCAGTCGTTCTATTAAAGAACTCCGCTGACTATTCAACTCACTTGTCATCTACCAAAAACTGACCAATAAAAATACAAGATTTGACGTCTTTGAGCCAATAAAAGAGAACTATATTGACAATTTTCACTAGTGAAAATAATCGACAATTTTCACTAGTGGTATAGTGAATATTTTAAACAAATTTGATTTTTATTAGAAAAAGTTAATATTAGTGTTCTGTTACTACAGAAATTGCGTAGTTTCGTGCTTGATTTACTGAAAACTAATTTGAAAAAGTAGTTTGGTTCATTGAATAGTCTCTCGAATACCAGTCTTAGTCAAAGTTAAGTAGAATATTTTTACGATGGTATCACTACTCATGTCCATTGAGCTTAGGATTAGTACTCGTGCCAGCGCACTCGTCCTAATCGATACTAAGCGCAATGGACATTCGTGGTACCACGGCAAAAATATTCGACATAACTTTGACTACTCATGGTATTATAGTGAGAATTTTGCATACGACGTTGTTACGCTCATTTTGACATTTTCCTACTTATTAATTGAAATAATTAGTCAGATTTGGCAATTTACTTTTATTCTCTAAATATACAGTACTTTATCTATAGTTAGGCAACCCAAATACCTTCAGCCTCAATTTTGAATTAAAAGGAACACTTTGTTATCAGTTCTGCACATACAACCTGCACCTATAGTTTTTCTTCCTTTTTTCGAATTTAACTTTGACATTGATAACCTGGGATCGTGAATTGCTCTGGCCAATTTGCATTCCATTCTTTTCCATTGCTTCGATCGTTGAAGTTTGTGCCCTGGGAACCTTTTGCTTCTCTGGCTTTGGTTATAGCCGTCCTCGTCGTTTTGAGGGATTTTTGGAGGCAAGGCGCCCTTTGGAACGTTCTGGAAGCCGTTGGGAGTTGCTGCCAGCGTTCGTTCGCTTTTGTTGCGGTTTTGGCATGGGCTCTTCTCGATCGAATGGAGCGTTAGGCTGTTCGTCACCATTCGCAGGTTTGTTACGATTTCTTTTCGTCAGCGTGGTTGCTTACCTGGAAATTTGTAATTTATAGCCAACTATTCTACGCCTTGGAAATGCGTTAACTATTTTACGCCTTGGAAATGCGTTAACTATTCTATGCCATGAAAATGGGCTTTATTTGTACGCCATGGAAATTGGATTTTACCTCTGCGTCCTGCGAACTGGGTGTTATCGCTTGGAGTTTTGGTGTGGTTTATTCTACCTGGGACTGCTGGAGCCACGCCGAACCGGCGTGCCGCTCATCCCCTGCGGTCGCCTCATTGCAACTATCGAAGCTCGTCTGCTGCCCGTTGAGAGGCCACCTCCTGGTTGCTTCGTCCACCAGCTCTGCACCACGTGCCGTGGGTACCTGAGAGGTTTTTAGAGCAATTTAGTTACTTATGTATTGTTTGTCGATTTGGTTTGTAGATATGCCTTTTTAGAATTTCGATTATGGTATTTTGTGTATTATGCTCTGTGTGCTTTATTTGCGTAATTAGCTATTTGTTTAGATTGATTTACTTACCCGGTAGTACGTTCTTGACGTGTTAGCCGGCCGGGGCTGCGGTAAACTCACCCTTAAATTACGTAGTTTAGTATCCGCCATTTGCTTGTACGTAAACTTAATCTTATTAGTATTAAATTAACGGCTGTGTCTAGGGAACCGAACGCGGTACCCTTTTGTTCAATTTCAAGCTTCCGTGATTTGTTTGCGCGATTTTAAATATGTTTAACAATGTAAAGGGGCATATTCAAGTAGATTTTGGAGCGTTCATTGACTTACTTGATGTCTTTGCAATAGAAAACTACCTAGAATTTTATATGGCCATATATACTCGTCAGTGTTTTCGCTTCGTAGAAATTTTGAGTACTAATATAGTCATTTTGAGCTGGCACTCGGGGTTAGACGTCAGCTGATTGCTTGGATAACTCTCTTCTGCCACGCCCTGCCTCACGGGATGCGTGCAGACTATTTATTTATTTAGCAAGTTTATTGTTAACGTTTTTTTTTCTATTCGCTAAACGCCGTTACAGGGTGATAAAATTTTAATTACTTATGCCGCACCCAACTAATTATTTTAAAGTGTTTGTTTTGTCGTAGCTTGCCTTGATATATATTTATTGTTGTACTTGCTTTTGTGTGTGGGTATATCTGGCACTATAGTACGCACCAATTTATTTAAAATAAAGCTGTGATCTATTCATTGGTTGTTGGTTTGTTTATTTTTGACTTGCTGGTTTTTATCCTCGACCTTGTGTAAGGTCCGGCACAAGGAATTGGATCTGAGTCTAGGACCTAGCGCCCATTCTCTTCGTATTTCGTATAGTGTTCTTTTCAGCTTAGTTGGAACCCTGCGACCCTCGCGGCGAGCTAGCCCAATTAGGCCGATAGTTACCAGCCGGCAAAATATCAAATATAACTTTCGCCAAAAGGTAAGGCCGACCGTCTATCTTCCCTGACAACGTCACGAAATTTATAAATTCTTCGCTTAAGGAGAATTTTATACCCGACACTTGAAAAAATGCGATAGTCGTCCCTTAGTCTGACGTCAATATTGTGCAAACGTATGGAAAGACTACTAGCTAAACATGTGACGGACTTTCTGTTAGTCAACAATGTTATACCGAGGGCCCAACATGGTTTCGTACCCAGACGATCGGTGCTGTCTAACCTTCTATTGAGTTTGGACGCCTGAACAAAATCGCTATACTTAAATGTACCAGTAGATGTGATGTATTTAGACTTTAGCAAGGCTTTTCATCGTGTACCTCTACGCCGTCTTATACAAAAACTTGAACATTATGGAATTCGTGCCAACTTATTGAAATGGATCGAAAACTTTCTCACTAATCGCCGATTTGAACTTCGTATAGGAGTTCTTTCGGATGCTCTTGACGTTAGAAGTGGAGCACCGCAAGGCTCAGTGCTCGGGCCTTTATTATTTCTGATCTATGTTTGTGATCTCCTATATAATGTTGCATCTCCAACTAACATTCTACATCTTGGAAAAACAAATCTTAAGCTAGCTTATTATTATCTTTAAACATTGTGTATGAACAATGTGAATTAGGAATTATCATAACGAATGATCTACAGTGGTCCAAACACATCTCCGATGTCACAAAAAAGGCTAACAGATTAATCTACATGGTGTCTAATTGTTTTAAACATTTATCAAGTGATAATTTTAAGAAAATTTACAAAACATACATCAAAGCTAACTTAGAATACTGTGCACCGGTGTGGAACCCTTACTTCATCAAGAATATTGAACGGGTACAAAGAAGAGCCACGAAGATCCCCTTTGAACTCAGAGGTTTACCCTATGAACATCGGTTATCGTTGCTTAATTTACCAACTTTGCAATCCAGGCGTACCAGGAGCGAGCTTATTGAAACTTTCAAAATAGTCAACAACTATTATAACTCTCCGTTAAGGGACATGCTCAATTTCAGTGACTATGATGGTCTGAGAGGTCACAATTTTAAACTGCATTTGATAGATTTTTCAAGCTTGTGCGGGAAAACTTTTTCACAAATCGCATAGTGAGATCATGGAATAATTTACCTGTCTGTGTAGTCGAGAGTTCAAGTGTAAATTCATTCAAAAACTCCTTGGACGCCATATGAATAAGTTTTAATTAAGTTTAAAATATTACAAATGCATTTGCACATTGATGTACAATCCGTTTTGGATAACTTCAGTCTATAACTATAGTTTAAAATTTACTTAAAATGATTGTTTTTTTTCTCTTTAAAATCTTTTTTTTCGCTTTTTCATGTTTTTCACGTTGATTTGTATTTTCTTTTCTTTTGCTTTTGTTAATTGTATATTAACTTTTGCAGAATTTAGTTGTCTTGTTATGTTATCAATGTTATCATGTATAGAATATTTGTTTTGTTAAATGTACACAACACAGGTGAAAGTTATATCGGCTTAGCCGCCTACTTTCTATTCAATAATAAATAAATAAAATATGGGTAATGCTCATTAATTTAGATTTATATACTTAATAAAACTGTATATGTATCTGTATTAATACAGGTCAAACTTATTTTATTCGCATTTAAAACACTAATAGAAGATATAGATTTCGGTCGTTAGACTAGTGTATCTCGCCTGTTTTTCGCTCCTCTTAAATTGGTATAAAAGTGGTATACAAGTGCAATTTAAATCAAAACTATTGTATTAACACGCAACATAAAACTGTGAGTTCGGGTACTATAAAGATTACCACCTTAAAATATAATAATCGCGAATAATTGAAACATTGCTTCGTGTTGTTTACTTTGAACACCTTGGTAAGTCACCTTCAGTTTATCAACGATGTCAGCATGCGCAAATTGTACGAAGCACATCGCCGATCGAGAAACTTCGAAGCTGCAGTGCGATGGTTGTAAGCGCAGTATGCATTTGAACTGCACTGACTTGAAGTCCGAAGACCGCGTTACCCGGCAGAAATTGCGAGGCATTAAAATCGTCTGTAATCAATGCAGCTCGAACATGGATCAATTTGCTGAACTTAAATTATTGCTAAAGAGTTTCAGGGATGAAATTCAAGGAAAATTTGATGATATTCACAATAAGTTGGCTGCATTCACCTCAAAAATTGCCGCTGTTGATTCTTTCTCTTCGCCTCAATTTACTGATAAGATAGCAAATGAGGCCCTTGATCGGCTAACCAGAGCAAAAAATGTTTTTGTTAGAGGTGTGCCAGAAGTGCAAGATTCTATCGATGTTAAAAAAGAACATGATAGCAAAGCAATAAGAGAGGTTCTTTCGACTGTCAATTGTAATTCTAACCCAGTTACCATGTTTCGTGTCGGAAAGCCAGATAATCAACGCCCTCGTATGATAAAAGTAATAATGCCAAACGAGCATGATGCCAAACAAATATTGAGAAACAAAAGCAAACTACTGGAAAAAGCTTCAACGAAAAACATGTCCATCGTCGATGATAAAACTCCTGTACAAGCACAATGTTTAAAAGATCTTCGTGCTGAACTTGACATGAGAACAAATAATGAACCCGATTTAACCATCAAATATATAAATGGAAATCCGAAGATTGTCACTATGTTTCGGAAATAGTAAATTATTATCAACTTTCAACGACTGGCTGCTTTTATATACGAACCTTGGCTCTCTTAAGGCTAAATTCAATGAATTTTTGTGTACCGTCCAACAACTTAAACCGCAAATTATGCTTATTTCTGAAACCTGGCTTAAACCTACTGATCCAGATACTCTGGTTAATATTCCCGATTATGTAATCTACCGGCAAGATAGAGAGCGTACTGGAGGTGGAGTTTGCATTTATCTGGCAAAACACATAATCCAAAATTTCTCAGTTACACAAATTGATATTTCCATACCTTGCATTGAGGCTATTTGTCTCCAACTGCGTTGGAAGTCATTTTCTCTTAACTTAGCATGTATATACCGATCTCTTGATTCTCAATTAGTTAATGACATGGTTCTTTTTCAAAAACTAGAATATCTCTCCTCACTCGAAAATGTTATTGTTACCGGAGATTTTAACTTCCCCGATATATCATGGCCAATAACAAATATTCCTGCAACAATAAATTCACAGAGTCTCTTTATTGAGTGCATCCAAAACTCAAATTTATACCAACTTATATCAGAACCAACTAGATTTCGTATTAACAATATACCTTCCATATTGGACTTAATATTCTGCAATGACCGTCAGCTTATAACAAAACCCAGTATAGAAGCTCCTATAGGTATCTCAGATCATGCTGTTGTAATTTCACACCTTCAGTTTACCCTCAGTATCCCTAATAAGCAAGATAATTTAATTTCGTATGAAAAAACCAATTATGACAGCATCTCGCAATGCTTGGAGCAGATAAATTGGCAGAACCTTTTCGGAAAAATAGACAACCCAAGCGAAATGTGGGAATTATTTCACAATACGTTGTCAGAGCTCAAGAATAAATACACAACAAAAAGAAATATGTACAGAAATTTTATAAAACCCTGGATTAACTCTGAACTGCTATCTATGATCAAATATAAAAAGAGTCTATGGCGCAAATATAAACACACAAATCACACTGTTGATTACCAGACGCATAGAGCTTTTTCAAACAACGTTAAGCTAGCAATAAATCAAGCTAGGTATATGTACGAAGAATCAATAGCCAACAGTGGCAACGAAAAGAAGAGAGTGCATCTCTCTCAAATGCCATATTCTGCCACCTATATGGAAGAATGCCTCAGTCACGGCTATTTTCAAGAAGGGGGACAAATTAGATCCAAGCAATTATCGTCCCATCAGCCTCACCCCCGTTGTATGTAAAGTCATGGAGTCCATAATTGTGGAGCAGATGTCGGAGTTTTTGTTGCGAGAACGTGTTATACCGAAAGAACAGCACGGTTTCGTAAAAGGTCGGTCAACAATGACGAACTTACTACACTGTGTCAACGACTGGACTAAGGCTTTGGACGTTGGTAATCCAACAGACGTCGTTTATCTTGACTTTTCGAAAGCGTTTGATAAAGTGCCAAAACGACGCCTGCTACAGAAAATAGAGCACTCCGGCATTCGTGGAAATTTATATTCATGGATTTCTGACTTTCTCTCTGAAAGAACGTTAAAGTGGGGCAGACCTATTCCTCGCAGAAACCAGTTCGTAGCGGAGTACCGCAGGAGTCTGTCATGGGCCCCTTACTTTTTCTGATATACTCTAGTGATCTGCAATTTCACATCAAAAGTAAAAAATCTTTCTATGCCGATGATACGAAGATCTACACCAATCCACTTCTCCAGGCTTGGCAACTTCAAGAAGATCTAAATTCAGTAGTTTCATGGTGTACTGATTGGATGATCCCCCTGAATGTAGATAAGTGCGTTGTGCTGCATATTGGCAAGAACAATCCATGTGTTCAGTATGTTATTGACAATAACAAAGTGCGAAAAGTAAGCTCTCATAACGACCTTGGTGTGACAATAAGCTCTAATTTAAGTTGGTCCGAACATATAACGCGAATCTGCAAAAAAGCCAATAACCTGCTATTCCTGCTGAAGAAATCATTTGTTAGTGTATCAGTTCAGACTTACATACTACTTTATAAAGTGCACGTTCGTCCAATTCTTGAATATGCGGGTCCGGTCTGGTATCCTGAGTTGGTTCGTGATCAAAACTTGTTAGAGAACTTACAACGTCGCGCAACAAGACTGCCGTTTGGTGTTGTGAGGCCTTCTTACGATGAAAGACTTACTCTGTGCAATTTGCAGCATTTTCTTGAACGCCGTATTCGTAGAGACCTTATCGTAACTTTTAGAATATTACATTTTGATTTTGGAGGTTTACGTGAAATATTCAATATTAATAACGATAACCGTTTACGCGGGCATAGATTTAAACTTAAAAGAGAAAACTTTAAATCAAGAGCACGACAGTTCTTTCTATCAAACAGACTTTTCGTAACTTGGAACAATTTACCTGAGGAAGTGGTAAGCTCCGACAACGTAAACACGTTTAAAAATAGACTGGACAATGCATAGTTTGTAATTTTTTTTTCTTTTGTTTTGTCGGCTTTAATACTTTCATAATTATATTTTTTTTTTCTAATGTATAATTTTCTTGTTATTTGTACATCTTACTTGTTACCGTTATACTAGTTTAACCTGTATATTTTGTATTTGTGGGGTTATATAGGACTTAGTCCTCCCCCCTGTATTTTGTTTAATAATAATAATAATAATAATAATATGGCAAAAATGCACTTCCGACTGCGGAGAAAGCATAAGTTCTAATTCTAATGTATTATTCACAATAATCCGAATAAGTTTATTATAAATAAAAACAAATACATAGAATACAGAACTGATTTCATTTAGAGTACAGTAACTTTATAGAAACAGTCTGGCCATATGAAATGTCACTGATGACATAAGACACAAAATAGCCGCATCCAGTGGAGGGTCAAAACCAGTGGGGGTGTTGAGAATTAATAATATTTTAATTAAGTGCTTAGTGAAAGTTTATAAATACAGGTCTAAATAATAAAGCAAGCAATGTCGTATCAATAAAAAATTATACATTTTATATACGGTTGAATAATCATAAATCTAAAAGATTTAAGGTTATCACCAAACTAATAAAGCACTATATAATACGCTTAAAATTACCTTTCATACGTTTCTAATAAATTTATCTATAGATTGTGCATTGTGTTACGGTATTAATTCATCAAATCGACATAGGTCGTATTGATTGTCCAAAACGGGTACAAACTACAGGGTTCGCCGGCTTTACTAAAAAGAACACAGATCTTAATGTGCTGGAGCAGATTTTGTTGCTCCGGTTACTCGCACTTAACTCAGTCGGGAAGGCGTAGTTCGAAAGCTCAAAGAAAAACCGGCGGCACTTACCCTGAAGATTGCTTAAAATAGATGCCTAGAGCGCCACTTGTTTCTAGATAGGGAATGGCAAACGTGTTAGAAACAAGAACACACACGTAGCCTATGGAGAAGTCCTCCATGTACGTTGTCCTCGCCGCGCTGTCCAAGCCTCCACCGAGTCTTCAGATAGAACACCAAGAGTGGCCAAAAACAAATGACTTACCTTAAGGCCCACCCTTGCTAAATAGTAACAAAAGCACACTAATACTGGCCCAAATTCTGGGGGCTTGCTTGCTCATAAGACATGCTTTAGCTTTACAACTGCAGTTACACCTGGCCTTTGCCCAAACTAAATTACTTAGGAACCCAGAAGGGGTTCAGAACTCGACAAATAAACCGACTGACTTTAACAGATTTATTATAGAATGAGTTAAATTTACAAACAAGTTTACACTGAAATAATCGCCCAGAGGCGAGTTTAAATTTAATAAGAAAAGAAAAGCACACCCTACTTGAACATGAAAGGGTTCCCAAGCAAAGTTACCTTAGTGTCTAATGGTGTTATTACAAAATACAAGACAAGATATCCAGGGTCAAGCCCCTGATGTCAACAAGCAAATCAGATTCTAAAATTCGGCGAGCGTACGCAACGTTTTGATCACTGGGGTTGCACAGTAAAAATTACAGACGCCACTTATCTCGGCACACAAGATATATCGCACATACAATAAATACCTGGAGCTGTAAGCATGTTGGGGTAGCGATGACGTCCTCGGCGGAAGCTTGGCAAAGCTGCTGCAGGGGGATCCAACTTGAAAGAGATAACGGGTCGGCGACGGAGCTGACGAAGATGACTTTAGTTTCCGGGGTGGCCCATCGAACGTAATCGGAAGTTGCAACTGCAATAATCCTCGAACGACACGAGTACACACAGGCGGGGATAATAAAACGACGTTAGAACTATATGTGCACCAATGGCAAACTTTGCGTCCCTCTGTACTTTGAGAGCGGACAACAAACGATACGATAAACGACGTTTTCCCCAATAAAACGATTCGCGGGCCTTTCCCCTTAACTTCACGATCGCCCCGGCGTTCTTTTTGCACCTACGGCTATAAAAGCTGTCGCCGAACTACTTAAGCACGAAACAACGTAAGCCCCCGGTTCCGAGGACCGGGGTGTGAACTTCACCACACAACTGTGTTATTCGAGGGTTCGCTACTAATTTATTATTTCAAATGCACAGGGCTTAAGAACAACGTAACGGAAGAAAGTTTTGAACTCCAAAATTAATAATCCCACATACACGGTTAACTAAGGGTTTATCAAACTTTATTTCCCATGGTCCCAAACCTGGACGTAAAATGCGTGGGCTGAGAACACCACAAAGAAGGCTTTAACGGGTGATGCAATTGCTGAATTGGCAAAAGATAAGGCTTAAAGGAAAGTTTCCCACAATGAACGAAAGCTACTGCGTATCGGATTAAAATTCAAGGGCTTAAATATCAAATTACAAGAACAACAAAAAGCAATACGTAGAACTTTAAAGTGTTAGCCCGCCTTATCGACAATAAGAAATTAAAGAAGGAATTCACGGTCACGAGCATCTGAACGCTGGCTAAAATGCATTCGAATATAAACTAGTACAGGGCCGAATCCCGGAAATTTTAAATAGAATAATTTCAGCTTAAATGCACTAATAATACCCAATCGTGGAATTGATAACAAGGATAGCTTAATGACGTCAAAATCACTTAACAATTGCCACAAATTTACTAATAAGCCCGATGTAAATTTTAGATTCTGTAAACGCCTCAGTGTTTTTGCTGAAGGTGGAGGAATTTGTTGTAGTTGCAGTTCTGCATATCCAATCGTACCACACAGAAATTTTAATGTTAAGGCATTCTTCATTGTGTAGGGCGAGGTATTTTCTGCGTGTTCAGGCTTCAATGTCGACTTTAAAATTTTACTTTTACTATCAACTCAATCTTCCATATTGAATCTTCGAAATGCTATTCGCTCATTTGTGAATTGCCATTAGGATATCAATTTTCGCGATTAATCTGTTTGGCCCAAATTTCGTCTATTTTTATTTCTATCAAAGTGTTTCATTTTCATTTGCATCCACATTCACAAGACACCCAATACCTAAAACTTAAACTTTGATAAAATCAGTACCTTACTGATAACGAAATCTATTGTAATTCCAGCAGTTATATATTATATTCAGGGATATAGAAATGTTAAGCTATGCTGCTCCATTATTCTCAAATTAACATGTAAATGTCAACAGCCATCTTGCCATTAAACAGAAAATTTAATTACCAATCTAACGATATGCGTCACGCACTACTTTATCTTATCTGAAACTGAAAATTAATTAATTAATTATTTTTTAAAATGTATTTATAAAACCAAAGTTGGTTTTTGGTTTTTTAAACAGATCACTCTATAGTCCGTTTCTTTGCTTTATGATTCAGAGCAGGCCTTGCATTTATATTATTTTAGCAGTGTACAACAGTTTAGTTACAATATATACCTAACGTAAAAATCAAGGTCTTCGGGACTGTCAAGTTGACACTTCGGTAAAGCTTAATAAAATGCCACGAAAAAGCAGTAGTAATAGTAAAACTAAAGAAGTTATAAAAAGCTGTTTTACTATTATAAGATATCAATTGTAACTTAAGTAAAATAGTCATCATTGGAAGAGTTGGTCAAATCTTTGATGTAAGTATTAAGAATTAAACAGATATAAAATTATAACAGTTTCTTATAATGCTAGATTTTGAATGCAACTATATTTAATATTCTAAATGAAGCAAAATCATAACTCCAGCAACAACCGAATGACAATATGAAAAAGGAAAAGGAATTTCTAACTTGGGAGGAATATAGTTTCAGGGAGAATATTAAGAAGAAAATGTTGGGATTTTTTTACTTTGGAAAATTTATTGCGATGTGCAAGAGAGGAACTAAATTAAACTGGGAGTCGTTCAAAATTATACTACACATTAAAAAATATGGGATATAAATACAAAATTGTAAATGGAAGAAAATTGTCGTGTGAGAAGAATCATGTAATTTCGGCGAAGATTGCTTTTTAAAGAAATATTTACAATTTCGAAATTCTAGTGAAAAATATATGTTCCGGTTTTTGGATGAAACTGGATATTTCGCAATGGAACCAGTGTTTTAGGTGGACCCACGACACAAACTTGAAAAGTAATCTATCTAAAGTTAAGGTAGAGGGAAAGAGATACTATTTTGCACGCAGGATGCACATCAGGATTGTTACCAGGGTGTGACTTAATGTTGGACTTGGACAATAATGACAGGGACTATCATAAGTGTATGAACGGTGACATTTTTAGGCAATGTTGAAAAACAGTTAATCCCTGTTATATCTTTAGCATAAATAATAACTGCTACAACACAGATCTGCAAATAAACATCACCAGAAAGTTGTTAAATAATATATTTTTACATTAGAACATATAAGATAAATCGATGTCTAGAAATTCTATGACGTTTCTGTACAGTTCGATAACAACCATGTTTAAATAAACGTTAGTAAAATAAAGCAATACCTTATTTAATGTCAATGGTTCAGTGATTTTAGCATTCATTTTGTATAACAGTGCTTATAAGATAACTCATTGACAGTTGTAATAAGTTTTTGACATTACTAGTGTTTTTTCTTTGTAACCAACTACCTACACTGTTACAAAAATGCAAAAGCAAAGCCTGCTCTGAATCATAAAGCAATAAAACAGACTATATATGTTTTATGTTTTTCAGAATCTACGACTCAAATTACATACAACAGTGTTGCCAAATTGGCTTAGGTATTATTAGTTATTACATAAAAATAATTTTAAAAAATAATTGATTAATTAATTTTCATTTTCAGATAAAGATAAACTAGTGCATGATGCATATCGTTAGATTGGTAATTAAATTTTCTGTTTAATGGCAAGATGGCCCTTGGTAGGTTCCATTTAAAAAAAGTGACTTTTTTCGAAAAAACGTGTTTAGCAAATTTTGTTCTTTTATTAAGGGTTTGTTATTGACTTCATTTATAAAATAGCTATTATTAAGAGTTGCTCGAGTCAATTAGAATAGATTTTTCCAATTCAAGGTCTTCTATGGTATAAAATAAAAACTAAAAAAATTATTTTTTTGTTTAAAAAAATCAAATTTAGCAAGACTGTTAAATGTAATTTGACTCGTACATTCAGAAAAACATAAAATATACAGGATGTTCTATTTAAAAAATCAAAGTTGCTATTATTTCCGGTAAAACCGAAAGTCAGCCATTTTGACTATGTCTATAGACCAATCAGAAATTATATCTAGTATCTTGGTATAAAATTTTATCCAAATCTATTCATAAATAAAGAAGATATAAGCATGGCCCTAGTCTCATTGTCACCCGGTATGCTCTGCAATTACTGTGCCCGAACTAGCCAACACTCGATGCGCAAAACGAACACCTTAACACAGGATATACAATTAATTTTTTGTACTGGTGACTTCGAAATTCGTATTTCCCGGTCATTCCCGATGCGCCGAAAGTTACTTTTCCCACACTGCGGTGCTTTCGACTTTCCAACAAAAACTAGGACAAATGTGCCACAAGGATAGATATAAAAATTCACTAATGGCGGTACCTTACCCTTTAGTGTGTTGATCTACGACAAAAATTAACATGTGCATAAGGTATCTATAAAAGTTTAGTGATTTGTGCTGTCAACTCATTAAAGTAGTAAAACACTAAATAATAATTTTTTTAAATTTTTTTAGAATATTTTCAATTATTCGTTACAAAAAACATTGTACCTAACTCTTTCGGGAAGAATTTTCCCGCATTCGCACTACATGCAGCACTCCCTTCGGTCGTGCTGCAAACAAAGTGCTCATTCGAGAAAATAACCTTCCCGAACTTGTTAGGTAAATAACTATTTTTACTGAGGGGCGCAAAAATGTTTGCTTGCCTACAATAAAAGTTTGCTTAGTTACGGCCCTGCTTGAACAATTCCAAAGTTATCTAGACCATAAATTCAGATAAATACCCCTACCTTACTATACGAGAAGCATACCTACGATTAAGTAGATACTGTATATCATTTAAAGAAAAAACGTAACTCTAATGGTAATGAGAATGGGAACAAAACATCGTGGAAGAAGACCAAGAAAAGAATGACGAAATTTTATGGATTTTATTTACAGAGAGTAAAAACGGAGCTTTGAAATAGGAACTTTAGTAAGAGACAGAACTGTATAGATGTGTCATGGAGAGATAAGAAAAACAAGAGGACACTCCAGTGGCATAAGGAGCTTTAAAGAAAAGAAAGAAGTATGCTTAAGGTTATAGATCATTTGAGCAGAGTGTAGAGATATTACATGGTAGCACAAATGCACGTAATTGAGTAAATGGAATGTCAGTTACATTTGACGTAATAATTATTAGGAATTCCGTCTGTGAGTTGAATAAATTTACATCGTATATTGTGGGAATAGTTCTATTTTATATTCATTCATTAATCATCTAAAAGTATTGCCTCTTTTACCTTTCGGTGGCGAGGATCATTCATACTGCGCAGGCAGATCTAATATTATTTACAGTTGAAAGTATAAAGGTAATTATAATTTCTACGCTGGTTCCTTATCTTAGTGTGATAGGATTTATTTATTTCAGGAATGGTAATTTCTAACAGGTGTGTTGCTACTGACTAATAACCAGCTATTCAAGCAGACGCTCAATATCAATAATGGACGTTAAGCAAGAAACCACGGATGGTAAGTTTTGGAACTCGACAGAAACGTTATCACTAGATCTGGTCAGTAATGCAAATGCTGATAAGTCATCTATCAAACAAGAAATTATTGAAGATATTAAGGACTTCAACGATTATTCTGAAATATCAATAAAACGAGAAGATTTTCAAATAAAAATAGAAGATTACTCAGAGGTCCAAGCAAAACCTTATGTTAATTCTGATTGTGAGTACAAAACAAAACCTTATAGTTGTTCCGAGTGTGAATATAAGACTTCACAACAATGTTATTTAGTTGTACATACGAGAACTCATACAGGAGAAAAGCCTTACAGTTGTTCCGAGTGTGATTATCGAGC
This sequence comes from Agriotes lineatus, assembly GCA_940337035.1. Lineage (NCBI taxonomy): Eukaryota > Metazoa > Arthropoda > Insecta > Coleoptera > Elateridae > Agriotes > Agriotes lineatus. Next base: position 502,858 of record CALNHX010000070.1, on the reverse strand, counting down.
TGCTCAAAAAAATAACTTAAAAGTACATATGAGGTCTCATTCCGGTGAAAGGCCTTATAGTTGTTCTGAATGTGAATATAAAGCTGCCGAAAAAGGTCATTTAGTTAGACATATGAGATCTCATACAGGAGAAAAGCCTTATGGTTGTTCTGAGTGTCAATACAGAACTGCCCAAAAAAGTCGTTTAGTTATACATATGAGATGTCATAGAGGAGAAAAACCTTACAGTTGTTCTCAATGTGAATATAAATCTGCAAGAAAATACGGTTTAGTCGTACACATGATGTCTCATTCGGGTGAGAAACCATATTGCTGTACTCTGTGTCAATACAAAAGTATAAGAAAAGGTGATGTAGAGAGACACAATCGATTGCATACAGGAGAAAAACCATATAGTTGTTCCGAGTGTGAATATAGAACTACACAGAAAAGTCGTTTAGTTGTACACATGAGGTCTCATACAGGCGAAAAGCCGTTTGGTTGCTCCGAGTGCGATTACAAAACTGCAGAAAAATGTAAAGTGGCCATACATATGAAGACTCATACAGGAGAAAAGCCTTATAGCTGTTCTGAGTGTGTTTTTAAAACTGCAGAAAAAAGTCGTTTAGTTACACATATGAAGAATCATAGAGGAGAAAAGCCTTATAATTGTGGTGAGTGTGAATATAAAACTGGAAAAAAATGCAATTTAGTTAGACATATGAGGTCTCACACAAGAGAAAACTGTGTAGCTGCTCTGAGTGATTTCAAAACTGCAGAAAGATGAAAAGTGGTCATGCAGGTGAGGTTTCGTATAAGAGAAAACTATGTTGTTCTCTGTTCCAATACAAAATAAAAAACGGAGGTTTAAGTAAGCACAAGCAGTTGCATACAAGAGAAAAATCGTATGGTGTTAAATGTGAATTCAAAATTGCAGGCAGCGGGGTTTGCTCAAATATATGAAGTCTTATATGGGTTAAAAACGCTACTGTCGTTCTTTGTGTCAATACAGAGCAACAAGTAAAGTGCTTTAGTTACATACAATTGTAATATAAGAGTGCTCATTGTTAATCATAGATAATAGCAAATAAATATTATTTAGTTGTACATTTCATTTCTCACAGAAAAACATCAATGTTCTATGAAAGCAAAGATGAGAATAAATGTAATATATCTACTAAAATGAAATATTGTAGCACCTAATGTTATTGTTACTTGTTACACAAAATAGCAAAGAGGACTAAAGAAATATTTTCCTGTCTTGCACCACGATTAAATTAGATGTTCCATCAGCTTTACCTTTTTGTGAGGCCACTCCTGATTGTGTTATCTATATCTTCCATTTACTTATATTGCATTTATTGATATATTTCAGACAATAAATTTTTGATATGAACGTAACTACATACATGATTGTAAATGTCATATAATAAGCTGTTGGAAACGAAGGTTTTTATCACATGTAAAATAAGGTTATGTAAGTGTAACTGTGTTGAGTAATTATAAATAAGTTTTGCCTATAAATAATATAAAACAATTTGTATTTTATGTAGTGCTGTAATACCCACTTATAATAAAAATTAATAGTAATTGATTAGATTGATTTGCGAGAACAGATACCCTTTGCACATGGTACCTGCTTTTGGCATGAAAGTTAATTATTCTGGGCACACGTAACGAGTTTTTCACAACCAAAAATTACAACAAACCCTTGTTTTAAGCAAGTAGCAATTCAGAGTTTATAAAATATACCACACGAAAGCAAATCGGCTGTGGGTTCATGGAAGTAAAGAATAATAAAATTATTTGAAGATCAAAAAACGGAAACGTTGTTTTATTACTGACTCTTTCAAATGCCCATTTTCGTCAGCTTAATTATTATAGAGCTCAACATTACAATGAAATCACGCTAATTGAACACCTAGCACAGATTAATTTTGTTAACCTGTTTCCCCACACTATAGTTTGACCCCTTCTGAACTCTGTAAGACTGACTTTAAAATGGCCGCTGCTTTGAACTCGAACAACCAAATTCGTTCGAAGAAATTGTATAATCACATCAAACAGGATAATTCACACACTACGTATGGATTAAACAAAAATCTTACACCTAAACACAAAACTAATTACACCATAGTCTTCAGCGTATATCAATGCACAAATGACAAAAATTTCACACAAATCCGTTAAGGTCACTTGTCTAAAAGTTTTTAGCGTGGATCAGCCTTCGCTCCACACAAAGTCCAAATGTGATGTCTGAAAGGTGGTTCCACAGCTCTACTGCACGTGAATGTTATCTAAAAGGGGTAAATTTTATTAACGAAGATCGGCGCACATATCAACGTGAACTTTGCATTCTGCAATCTCGCAGATAGATGAAGGCCTCAATATGTCCAACAGCTCCTCCAAGTATATGGCTGCTTTAGAAACTGCACGGATTCCTCTGAAGCATGTTTGGTGCAATAAATTGGTTCGTAACAGCACTAATTTCACTGTTACGTAAGTAGTTAGGGTAATAAGAGAACGGGACCAATTTTCCAATAAGAAATGCATGGGGCGCTTTTTGTCTATTCTACTTCCGGTCTAGCGCACGTGTGTGATGCGGGGTGACGTAACCTGACCGCAGGTTACTGCCCCCCGCTGCCCGGTGTGGATCACTTCCAGTTCCCACGCTTATCTGTCGACACTTCAGGTCTAGCGCACGTGTGTGATGTGGGGTGACGTAACCTGACCGCAGGTTACTGCCCCCCGCTGCCCGGTGTGGATCACTTCCAGTTCCCACGCTTATCTGTCGACACTTCCGGTCTAGCGCACGTGTGTGATGTGGGGTGACGTAACCTGACCGCAGATGTCATGTTGCGCGCCTGCCCCGTACCCACACCCCGCAGGTCATGGTGCGTGCCATCCCTGCGGTTTTTCCTTAGAATTTTTCCCCCACCACCCCCCCTGGAGGTTGAATATAATAGGCAACAGTTTTTCGATATGGGTTTTTGTGTCTCGCCAGTTGTGTTGTAAAGTATTTTTAAAAATGGAGGAATTGCGTGAAGTTGGGCATAATATGACTGAAACCATGAAAACTGCATTGCTGGAACTGACTGATCACCCCCAGCAGCTGGAGACATGGATCAAGCTAGGGGGTAAAAATATTCGTCTACTGAATGCCGCTCTTAAAAAAGGGCAACTAAACATGGGGCTGAAGAAGAACTTGGAATCGAATATAGGAAAAATGTCTGGTAAGGTTTTTATGCTAGTTCTGTATTTTTTTTTAATATTCAAATTACAGGGTACCGAGTTATGATGAAAGCTCTTCATCGTCAAGGTGCCGGATATGTTCCTGCCAAACAGCTTCGGAGTCATCGCATCAAATGGGAGGATGTGCAATCAGCATTCAATAGTAGGGTTAGAACTGGAGTTATCATTAATTTAAAGCACGTGGACCCCCTAACTTTCTTGGAGGACGCATTTCATCTGTTTAGCATTCGAATAAAAAACGCCTTGAAGGAGCATGCCATGCTGAAAGTAAATGTAGACTTCTGCGGAGAATTCGTGAAGAATTCCGGGGACACAGATATTTACGATTTGAAGCATTTTAACACGAGGAATGAAGTAATAGAACGCAGTACTGATATGAATGAATGGTGGGAGGAGCATGTTCAAGATGACTTAATAGTCCAGTTGGAGGATTTCCAAGAACACGGTAGCGGTTGGATATTATCTGCAGTAATTAACTTGGCGGTCAATATTAACAGGTACGTGCCTTTGCGCGGCTCAAGCTATGTTGAACTGCCTCCTCAAATAGCTGTGAAGCAGGCCGTTATAAATCTAAAAACTGATGACCATGCATGTTTCGCATGGGCAGTGATGGCCGCCCTCTACCCAGCCAAGACTCATAGTGATCGAATATCTTCGTATCCCCATTATTCAACAGTGCTTAATTTGAATGGTATTCAATTCCCAATGGCAATGAGCCAAATTAAAAAATTTGAGAAGCAAAACAACGTATCGATTAATGTATACGAGTTGGCGCCGACAAGAGATTCGTTCAGAGTGGACCCAGTAAGATTGACAAAAGAAAAGTTGTTAAGGCATGTGAATTTGCTTCTCATTCAAAACTCCTACGGTCCAGGCGTTGAAAAAATAAAATTTCATTATTGTTATATAAAAAATCTTAGCAGGCTTATAACTAAACAGCAGTCTAAGTATAATGGAAGAATTCGAGTGTGTGAAAGGTGCTTGCAGTATTTCTTCAACGATAAAAAATTTATGCTGCATGAAGTCGACTGCAAGCAGGTAAACGAGTGCCGAGTTACGATGCCGTGGAGGGAAGATGAAAAAGTTGTGAAATTCAGAAATGTTGAGAATAAAACACCTGTAAAATTTATTATCTACGGCGACCTTGAAAGTATGCTTAAACCAATGAGAAGGAGAATAGGTCAGAAAACTGAAATTTACCAGAAACATGAGGCATTCAGCGTGGGTTACTATTTCAAATGTTTTTATGATGATTCTCTGTCTTATTATCGAAGTTACCGAGGACAAGATTGTATGAACTGGTTTGCAAAGGAATTGAAGCAAATTGCTGAAGATGTGGAACCGGTACATTGGGCCCCACAACCAATGACAATTACACCTAGACAGGAGCAAGAGTTTCAAGAGGCTACCCACTGTCACATCTGTAATAGAACGTTTGAGCCTAATGAACGCAAAGTTCGGGACCATGATCACATGACCTCTGACTATCGTGGAGCTGCCCACGTGTTGTGCAATCTGAATTTCAAAGAATCTAAAATAATCCCGATAGTTTTCCATAATTTGAGCTCGTTCGACGCTCATTTTATCTTGAGAGATATAATGCAAGAAATTGAAGGGCCCATTTCGCTTCTTCCAATTAACAAGGAGAAATACATCTCCTTTACTAAAAGCATTAAAGGAAGCGAAATAAAATTCAGATTTATAGATTCGCTAAGGTTCATGCCATATAGCTTAGATAAGCTGGCATCATTTTTAAACGAATTGAAAATTATGCGTAAAGAATATAGCAATTTGAGTGAAGATAAATTCAGGTTGATCACTAGAAAAGGCGTCTTTCCTTACGACTATGTCTCATCAATAGAAAAATTGGAGGAGACCCGATTGCCTAATCGAAAGGCATTTGAAAACAAACTGACTTCAGTAGAGAATCCCACACGGCAAGAGGAAAATGATGATCAATTAACTAGAAACTACCAACATGCTCATCGAGTGTGGGAAGAGTTCGGTTGCACGACTTTAGGAGAGTATTCCGACTTGTATTTGAAAACTGATGTGTTACTGTTGGCTGACGTGTTTGAAAACTTTCGTGAAACCTGTTTCAAAAACTATGGATTGGATCCAGCTCATTACGTTTCGGCTCCTGGATTAACTTGGGATGCTATGTTGAAATATACAAACGTTGAACTGGAACTAATTCCCCATGTCGATATCCTAATGTTTGTAGAGCGAGGAATAAGAGGGGGAATTAGCCAGTGCAGTAACCGGTATGCTAAGGCAAATAACAAATATATGCACGACTACGATCCTTTGCGACCATCAGTGTATTTGCAATATTACGACATAAATAACTGTAAGTATAAATCAGCAACATTATATAAAATATTAATACTCCATTTTATATACAGTATACGGTTGGGCGATGTCACAATATTTGCCGTACGGAGGATTCCGGTGGAGTAACAAGTTCGATTTGGATGTGTGCAAAATTCCAGACGATTCCCCTATAGGCTATATGTTAGAAGTAGATTTGGAGTATCCCAATGACCTTCATGATGTCCACAAAGATCTACCGTTTTGTCCTCAACATGGGATTTCTCCAGGCTCAAAACAAAAAAAATTGATTACAACACTTTACGGAAAACAGCGTTATGTATTGCATTACCGCGCACTTAAACAAGTGCTCAAGCACGGCCTGAAATTAACAAAAATTCATAGGATACTTGAATTCAACCAGTCCGACTGGATGAAGTCTTACATCGCCCACAATACCAGTATGCGTACCAAATCTAAGAATGAATTTGAGAAAACTTTCTATAAATTAATGAACAACGCATGCTTCGGGAAGACCATCGAAGATGTTCGGAAAAGGAAAATTATTAAGATGGTATCCAAATGGGATGGCAGATTTAGTGCCAAGATCCTAATTGCTAGGCCAAATTTTCATAGTAGAACCATTTTGGATGAGAATTTGGTGATAATAGAATTAAACAAGACGGAAGTTACAATGAACAAACCGGTATATGTGGGAATGAGTGTGTTGGACATTTCGAAAACAAAATTGTACGAATTCCATTATGATTACATGCTCCCCAAATTTGGTCCTATGTGTAAAGTGTTATATGGAGACACTGACAGTTTGTTATACGAAATAAAATGTGATGACATATATGAGGAAATCAAAACAGAAATTAACCGTTTCGACACAAGCGATTACGCGATCGATAATCCCTATGGAATTCCTCTAGTAAATAAAAAAGTTTTGGGGCTGATGAAAGACGAGAACAACGGGCGAATAATGACGGAATTCGTCGGTTTAAGATCTAAAATGTACAGTGTTCGAGTTGAAGACAAGGACGCTATGAAGAAAGTTAAGGGGGTGAAGGCGTATGTGGTGAAACAAACTATAAGTTTTAACGATTACTTGGACTGTTTGCAGAACAGTTGTGAAATTGCGAGAAATCAGAATTGCATAACATCAAAAGAACATGTAGTATATAGTGTAAAGCAGAATAAAATAGCAATAAGTTATCGTGACGACAAAAGATGTTTGTTACCGAACACCACCGATACATTGCCCTGGGGGCATTATTCATTGTATAATAGGTAGATAAATAAACCGTTATTTGAATAAAAATGCAGTTTTTTTTCTTTTTGCAAGAGCTTTATTTCAATTCAACTATCGATATTGTCTACATTGTAAAATAGGTCCTAATATATATTCGAGATGCATAATTCTTCTTTGAAAGCGGTGTCTGTCAATGGCCATTTGAATCCATGGTGACTTGCGTGCCTCTCTGTGTGCAAAAGCCCAATGGCTGATGTACCGTGTTTGAGGGTTATCTGCGAATGTCACCGTCTTCATATTAGTACTGAATTGATGCTTATCCATTGGTCATCCGATTTATCAAATCCAAGCCATCGAACGTAGAGTTGATCGCCTCGTCTGCGTAACACTTTCTCAATCAAGTATCGGTCAGGGTACTTAGTTTTCTGAAGTTCTTCTGCATAAAACGCTCCTTTAATAGGATTACCCTTATAATCTTTGAGAAGATAAGTTACGGGATTACCCAGTTTTACTTGTAAAATTGTAAATATTTCAGCAGTCCAATTGGCAGTATACGATTTCGCGAAAGCAGCTTTATACTTGGATATCCTGACGTGATCTCCTATATGAAACCTTTGTTTCCCAATGTTTTGAACCCGGCTGTACACAGCTAATTTTGTATGTGGTTGAATGTCACTAGGTTTCATTCCTGTAGTGCGATGTTTACGATTGTTATAGTCCTGAGTAACATTATCAAGTATATCAATCCATTTGTACTGGGAGCGCAAACTGAACTCTTTATATAGAATGTTTTTTAGAGTTCTTATTACCCTTTCGACGATTGCTGCTTTCTTTACGCTATACGTGGAATAATGATTGATTGTATGCTTTAGAAGCAGCGTTTTAACACTTTTGTTGTAAAATTCTTTCCCCTCATCAGTCTGCAAATTTGTTGGTATTCTGCCGCCTTTTAGAATTGAAGCAATAGCTTTCCCAACTTCCGCACCAGTCTTTGTTTTTAACGGTCTGGTCCATAGGTACTTAGAATAGCAGTCGATTACAAGTAAAATGTACTTGTATCCTCGATTATATTTAGAATAAGGTATGAACTCTGCTAGATCTGCCTGCCATAAGTCGTCGTATCCTAGAATTACAGTTTTTCTTCTGCTAAATGTTTTTCTGGCGGATCTGTGGAGCTCATTTACGATGGCTCTTTTAGACATCACGCTTGAGATGTAAGTGATTGTATAAGCGATTTATATGTGAATCTATCTTATCAAGTTTCGAATAAATGGCACTACTTAATTTAATTATGGAATCCTGTGCACCTGAATCTGTTGAGTCAGAGTTCTCAAGGGTTTGCTCTACTGTGTCAAGTTTGATTTTTGTATCATGTAGTTTCTGAGTTACCTCGTTACTAAAAATATTATGTTTTGCCCTGATGTCATTAAACTCTTTGATATTTTGAGCTTGGTTGGAAATTATAGCCTTAGTCATGGAAGAAATTGTTTCACTACTTAATATATCATTCTTTACATCATCACAGTACGCACGCAATTGGATAACGGAATTGTCTACATAGTCTTTATTTACTGCGTCGGTTCCCTCGATAGGATTGCCAACGTGTTGAAATGTTTTGTAATCGCAGCTGTGTTTGGTAGTTAAATAATAATTTAAAGTTAAGGCATTATTTAAAGCTTGGGGTTCTGCCAAGTTTTCGATTCGCTTATCACGTGCATCAAAGCAGTCGTTCTGAATAATAAGAGTATTTTTTCTGTTGACTGCATCAAAATCATAAACTGCGTCTGCTATATTTGTTAATCTTCTTTGTTGCATGTCATAATGCCCTTCATGGTTTAATTTGAATCCCGGGCCAGGTTCACCCCTCCTACCTTCTTTCAGGTAGTTGTTTGTGCCACGGCCGAACTTGTCAATGCTCATGTTGAAACTAATTGATGTGGGGGTGGTACTTATTTAAATAACAAGCCCGGTTTCTCTAAGTTCCTCGATGATACTAGCTATTTCGTTTTCGTGACCTGTATTACCAGCCATTTTGGAAGCATAAAGCAATTTTAAGCGCTCAACTAGCTCGTGTGGGTTGTCCCAGTAAACGTACTCGATATTTTTATTATTAACGTCTTTAATTAGACCATCTCCTTCAACTTCACCACTTTTGAATAATCTACTAATGATCTTAGTGTATTTCACTCCCTTATTCCCAGCAATTTGTCCATAAGGGCTAAAACCTCGTTTGTGTGCACTAGTCAATTTTAATATTTCTCTATATGAATGTAAATCGGCATCATTGTAATTTTCAGGAGCTTTCTTAAATAACAATTCGTACAAACCTTCAGTCCCCTGGAACTGCCTGTTTTCGATAAAAATATCCTTTGAATCTTTAGCAAATTCGACGATTTTGTTACCAATTTTCCAATTGTTAGTGATAGGACTATAATGAATTCCATAAGTCGTGTCGAATGTATTTTGAGTATCCGCAATAAGCATGTTAAGGAATCCTCGCGGCACTTCATGAATGTCTGATTCTTCATTATCTGGTTCTTCATAAATATCTTCTTCTTCATCATAATCATCTGAATCTTTAGATGAAGTAACAGAGTCCGCATGGGATGAGTACTGTGAAGTATTAGGTGGCCTGGGTATTTTCGATGATTTGGTCTTTACATGCTCTGATTTTAAAGTAAATGGTTCTCTCGGCACAGTAACTGGTTCTTTTTTTGCGAGTTGTTCTAATGGCCGTACTATTGGTTTATATGTTTGTTCGACAAATCGTCTTACGGCAATTTTAGATCGCCTTAACTGGTCGTACTTGCGTCTAATTGATTCTCTAGCTTTAATAATTTTTTCCTTCAGTTTAGCCTCCTGGGAATCCATTGTAGACCAGTTGAAACTAGTTGAAACCAGTTAACAGACCAGTTGAAAGCACTTAACAGAGCAGTTGAAACCAGTTAACAGACCAGTTGAAAGCACTTAACAGAGCAGTTGAAACCAGTTAACAGACCAGTTGAAAGCACTTAACAGAGCAGTTGAAACCAGTTAACAGACCTGTTGAAAATTGGTTAACAGACCAGTTGAAAGCAGTTGAATGGCAGGGAAAAAATGAACTCATCTCCTTATATAGCAGTCAAATCCTTTTCTAAATCTTCCCTGATTCATTTCGGAATCGATATCGATTACAATGAATCCGTATTTTTCTCTCCAACATTCTGCGCACATGTGGCGGAACTCTTCGAAGGTCATCTCGGGTGAGATGAAATCATCAAACACATGTTTTAAATTTAAATTGTCTTGCTTGAACAATATTATAAAATTGGCATTATCTCGTATTAATTGTTTAGGTATTTTGGAATATGTCTGGCTGAAATAAAAACAATCGATTGAATTGTGTCTTCCCATACAGAAATAGTCTCGAATACAATTTTGCTTATCCGATATGACGTCGTCAAACACCATAATACTGTTAGGTTTAATCTTATTAGGTGGGATTATTTCATCGTTCTTATCGAACGTGTAATAACCGACACCTTTAATTGGCTTAATAACCTGTTCCAAGTACTTATACTTCGGTTGATTTAGAGATTTTGAGTATACGTATAAGTTACAGAATTTTACTCCATTGGGCTCCTCTAGTAGGCTAAGAAGAGTATTTGTCTTACCAGAACCAGAACGACCTGCAAAGATAGCTCTTATGGAATCTGGAAGTAGATCTCCATGCTTTTTTTTTAATTTTTTTAAAATCATGATTATTTACTTTTATTTTGACATGTTGCTTGACGAACTTCATTTTTAGATGTGCGGGAGTACTGTGGGGCGGATATGTATATATATACCCCAGCATAACCGGAAAAATTCTTAAATGCTAGTAACTCATCAAGGTGAAGGTTTTGTTAACAGCCTGATAAACAAACTTCCTGTTGAACTTCACATTCCAGGGTATGAGTTTTGTGGCCCGGGGACGAAACTGCAAAAACGTTTAGCTAGAGGTGACTCAGGAATAAATAGTTTAGACTCAGCGTGCAAGGAACACGACATCGCATATTCCTTACACAAAGATTTGGAAAATAGGCATCGTGCCGACAAAATACTTCAAGAGAGGGCTTGGGAACGCGTACTTTCCAAAGACTCAAGTCTAGGAGAGAAAGGTGCTGCGTGGACCGTAACTAACATAATGAAAGCTAAAACAAAATTGGGAATGGGAATACGTAAAAAATCTGCCAAACTCAAGAAAACTGGAGCAACTTTAAAAACAATCGTAAAAGCAGTTAAAAATGCTGTCAAAAATTTCTCAGGCGGTAACCTCAAGGATATTGTTGAAAAGTCTCTGGTTGTTGCTAAACGGGTGATTAACCAAATTGGTGGAAAACGCAATGTTAAAGTGCCCAGAATAATTCCTGTACCCAAACGAGGAGGCATTTTACCATTTCTGGTACCTCTCTTTGCAGGACTCAGCGCTGTCGGAGCATTGGCAGGGGGTGCAAGTGGGGTTGTGAAAGCTGTAAACAGCGCACATGAAGCAAAGAGGCAGCTAAACGAAAGCGCTCGACACAATAAAGCTATGGAGGCTATTGCATTGGGGAAGAAAGGCAATGCCTTGTATCTACGTCCTTATAAGACTGGAAGTGCTCTATACTTAAAACCGCATTAAAAAAACGGCTAAAGTTGCCTCGGAGAGCGCTAACCGATATCGATCTAAGAAAATATGCCAAAGATGTCCCTTACTATAGAGGGGTGTTCATGAGAGACGATCTACCTCTTTCCCCTAGAATGCACGAAAGCGGTATTATAAATCTCGATACCAAATACGGTGCTGGAACGCACTGGGTCGCTTATAAGAAGCGGAACTCAGACGTGATTTACTATGATAGTTTTGGGAACCTTAGGCCTCCTATAGAAGTAATAAATTATTTTCGAGGCTGCAATATTAAATACAATTACGAAAGAGAACAAAAATTTAATACAGTTATTTGCGGACATTTATGTTTAAGATTTTTATACCGCGACCTACCATAAAAATAATCGCTCTAGGTCGCAGTGCTTCCTGACCCTGAGTTTATATATAAATAAAATTGCTTTGAACCGACTCATTGCAAACATGTCCCAGACACTGACCTTGAGTGGTGTCGGAAATGTTATCAGTGTTGATTATTTCCCGCCGATAGAACTGAATCCTAGTTACAATTACGCTTTAGGTGTGGTCGGATTTTACGGATGCAATTCGATTAGAAATATTTTTAAAGGAAATGATCAATTTTACTGGGGCAATCGATCATTCACTATACGGGAGCGTATGAATTGGATGAAATAAACAATTACTTAAAAACAAAAATCAGTACTGGTTTCGAACTGATCGCTAATAATAACACTTTAAAATGTGAAATAGAGACATCTGAGGTGATCGACTTCACTAGGGCAGATAGCATCGGCCGTATGCTCGGATTTTCTGCAAAAAAACTTGAGGCTAACGTGAAACATGAATCGGATCTTGATGTTGAAATTATAAAAGCAACAAATATTCAGGTAGACTGCAGTATTACAGGTGGAGCGTATCGTAACACTAACTCGTCCCACACTATATTTGAGTTCGACATATCGGTACCTCCAGGATTTAGATTAGTTAAGGAGCCTTCAACAATAATACATTTGCCTGTGATTGTAAATATTATTGACAACATAACTCTTAAATTGGTGGACCAGCACGGCGATCCAATTGATTTCGGCGAGGAACCTTTCATTATTCGTTTGGAACTTAAAGAAAATGGGCTTAGACCTGAAAAACTATAAAAAAGAACACATACATTTCCCCGAGGTCATTCAACAATCAAACCCGGGGGTACTTACAACTGACGATATACGCTTCTTAGAATCGATCGGCTTAAAGGTGCAAGATGCAAGAAGAAAAAGCCCTGAAAACCGTGTTCGCAGACGTGTCGTACACAGACTTAGTTATTGATGCGTCATCGCGCACGTACCACCCGTATACAGTGAACGCATTTGATAATTCAGACGAAATTCGCCTTATTATTGAAAAAGGTGAATTAATAACAGCCACATATGATAGTAAAATCTACCTTGAAGGAACTTTGACTCCGTCTGAAGAAGGGAAAGACTTTGCATTAACTGGAAATGCTCCACTATTTCTATTCGAAGAGATACGCTATCAGCTCGGCGAAACTGTAATTGACAGCTGCAGAACCCCTGGAATTACTACAAGCATTGTGGGTAATGCTATGTATTCACCTAGTGAAAATAAGGGGTTATCTCCAGCAGGATTCGACCCTTTAAACGTAGGGTTACAGATCAGCAGCGTAGACAAAAAAACGTTCAGTGCATGCATCCCACTAAGTCATATTCTCGGTTTCGCATCTGGTTATCAACGTGACATTATTAACATGCGTCAGGAAGTAATACTGATCCGTTCAAAAGCCGATGAAGATTGCTACAAGGGTGAAGTTAATGTTACGATAAAACTCACTAAAGTACAATGGAAAGTGCAGCATATAGCACTCAGTGATTCTGCAAAGCTTGACGTGTACAATTACATAAATGTAAAAAAAACAATTAAAATAGGATTTCATGGAAGAAGTCTGTTCCAATATCCCGCCATGCCCACATCTAGCAATCTAGTGATTTGGCCTGTGCAAAACACCCTAGGCATACGCCGCCCGCGATGGATTTTTGTAGCTTTCCAAACGAATAAACGAAATAATAAATCTGCAGTAGCTAGCATGTTTACTGACGTCAAAATCTCCGATGTTATAGCATACATAAACACAGATCGTTATCCCTTTGAAAATCAACATAACGACTTTAGTAAGAACAAATATATGCTTGCCTACAACGACTACCTAACTTTCCAGTGCAAATATTTAAATAAACCGTTCCCTGAACCTTTACTCGATTACAGCGAATATAAATCTAGTCCTATATTTGTAATTAATTGCTCGAAACAAAACGAGAGTATTCAGAACGCTTTACTATCGGTAAAACTAGAAATGGAGGCTCAACTAGCATTTCCTGCTGCAACCCTCGGATATTGCGTCATTCTTCACGACGTCGTCGTAGAGTACGAACCGTTTACAGGAGTAACACAACTTCTATGAAAAAAAAACAGAAAACAAAACAAACCAATGTTTTTGACAATCGATGTGCAGGGTTTTAATACCCCGGAATTTACTGTAAAAGAGCTATCACTTTTCGATGGAAAAAAAATTAGCCACTACCTATTCAAACCGCCGTTTCCATTCGCAAACTTAACGGTAGATCTGCAACGACAAGCAGTTTGGCTGGAAAAAAATCACCATGGTCTGAAATGGAGCCGAGGATTCGTTTCCCTGGCACAGCTACCCGAAATTCTACTACATGAAACTGAGAACGCCCAGACAGTATTTTGCAAGGGGTTGCAAAAGGAGAAATATCTGAAGCAGTTTCTTGGAGATAAGGTTATTGCAGTTGCAGATTACAATTTTAAAATGGATCCTACTGCCCCAGCGTGCTTCAACCATCATTTAGAATTATGCCATTGTGCTTTGTATCAATGTAAATCTTTGTATCAAAATATAATAAGTGACGGCCTGTAATGGAATGTTTTAATAAAACAATAAATAAAATAACTGTAGTTTTAATTTAATCAACCAACAGAAATTCTGAGAATCCATTAGACGCAAGAGAAGTTCATAGAAGCAATTAACGCAACACACGATAATATTATTCTTTGAAATGCTAGATGCTGTTATCAACTTCCTACTTAAAATTTTGAGGTCTTGTCGGATGTTCTAACATCAGTTCAGTTTGATTCGTTTTCATTCCATGTTACTAAATGCCCCCTTTTCTCCCTTTTGCCCTGAAAATATTTAATACAGGCCGAATGGGAGAAAAAGGCTTAGTTAGATAACAGCTACCTGCATTTTCTTTTATGTAAGTACAATAGTGATGTAACTTGATACGTGAGAACACATTAGTTTATTATCATAATTTATATATATTATTACATATTATTACATATTGTTAAGTAAAGTCGAATCGGGTCGTCTTTGTGAATCGCACAACGTGGGTTGGGTACATAGAATATGCACCCTTAGTTTCGCAAATATAGTTCGTGTGGCCAAACACGAACTGTTTGAAGTCATTCTCGATGTCCGTATCTATGATCACCAGGTCCGTTGGGATGGGCCTAGGTATCGGGAAATCAAAAGACCTGCATGCCCCGCTCATGTCCTTCAGCTCGAAGTGGACGTGAATGAAGTCGTTGTAATAAGAGCAACTCTGTATTACGACACCCTCAACTCCAAGCATCTCTACAGTGTACACCAGGAGGCGCATTATTAACTGCAGTAACAAATTAACAATTAGTAAACTAGATTCAGTTTGGTTTTTAAGTACTTACTTAATTATCCTTAGGAAATATCCTTTTTCCGCCACCTGACAGTCGATTTCGCCCCCACTCAACGGACACCCTTCAAAAATACACTTTTGACACCTCTGGACGACTTCCCACTCTTCGGGGTTGAAAAAATTTACGGCCAAGACAAATTTTTTTAAAGTTTCGTCGAACACTTTTATCTGACACAAGTCGCCGTCGTCAAACACCCACTCTTTGACGTCGACGACTTTTTGAAACTTGGTTTTCTCGATTTGGAAATGGATATCCAATTGCCGTTTATTAGAGTTGTACTCAAAAGATTTTAGTTTCAACTTTTTTGAATCTGTCACGTACAGCACAATTAACAGCTCTACTTCGATCATTATTAAATATAAAGCAATTTCTGCGACGCATTCTTTTTATACCATACGCCACGCCTATCTTCCACTACATGCGTGATATCTTTCGGCTTGGTACCCCGCGTACATCAACCAACATCCGCACTTCCTTAAAAAAACCTCAAGAAATCTCAGTAATCATATATTTTGTTCGCTATACTAAATACATTTCAAATCGTAAGTAGTTTATATAAACTTAATGCTAAATCTAGATCTACTTCGGGGTCACCATAATAACCCACTAGATTATAATATTTTTTTAATTCGTCATGTTCGGCAATTAACTGTTTAACATTGTTTAATAATTGCCTTCGAAAACTTCTTAAACTTGCAATTTGCAATTTGATCTTTCTGATTTTTTGTAAATGCTGATCAATCATATTTAGAAAAATTTCCCAAATCCCTACATACAATAACAGGATACAATTTATCCAAGTCCCTACTTACAATAGCAGGATACAAAGTTGCCACCTCCAAGACACAATATAAATTATCAGAAAACAGATTTACTTTAGGATCGATCAAATAATTTAGATTTCCTAATGCGTCACCTCCTAAATTAAGCGCTGCCAGCAACGTATTGTTGTAGTAACTTAGAAATTCCTGGGATTTTAAGTTTTCCATGCGGCAATTGATAATGCCCAAAATTTTGTTCAAGGACTCGAAAGATTTTTCGCCCAGAATTACATACACAAACTTATTGTGAATTTTAATTACTCTATTGGTATTAATAGTCAGAAACGAAATCGTAACATCCGCAATACGATCTTCTTCCAAATCAACAGCTCCTTGGAAATATTTCTTCTAGTCAAGACTCAAAAACGTTTTCCAATCTTCTTCGTTGAAGATGATCCCTGGCGCATTGGGGTGACCCAATTTAATGGCTGGAGTCCAGTCTGATTCGGGGTTGAAACCCACGGAGACGTATTTAGTTCCGGACTTGTTCAACCAGTATCGAGTCTCAAATACCAAAGGTTGAATAGGTTGATTGCCTGCGACAAGAGGACTTTCTATAGGCCTAATAGGCCTAAAGCGCTTTGCTTCATTGAAAATGGAGGTGTTTGCTTCTCGCTTCTGCACTGAAAAAATCCAAAAGGGTTATTCTTTTTTTATATACTTTTTTCGCTATTACTCATTTTTTTCTTACAACGATACTTCGAAGACTGCACTCTAATGACGACACTTTTAAGACTATAACCACCCTAATTTTTTAATTGATATTTATACCTACATTACCTACATAATTATGTTAGGAGTGGGGGGTTAAGACTTAAATGCACTTCCGGGGGTCATAAAAAAAACAAGTTTGGCATAAGCATGAACTTTCAGGGGCAGAGGGGAGGTGCACAGTTAAATTATAACCGTTGGTCATTATACCGGAAAACAATGTTGCGGTTGTTATCTAATGCTCGCGACAGCTGCAAGGAGCAACGAAACCTTGGCCTTCACTCATCTCACCGATAAAAAACGATGCTGCGGTTACGATGCGCGCGGGAAAATAAATAGCTACCTTACGTGCGGTCACCCCGCGCGCGGGAATTGACAGCTACCTTCTTAGGGGGGCACGGGGTGTGGGTACGGGGCAGGCGCGCGAACTGGAAGTGATCCACACCGGGCAGCGGGGGGCAGTAACCTGCGGTCAGGTTACGTCACCCCACATCACACACGTGCGCTAGACCTGAAGTGTCGACAGATAAGCGTGGGAACTGGAAGTGATCCACACCGGGCAGCGGAGGGCAGTAACCTGCGGTCAGGTTACGTCACCCCGCATCACACACGTGCGCTAGACCGGAAGTAGAATAGGCAAAAAGCGCCCCATGCATTTCTTATGGGAAAATTGGTCCCGTTCTCTTATTACCCTAACTACTTACGTAAATTCATAGCTTTAATGTGCACTATATTCAATTTTCTCTATTTGGAGGCCCTTAATTTTTGGAACACACATGGTCAATTTAGTGTTGCCCGTAACTTTGGCTCCCATCCGACCTCAGACCATCCAATTTCATCGCACAACAACGACCCAATCTGCTGCACCAGTGCACTGAGTGTATGATTTCTGGTGTTCTTGTTCCGTTTTACACGCACTTTAATCGTAACTACTCTGCATGTTTAGTTTTTATGAGCACACCTGGAAGCGAGCACTATATCGCACAAACACTTGTCCAAAATGTTCTATTCTGTGCCAAACTAAGTCTAACATGTGGCCCTATTCGTTTCTTGGTTCTTTGTGTGGCTAAAATGTAATCTCCAAGTGTATTTAAACTGTGTATTGGTTAAACATTTTGCTGGTAGACAATGAAAGAATCCCGACCCTACTTGATGCTGTATGAAATGCACTTTGCAAGTGTGCTTTATTTAAATTATCTATGAGTTATGTGGCTACTATTTACAAGAATTTCCTAAAGTATACTTTTGAAACAACTTTGCTTTGTCGATTATTCCAATTCATTTGGCAATGTTATATGAAGCAAGCTATGAAATATACTTGGAGAAATGGGTACACCTATATACATCTATCCGTCATGATACAACGTTTGTATAATTAATACTCTGCCAAGATAAAAATTTCCAACATTACATTCGATAGATGCACTGTACACAAAGGTGTGAGGCATGCATGTCTACTCTCACCGATGTTTTTCAACATATATAGTGAGCACATAATGCGTCAAGTATTGGAAGATTGGTAGCGTGGCGTAACTATAGGCGGAAGAAAAATCAATAATCTTAGGTTTGCTGACGACATAACCTTGATAGCGGGCAGCGAGGATGAACTCATCAGCTTACGACAGCTGCTACAAGTAGTTAGTGATCGTTACGGTTTAACTATCAACTTCAATAAAACTAAAGTAACGCTACTAGTTACGCAAACAATAACAGACGGAACACCCATCGGATCGGCTAATGTGAGGTAGTCCAAGAAATATTATACCTCAGAGCGATGATTGACAATACTGAAAATAGCGAAATTGTAATTCGTCGTCCCATACAGTTGGTTAGAATAGCCCAGCTTGACCAAATATGGCGTGATCGAAATGTCACTAAATCCACTAAAATCCGCCTGGTCAATTCCTTGGTGTTTTTCCTTATTCATCTAAGCGGCGGAGACGTGGACCATCAGAGAAGCAGACAGACGTCGCATTGACGCATTTGAAATGCTGGTCTGGACGCGCATGCTACGAATCTCTTGGACGGCGCATAGTTCCGTGCTTCGATACTCCGTGAATTTTCACCTGCTAAACGACTGTCCGGTACTGTCTATTTACGCATTCTTTTATTCTTTGGCCATATCAATAGATGAACTGATAGTATAGAAAAATTAATTATACTAGACAAACTCGATGGCAAAAGACAAAGAAGACGTTCTTCAAAGCGCTGTATCGATACTACAAAAGACCTGTTACAAACCAATTTAGGTGAAGCTGTAGATCTCGCAAACAACCGCGATAGATGGTATACCACAGTCAGACGAGCAATTCGAAACTAACAAGCTTACGAACTCAACATTTATGGGTCACAAAACCTCTATCAAGACGTCGTGATGAAGAAGAAGATGCCTTAAATGTGGTTATTTAAAACGGTAAAATAAATTCTGCCAGCAATTTTCTTTTTACAAAAGAAACTGTGTTAGTTACTCATTGCATTAACTTGTAAACATCTTCAACGTACTAACGAATATCACAGCAGTATAATATTAAAATAAATTCTTATTGTGTGGCGTTATCATGACGGACATCTAATTAAGAAACGCAATTAATGCATTTAATATTTGCGCATAGCTAATTTCCTGACACATTTGGTGTTTTCAAAGCTCACTTTGTTGATAAGATTTCACAGGAATGTGGAACCTTTGATAACTTTAAGGTCGAGGCAACATTCCTGTACAAAGATGTTAATAACGCCCGTAGTTCTGGGCTGCTTATCTCAGAAATTCATTCTTTCACTCAACGTCAACCTATAAGATAACGCCAGTATAAATACAAGCAGTTTCGCCACTATAGTGGACTGATAAACTAAACATCACCCGGCATCCTAGCCTGAGTGCCTCCAGCTTGCTAGAAGGTGAACTTACCGTTATCTGCACGTCTCCTGCATATTCGTATTGACTTCACATTTACAGCTACTAGTAACACATTGAAGGCTATACCAATTAATCCACAATTTTTAAAACGAAAGGCGGCATTTAAAATACTTCCTTACGTTATAGAAACTATTATTATATTGGACCTGTAACTTAGCATAACCCTCGTAACGAAAATCACACTCTGCCTGATTTTTAGGTGCTAGAGAGTAACTAATTCGGTGCGCCTTAGAAGTTGTAACTCCCCATGTTTGTCCTTACAAGGCGATTAATTTCGTCTCCTGCAATATTGCATCTGGACTTACAACCACTAGTGCTAAATTGTAAGCTATACAAATAAACTCCACTATTTTTAAAACGAAAGGCGGCGTTTAAAATACTTCTTTGCGTTAGGCAAACTATAGTGGTACATCATACTTGTTGCTTAAAGGGCACATTGGAGACGAAGAATAGCCTACAATTATCACTCTTTTTTTATTATGCTGCATTAAGTTTTTGCATAAAAAATTGTGCACAAACTACAGTTTACCAAGCTAACTATTTCTACTCCAGCTGTGCAGCTTAACTAAAAGGTCTGTTCTCTGCTTTTTCGTCACCACAACAGCAGGTGTCCCTAGATAAATATGCAGCCAGGTGTTTCAGACAGACATTACTAATGTTTATGATTAGATAAGTACGAAGTTACCAAAAAAAATGTTTTTTAGCTGTGTGAATCTGAACTTTTAACTGACAACTGAGATATGAATAAAGAGTGGTAATAAACATTCGGCATTTTAATGTATTTTGCACACTAAAAAATAATAAATGCTCGATAAAAAACAAAATAAACTTTAATTAATTGGAAATGCTTGGCATTTTAACAAAATCTACAATGTAAAATATATTATTTCCACAGTTCTGATCGATATTTTAATTAAACATGTGCCCTAAAATCGAAATGCTCGATAGCTGAAGTTAACTATTAATTGAAATTTTTTATAATATTGTATTAATAAACGCTCGGTAATTTAATGTGTTTTAAAGGTTCGATTTGCGCACCAAGTGCAGCATAACCGACAAAAACTAAATGGGCGTGTGTTCGTATCATCTCACCGAGCTTTGTGGATTAGTAGTTAACCCATCTGCTTAGCATTCGGGAGGTAGTGGGTTCGATTCCCGTGGCAGTCTGCTCTGATTCAGGTTTTTAGGTGGTTTTCCTGAGTCAACAGAGTACCTTCTCTGAGGTGAATGCCGGGGCAGTACTTCTCCACCTTTTCTGGCCTCTCTTCCATTATTCACCTCCCTTTTCTCGAAAACATCCTGAAATTCCCGTTATTGGTTGAAGAGGGACGCAAGGTCCCTATAGCAGTCCGCCTCCAGTTGAAGGAATTGAAATGCCTTTGAATCTTTACCTTTACCTGTGCGTATCAGTACATATTATATGAGTGATCTGCAGTTTCATTGACAGAGTGTTTATCGCGTTAGAACTGACTTTAAGTGTAAGTCACGGTGAGATTCCTCAGTAGAGTTCATCTGAGGAAAGTGGAAGTGATGTATTTGAGAAGCATGCGCGAAAGAAATGAAGGAAGAAGGTAGATAAGAAGTGGAAAAGAGAACAAGTTTTCAATAGTGAAGCCTTAGCTCTAAAATTAGTGAAGGAAGAGGATATTTGGAGCTTTTTTCATAAAAATGTTGATATAGCTGAAAACGTTAGTGCTATTTACCGTTACAATAAAGTCAAATATCGTGGAGAGCAATGTGCCTTTGATGTGTATTTGTATTATCCGGTCAATACTAAAGATGCATTTTTATATCGATGGGAATTGCTTCATACTTGCGGCAGTATAGTATCCAAAGCAACCGTTAAAATGAACATACCAGGCGCCCCAAAAAGGAGTGGTAACTTTTCCCAATTGTCTCAACAGATGTCGCTTTATCTAAAGTACAGCGACCAAATACTTATAATTTTTAAATTGAGTTGGTATCACTTAATTTAAAAATTATAAGTATTTGGTTGCTGTACTTTAGATAAAGCGACATCTGTTGAGACAATTCGGAAGAGTTACAACTTCTTTTTGGGGCACCTTGTACAATTAAAACGGAGATTAAAACCCTGTGCGAATACGACCCAGAAGTTAAACCAAAAAAAGTTTTTACAACTTTTAGCAGTACACTTGTATGCGACGTTATTAACGTATTACCATGAACTTTATATTATCACTTTTTTCTTCCTTTTTACTTCCTTTTACAATAAAGGAAGTATTGGATTCACCCCAAAAATTCTAAATTGAGTTTTCAACAGATCTTTACGTTTTAGAGTCCCCTGATTCCAAAAAACATTTTTTTTATTGGTCTGTCTGTCTGTGTGTCTGCTGTGTGTCTGCCTGTGAACAGAATATCTCAAAAACGGAAAGAGGTATGGCGTTGAAACTTCATATATAAGTTTTGTGTACTATGTAGATGCGACAACAGGCTTTTGAAGAAAATCGCATAACCGGAAGTAGCTGTTTACTCTTGTGATTTTTCAGTTTTTTTCGATTTTTTCAAAAACGGCTCTAACGATTTTTTTAACTTTACATTTTTATTACATTTTTAATGTGTATTGATGTGAGATAGGTGATTTTCCAGTTGAATACTTCTAAAATGGGTTTCTTTTGTTTTTTCTTCTATTTTTTTTTATTAACTCCTATTTTAAATAGAACACCCGGTATATTATTACATTTTTGAATTCAGCTTAAAATTCTAGAGAAAATTTGTCTCTTGAACTAACACTCTGTTTTGTACCGTTTTTGTAAGATTTGTAATTTTTTACAAATGCTTAAAAATTAAAAATCAAATTTTTGGCTAATTATAAGATCACTGTAAAAGGAAGTTGTGTGCGTGTATCACACCAGATTTTTGAATATCTACTTAATTTAAGTGTTGTTTCATTATTTATGTATGTTCAGAGTTTACTGTTTTTACTTTTTGGAAGTATTGTTTCGTTGTTTATGGGTTACTTATAAGAGTTTATTACAGTTTTTGTTCAAGCACCTGTGTTGTATTTTATCAAGTTATGTACTTTTTTACTAAAGATATTCTTTCTGAGTATTAAAGTTTACCTGGATAGAATCATTGTCTTTAATGAAAGGTAAGTAAAAAATTCAAGCAAAAGAAAGCAAGTAAATTTCATACCGAGCATTGATTGTAATTATTATCGTACAGTTGTTTTGTCCATTATTATTTCCCCAAAGATTTGAATTTGTACCGAACATCATTATTTTGTATCGAGTGTCTATTATGTTTCTCGAATGTTTATTATCTTAATAGGTATTTGAATTTTATACCGACTGTTCGTCATCATTGTCGAGCGTCCAAGTAGTTTCATGGAACATTTATTTTTATTTTCTTAGGATGCACATAAATTTTATATCGAGTACTCAATGCACTTATCGAGCATTTAGTATTTGTATCAAACATTTATTTTCTAGTCATGCATTTGGACAAAATATCAGGAAACTATGACCTGCAGTAGGAATAAAATACCGAAGATTTAATTTGTTCACAGGAATAAATATGAAATTATTTCAAAAACACACTGTCAATAATGCATAGGATGAGCTTAATTTCAAAAACTAGGATATTTCTTACTTAGAAAACGGTATTTCTGTTCTGGAAATAGCACATTTATCTAGGTTTATAGTTGTTTTGCATTGTAGTTTTTGATATTGATATGACATACGACAGGTTTGAATTATTCACATGACAGTCAAAGTAATTTCATCAATTAAAATAATAGAAATGCATGACTTCTCGAATTAGAACGTGTCTTAGTTTTATTTTGTAGCAATAGTTTTCTATATACAGGGTGATAAAAAAATAGCGCATTATCTGTGCAGTACGTTGTAGGCCTTCACCAACTAATACCTAACAATTTTGAATATGAATTTAAATTTTTCACTTCAAATACAAAGTTATGGTCCTTCAAGTTTAACAACTGCGGCTACATTTTTTCCTATTTGAGATAGAAATAAGTAACTGATTTAGGTTACTACTATTTAAAAATACTTCGTTAATTACCCTTCAACCGAAATATTCTATTTATAAGCAAAATATTGCAAGTTGCTTTTTGTAAAAATTAGGATTTAACAACAATGCGAAAAAAATTCACGGCATTCTAACTTTTAAGCATATTTAGTTATTTATACTCTCTTGTCAAATAACTATCACTAAAAGCTACTGGTTTAGTATTAAGTATTTGGGAATTGTACGTACTTATAATGTACACTTTGTCAGGACATTTTTAAATTGTACGAACGTACGGCTAATTAGAGTATTATCTAAATTATACGACCCCGCTTGTATATGGGTTTTTCATGTTATTCCGCCTGAAGTTAAGCTTATCTAATTTTTTGCAAGCATTTAATGGTTTCTAACGCACACTGCTGGATCGTTCGCTTGCAGCTATCGGATCTGAAAGGCACTCGTTTGGCGTAGCTTGTTTGCAATTCGTTGGTGCGCTAAGGTTGTCCGTTGTTACAAATATCGATTGTGTCTGCCAGACGTATTCTGGAACGTTCCGTGAAGCGAAGGCCATGGGTGCGAGAGAGAGGCCATCTACAGCTCAGCAGCCTCGAGACCTTTTATCGATCGCGCGTCGTCTGGCTAGGGATTCCGAATTCAGTTGTCATCCGGTTTCCGAAGGCAACAAGTAGTTTTGGCGCTTGGTGTTTCTCGCCGCCCTCTTCGGCCTTGTGCCGTGGGGGCGGGCGCCCCCCGTTTTCCATGTGTCGCGCAGTAAATCTCCCGATTAGTGAGTTCCCGTTATTTTGAGTTTCGAGGCTTCGAGCGAGTTGGTCGCAGGACCGTGTGTGTGAGTTGTTTGTGCGTGTCCCGACGAAATGCAAGCGCTTCTCCTTTTTAAATGAGCAGTGGGCCGATATAAGCCCTGTTGTAGGAGATCAAATGAAGGGCGGTCTATCCCTGGTTATTCTACCAGTGAACCGGCATGTCTTGTCGTTAATTTCGGTTGCATCGTTGCTCCTAGCTAGGAAACTGCTGGATATCAGCAACGCCGACGCTTCGAGTTTCTTTCTTGTTTTCCCTCCTGTTTCGTAGTCTTGGGTAACTCGTCTGGTTCCCAGCTGGAGCTCCTTCGAATGCCGCAGGTGAAGCTAAGCTAAAGTACTGTATTATTTATATTTTTGCGGACTGCATGCTTCGGCTGCCTGTCCGACGTTTAGAAGAATTCTGCCCTAATCAAAAGTGTGCGTAGACTTTCATTATACAGTTCCATTTGCAAGTGCTCAGTATTTTCTGTAATAACTACTGTTTTTTCAACACACCCTGCCGATAAGCAGTGTTCGTAGAGTTTCATTATACAGTGCCATTTACAGGAGCTCAGTATTTTGTGTAATAACTAATGTTTACTTTAACAGACCCTGCCGATATGCAGTGTGCATAGAATTTCATTATACAGTGCCATTTGCAGGTGCTCAGTACTTTGTGTAATAACTAATGTTTTATAGCTAAGACGCCCCCCATTTTTCTGTAACTTACATTGTAACAATGTTTTGCATTACGTGTCTGAAAAACAATAGACCCATTTGTCAAACGTTTCCGCTGTATTTTCTTTGTGTTGAATGCTATGTTCAGTTTAAGCAATTTGTAGTGTCGCCGCCCCATTAACGACTGGTGTATGGTTGGTGTAAAGCGGATCCTGGACGAATTTTGTGAGCTTCAAGGTAGCTTCGAACACTCCAGCTGCCGCCTCTAGGAAGCCCCAAGGCTACACACATACCCAACCCCGTTTGGCTTTCGGGTTTCTGTCAGACGTGTGCTTAAACCCGAAACCCGTGGCGCCCTATTATTTTTCAACACCCTGTATATGTCGTCACGCTTGTCTCTACGGTGTCCCGTTCGTAGAACCTCGCCCATCTCCCTGAGCGTTTTTAGCATGGTTATTAGTCTGTTCTCGAGAATTCTAGAGCAAGTGGTGACAATTCCCGCACGTGATAAGTCTTGTGGCACCCACGTACCCCAAGATGTCGTAAAACAGTTTTATACCGCAACAACTTTTAGAGAATATGTCGATATGTATTGCTATGTTATGCTAGCTGATAAATTTATTTAAATTATTGTATTACTTTGCCCTTTATTTTTAACTTTCAATTCAAATCCGTATTTTACAATATTATTAATGAAACTCTCTCAGGTAGTTCGCAATATCTAGTAACCCAATGATTGACTTGTCAAATTCTCTTTGTTTAATTGCAAGTTCATTGACTTTCAAAAAAATTTGACACCTAACGTCAAATTAATCAAAATTCAGAACGAATATCAAGGTTTTTACAATAAGATCTAATATGCAATTCTTTCACCAATCTCTTATGTAAGTATGAAATTCAATTATATTTTTATACCTTCTTACTGGTTATAGCTTTTTTAATGTTTCATTTAACCTTTTAAAACACAAACCTGATTTAACACTTTGCTTGTTAATACTGCCAAAATCCTTCCAAGCTGGATCCTCTCTCCGACTGCACTCAAACACCTGCTGGGTCCTTATCCAAACTGCATCACCTGCGATGATTGTAAACTCTCAGCATCACCTTATTGCCATCCACTTCAAAACTTCCACATCCTATACTGGATTCCTGTCGGTGTCCCCTGCTGCTGTCAACTTCAATTCTCCTAGCTACTGTACTGGATTACTGCGGCTCCGATCCCTCTCTGGTAAGTATCAGCATAAAGCTTGTTCCAAATATGAATTTGTCTCTTTTTTTAGATGGTCCTACGTCTTCAATGATACCCACAGGTTTCCCAAAAACAATTCACTGCACGTACTAACCTCTTGTTTGTGGCTTGTATTCCATTTCCAATGTAGTATCAATAATATCCTCACTCCAAAGCTTGTCCCTTTATTTCTTGTTTTTAATATTTTATTTTATGTTTCCACCTCGAAGATTTTGCTTTTAACCCATGTAATTTGCACCAACCATAACATTTACAAATTATACAACATTTATTAATGTTTCTTTATTCGAAAATCACACCCATATCAAATTATGTATACATTTTTGAGTTGTTTTTTTAGTAACTAATTAAACAAATTACAAATTATTACTACTAGACACGATTCTTGCTGCCTCCTATATACATTTTTTTATATAATCAAAACAGATATTTTATTTTAATTATCATAACAGATACATTTTAGTAGTAACCTTGGTATTTATTCCTATTCAGAATTTTCTTATTACAGATTAAGTTTGAGTAATCAATCATTATGCTATTATTTGACTAACCAATAATAAGAAAGTTAATTTCATTATACTTTAACATGTATTTAGATCCATTAATTTGCTTATATCTGACTTCCAAATTTATTTGACTAAACTGTTTCTTTAGTATTCATTTTTAAATTATCAAAGAATATAGTGTATCATAACATAATTCCTCAATTAAGAAAAACATTTTTAAAAAACTCGTCTTATTTCAAATGTATTTTCTTAATTCGTTATTTAATTAAGAAATTTTGTAGAACCCAACCAAATATCCTATTTTCTAAATTAATAACAATCAACACCTATTTACATCTATCTATTTTAAAATTACTATAGAAACGAAATAATTAACTTTACCAACCAACAACATTTAATGCAATATTTACAGATTTTCATGTTTTCTAAGTTTTCGTTATATATGGGTAAATCATTGTAATATGAAATCTTTCTCTAATTCGTCCATCTGTATCATTTATTAATTCATATGTATTGTTATTAAAAGTTTTCTGTATCCTATATGGTCCCTCATATGTGTATAATAACTTTGCACATATTTTTTCCTTTCGGTTAGCTACTTTGAGTTTTTTAACAATTACTAAGTCCCCTATATTAAATTGTACTCGTTTCTTAATTTTCTTATTCTGTTTATTTTCATACCTATCATGAATTATTTTCAATCTGCTTTTAGCTTTATCTAACAATTGCATTATCTCAACATCACATTGTTCTTTTCTCCATGGTCTAGCTGGAATTATTTGTTGACACAAAGTAATTGGACTAATCTCGGTCGTTGTATTTGGAACATTGTTTATGAAATTCTCCACATCTAGCAAATATTGAACCCATTTATTATGCTGTTTATATGTTAATATTCTTAAATATTTAATTACTTCTTTAATATACCTCTCTGCAATGTTACTTTGAGGATGTCTTATGCTACAGAAACAAATCTTAATCCCCCTTTTATC
Source organism: Agriotes lineatus (assembly GCA_940337035.1). Classification (NCBI taxonomy): domain Eukaryota; kingdom Metazoa; phylum Arthropoda; class Insecta; order Coleoptera; family Elateridae; genus Agriotes; species Agriotes lineatus. The sequence goes on along the minus strand of CALNHX010000070.1, from coordinate 475,015 downwards.
TAAATTGTTTATTAATCTTGCATTTCTAAAATATGTTGCGTTGTCTGCTAAAATTCTTTTTGGTTTACCTACTTGTTCTTCAAAATTTCTAATTGACTTAATAACATGTTTAGTATTACAATTTTTCGCTGGATATAACTTTATAAATTTTGAAAATGCATCTACCATAATCAGAATATGCTTAAACCCATATTGTCCTGTAACTAAGTTTGATAAGTAATCAATAGCTACTAGTTCCATCGGTTCATTTACCCTAATACTTTTTACCAATATTCTGATTCTTGAAATTCTTTTCCTTTGCGAATTGACAAATTTGGCACGTTTGAATGAGTTTTTTAATTAATTTAATATCATTCTTCGTATAAAAACATTCCCTAAACATTAACCAAACTTTTCTAGTTCCACAATGTCCAAATATTGTATGAATTTCCTCTACGATTTCTAACATGTCTTCTTTACTTAAAACCAATAATTCTTTATTTTCTATGACCTTTACTAACAAGTTTTCCTTAATTTGATACCCTTTATAATTGTTATCTTGACTTTGTAATACTAACGTTTTTAATTCTTGAATTTCTTCTACGTTCTGCTTATTTAAAACTTCTTGTTTCGACAATCTTCCTTCCTCATAAATTTTCTCAATTCCAATCAGGATCTGTTTCGGTTTTTCATAGTTAGGTATATCTTTTCTACTTAAGAAATCTGCAACTACATTTAACTTTCCTGGCCTGTTTTTGATATCAAATTCGTATTGTTGTAAATACAATGCCCATCTGTATAACCTGTCATTATGGAAAGTTTTATTTTTCAAAAACGAAATCGCAGAATTATCCGTTTCAATATCAAATTTGTTCCCTGTTAAATAAAATTTCAGCTTATTAATTGCGAATATAATTGCCAACATTTCTTTCTCTGCTACCGTGTATCTAATTTCATACCCTTTTAATATTCTTGAGATAAAACATATGGGTACTTCTATCCCATCTTGAACTTGTATTAGTTCTGCTGCAATTGCTTGATCAGATGCATCCGTACGTAGTATAAACTTCTCTTCAAAATTCGGATATTTCAGCAATAATCCTTCATAAAACCTCTGTTTGATAGTATTCACTGCCTTTTCTCTTTCTTCATTCCCAGACCATTTAACATCTTTTCTTAATAATTGCACTAATGGTAATGTCAACTCTGAGTAGTTACTTATGAACCTTTTGTAATAATTGAAAACACCTAATAACCCCCTTAATTTTTTTAGATTTGTTGGACGAGGTAAATTCTTGATTTCTTCAAGACGTTTTTCATTTATGGTTACTCCATTTCTACTTATTTCATATCCCAAATATTTTACATTATCTTGCATAAATTCACATTTTAAAATATTCAGTTTTAATCCATTTTTGTTTAATGTCTCTATTACAATTGCTAAATGTTGTAAATGTTGTTGTTCGTTTTTAGAAAACAATAAAATATCATCGACGTAATGCACACAAAAGTCTTCAAATTGGTTTAATATTTTCTGCATTGCTCTAACTAAAGCTGCACAAGAAGTCGATAACCCAAATGGTACCACTTTAAAGTGAAAAATCTCCCCATCAATACTAAAACCAGTATATTTTCTCGATTCTTCATGTAGCGGAATCAGCCAAAACGAATTTTTCAAATCTAATTTTGTAAAAACTTTCTTATCCCAAATTCTGCTTAACAATCCATCAATCGTTTGTGGAGATTCGTATTGTGGCTTTGTTATTTGATTAATTCTGCGTGCATCCAAACATAAACGTAAAGAACCGTCACGTTTTTTAACTACCACTAATGGATTTATAAAATTGCTCTTTGAGGATTCTATTACTCCATCTTTTATCATTTTCTTAATTTCATTCCTTACTTGTTCTCTTAATGCAAATGGAATAGGATAAGATTTGCTATTAAAACCTTTCGTTTCGTCAACCTGCAACTTATGAATGTATTTCTGTGCTTGTCCTACCTTTTCATTAATAATATCTTTATTTCTGTTGATTATTTCTAGTATTTGGCCTTCAAATTGTTTATTCTTTTCAGCTATTTTCAAATCATTCAGCAAAACCCCCTTATAATTATTATCACTCTGTATATCACATATTACATTATTATTAATTATTATACCTTCCTTATACTTCATTGTATCTCTAATTCTATCTAATTGAACACACTTATTTTCTCGGCTGACTCTATTGGTACAGTTCCAAGATTTTTTTACCCCTTTTAAATGAATACACTTTTGTTTTCCATCAATATGAATCCCTAATTGCTGAATTACATCAATTCCTAACACCATATCGACAGTGAGACCTTTTATTATAAACAATCTAACAAAATCTTCCCATTGATTTATACTTATCTTTACATTTAACACTCGGTTTGTGGTTGATATCTTTCTGTTGGTTGCTGATAGCAAATCTATTTTATTTACTTTAATTATATTCTTGTACAGGACATCTAAATTATTTAAAATTACTTCCTCATTTATTAAAGATGTTATCATATTTCATATTTGAATACTGTCTTCTTTTTAGTAGTACAATGGCATCATCTATCTTTTAATATTTAATATTCATAACTATTTAAATGCTAAAATACGTGTGGTTCTTCATAAAAAAAATTTTTTAAATTACTATTTACATATTTACAAGTTCCGAGTTTCCTTTTGTTATCTTAATACTCTTTTAAAAGTATTTTCAGTAGTCTTTTGAACATCCTTGTCTTCTTTAGCTGCTTGTTTTAATTTTCTTAATTCATCTTCTAACCTTGGTACTTCATTTTGTCTCAGCTTTTCTTTTAACTTCTTTGCTTCCTCCTTTAGTCGTCGTTTAACTGTTTCCTTCTTTGTTTTCTTCTTATTTTTATTGACATTAACTATATAACCTCCTGTAATTCTTCTTATTTTATAAAATCTATTACATCTTCTTAAATATTTGTTATTTTTATTCCTCATAATATTACTCACTATACCTCTTGTTATTACATTTAATTCTTCATTATCGACTACTTCATTCTGTTTTATCTTAGCATTATTTTCCATAGAATCGGCTTCCTCACCTAACATATTCTTTATCTGCATTGGCTTCTTTAAATCTGTTTTTTCAATAGAATCATTTTCATTATCTTCACAACTGTTTAACATTTGATTTATTTCATAAGTTCCAAATAATAATTCTTGTTTTTCATCCAAAATTCTGTTTTCATAAGAGTTGTATCGAAATCTAACTTCTAATTTTTCTTTTTTTAATCCCAATATCGATTCTTCCATCCTTTTTGCCTGTTCTTTTTGCTCCTCAATTGCCTTTTGCACATCCTTTTTCAACTCTTCCGCATACTTCGCAAAATCCTTCCTCAGCTCTGCTGTATCCTTCTTGCTTATCTCAGCATTTTTCTCAATTTTCTCCGCAGTTTTCTGTATTGACTGTAGTAATTCTTTCTTCGACCTGTTTTCCCTTTCCTCAGCTTCCCTATTACTTTGCTGCATCATTCTTTCCATTGACCGTAATGATTGCATTTGCATTTGCATTTTCTGCATCATTCCCATTATTTGTTTCATCCTGTCATCTTTTGCTGTATGTTCTTCCTGTAACCTTACCTGGTCTCCTTGTACTTCCATTTCTAGCTGTCCTTCTTCACCTTCTACTCCTGCGCTACTCGCCACTACTTCCATCTGTTCTGGTCCTTCTTCTTTTTCTTCTTCCACCTTCTTGCATTTCCTTGTAACCCTTTTATCTGCCATCTTTCAGTTAAATTGTTTAAATGTACCTATTTTTTATTATAACCCTTTATAATGAATCGTATATCTTTATATTTGATTTACCAATTGAATCCGTTATCCAATACTTTAGTTACTCAAATTAAATGTCCTATTCTGTTACTCTATTTTTTTCTCAAAAGAACTTAGTTATGATACCCTTTTACCTTTTTACAATTCTGTTCTTTTATTCGTGATTGTTAATTACAAATTAACCATAAACCTGGTTTATCAGCTATATTCAAATAAACGGGTTTGATTGTATTTTCTAATCTTACGTTTGACTTTTCAATTACCTGACATTGACAAGCTACATCAATTTGCTATGCCCTCTCGTTGCGGCGCCATAAAATTTGCTATGTTATGCTAGCTGATAAATTTATTTAAATTATTGTATTACTTTGCCCTTTATTTTTAACTTTCAATTCAAATCCGTATTTTACAATATTATTAATGAAACTCTCTCAGGTAGTTCGCAATATCTAGTAACCCAAAGATTGACTTGTAAAATTCTCTTTGTTTAATTGCAAGTTTATTGACTTTCAAAAAAATTTGACACCTAACATCAAATTAATCAAAATTCAGAACGAATATCAAGGTTTTTACAATAAGATCTAATATGCAATTCTTTCACCAATCTCTTATGTAAGTATGAAATTCAATTATATTTTTATACCTTCTTACTGGTTATAGCTTTTTTAATGTTTTATTTAACCTTTTAAAACACAAACCTGATTTAACACTTTGCTTGTTAATACTGCCAAAATCCTTCCAAGCTGGATCCTCTCTCCGACTGCACTCAAACACCTGCTGGGTCCTTATCCAAACTGCATCACCTGCGATGATTGTAAACTCTCAGCATCACCTTGTTGCCATCCACTTCAAAACTTCCACATCCTATACTGGATTCCTGTCGGTGTCCCCTGCTGCTGTCAACTTCAATTCTCCTAGCTACTGTACTGGATTACTGCGGCTCCGATCCCTCTCTGGTAAGTATCAGCATAAAGCTTGTTCCAAATATGAATTTGTCTCTTTTTTTAGATGGTCCTACGTCTTCAATGATACCCACAGGTTTCCCAAAAACAATTCACTGCACGTACTAACCTCTTGTTTGTGGCTTGTATTCCATTTCCAATGTAGTATCAATAATATCCTCACTCCAAAGCTTGTCCCTTTATTTCTTGTTTTTAATATTTTATTTTATGTTTCCACCTCGAAGATTTTGCTTTTAACCCATGTAATTTGCACCAACCATAACATTTACAAATTATACAACATTTATTAATGTTTCTTTATTCGAAAATCACACCCATATCAAATTATGTATACATTTTTGAGTTGTTTTTTTAGTAACTAATTAAACAAATTACAAATTATTACTACTAGACACGATTCTTGCTGCCTCCTATATACATTTTTTTATATAATCAAAACAGATATTTTATTTTAATTATCATAACAGATACATTTTAGTAGTAACCTTGGTATTTATTCCTATTCAGAATTTTCTTATTACAGATTAAGTTTGAGTAATCAATCATTATGCTATTATTTGACTAACCAATAATAAGAAAGTTAATTTCATTATACTTTAACATGTATTTAGATCCATTAATTTGCTTATATCTGACTTCCAAATTTATTTGACTAAACTGTTTCTTTAGTATTCATTTTTAAATTATCAAAGAATATAGTGTATCATAACAGTATATTGTTTTTGGTCAAGCCATGGTAAGTTTTGTGCAGGAGCAGTTCTGTATGCAGAAACATACCCCAATAGGATACATCCTGCTCCAAATGTTTTTCAAAGACTTGATCAACTCCTCAGAGACACCGGAACTCTTGTACCTAACGTTTTAGATAGAGGTCGTCCTCAAGTAAGAAGAACACTACAACTTGAAGAACATTTTAGAAATTGTAGCCGAAACTGCAACTACAAGTTCAAGATCTGTTGGCTGACAAGCTGGGATACACCACGGGCTAGTTCTCAATATTGTAAGAGACGAGCATTTACATCCCTATAATTATCCAAAAGTACAGGCACTAAGTCCCACTGACTTTGAACCTAAAACGGATTTATATAATTGGTTCCTGAACCAGAAACCTAAACTGTTAAGAAAAGTTTTGTGGACTGACAAAGCTTGTTTTACCAGAGACGGCTTTTTCAATATGCATAATTCTCATTACTGGTCTATTGCAAATCCTCATGTACGGGAACGTGGATATCAACACCGGTTTGCCGTAAACGTTTGGGCAGAAATATTAGTGGAGCACCAAATTGGGCCACTTATTTTGCCACATCGGTTAAATGAAGATTCTTTCCTAAACTTACTGAGGAAGGACCTACCTAATTTAATAGAGGATATCCCGTTAGCGAGTAGGCAAGACATGTGGATACAATTGGTTGGTGCTTCACCACACCAACTGCCTCAACAATCATTATCCGAATAGATGGATAGGACGAGGGGCACCTGTTACGTTGGCCGCCAGATCTCCAGACTTGAATCCTCTTGATTTCTTTTATTGGGGATATGTAAAATCAATAGTTTACGAAACCCCACCAGAAAGCGAACAGGAGCTGAGAGACAGTATTGTAGTTGCTGCTCATTCAATCACTCCTAACTTGCTCAGTCGTGTTCAACAAAATATTTTGCGAAGAGCTGAAGCTTGTATACTTTTAATTTTCAGTTTAATTAATAAGAGCTATACAATTTTCTTTATATTTTCTAGATCAATGAATAGTTTTAGTTTCAAATTTAGTTTTGTCTTGTATCATAAGAAACCCAGATATTCTTTTGTGATACCCCCCTCCCGCCAAAATTCTGGATGCCTCACTGCGCTCAGTAATTTTGAAGGATATAGATACAAACACAAGGTTCACCTAATGGTGTAGATCGGTAGATAAAAACAATTGTTTTTATCTTCCGCTCGTGAGGGCTCATGAGGACCAATCCAACATTTTCGTATTAAGATTTTTGACTCAGAATTGTACAAGCAATATCGCTACCTGGAGCTTTTGCGCCAATTTGTACACACCCTTATACCGAATGATTTTTGCTTATTTAGAAAATGGCGTTTTTCGAAATTGGCAAAATCCAAAAAAAGCTATTTTTCAGAAATTAAGTAAAATTTTTTTATCTTGTCTTAGTTTTAGTTAAATGAACCACGTCAATGCCAGAAAACACCTATTTTTCTTTAAATTTATTGAAAAATTCTTTTTTTAAATATTTTCAAAATTTCACATACCAAGACAATAATTTTAAAATTATTTTTTTTAGGTGAAGACAAGGTTTATAATTGGAAAAAATGTTTATTGCTCATTTAGATTTTTTATTATTTACCGAAAAGTAATATGTTTGCATAATTTTTACGTTCTTAATAAGGCGCTTTTTATAAGAAATATTGAAAATTTAACTGGTGTCATAGTCAACCAATGGCATTCTTCAATTTAAAAATAAACTACCAATCGGACGATTATTTTAGTGACAATAATTCGAGGAGCTTTATTTCAGCGATAATAATTTGAGGAGCTTTATTTCAGCGACAATTTTTTCTGTTACAATTATTGTAGTGACAATATTTCGAAGAGCTTTATTTCAGCGACATTTTTTTCTGTAACTATTTTTTAATGAAAAGTTAAATTGTCAAGACGAATAGGACTCTATAGTTCATTCAGATTCAAGATAGAGCACAATCTGCAACCCAGTTTACAAATAACAGCAGTACGTTGATTACTAATATGATTTTATTAAAATTTAGATCAGAGAGATATGGCTTTGTTGCTGTCTTGATGAGTGTCAAAATAAATGTGTCATGTTTTTAATATGTATCTTTGCTTAAGGAAACCATTTGCAACATTTTTTAGGGGATAAATTTATTCTCAGATCACATTCAGCGGATTTCATTGAGGTAGACATCGTACAATTTTTGAATTTCAAGCTTTGCAAATTTGTCTCGTTTCTGTTGCTTTAGAAAATAACGACTCGTGCAAGCACTCGTCGTTATTTTCGTCGCCCCAGAAACTCGTATCTGAATCGCAAAAATTATTGTCGGCAATATTTTGACCTCTCCTCGTATTATTACTGATAATATTTATTTGGGAAAAATGCAGTGTGGTGGACCACTCTAGAACACCTTGAAATTGTTTACCGCAGTTCTCTTTGTAACAGCAGCGGCAGCAATTTGAACTACCATTCCTGGAGCTAGTAATATAGGTGGGTACTAAGTACACACAAATCTTACACTGCAGCTAACCTAAAATGATAGCATGAGGCAAAAGTGGTCTACGATACTGCATTTTAGGCTTCCAAAAACCCAATAATTAATTACTGGTACAAAAATCCTGTAAAATTTCTTTTGGCGGTCACTGTATATTTACAAAAATAAACTAAATCGTTATTAAAAAAGTGCATTTTATTTACCAAAAATAAATTAAATTGTTTACAAAAAGTATACACGTGCAAGACACAATTTATTGTGGATTGATGTGCTATCTGCAGGGGTGTTTGTTAGCAGTTTTGTGAGCTCTATCACTGCTAAAAATTATCACGTGGACTTCCATAACACCCTGTATAAGTTAAATAGTTTTTACTTTAGATTGTGATTGTTTTATTACAGCTTAGCAGGATAGATATTCGCACTTTTTACTTATAATATTTATAATTTGGTTATTTTGAACATTTTATTTTAGTTTACATTGTGTAAATGTATTGGTGAAACTGCAGTTTAGGGTTCCTATTTCAGCTAATCCTTGCGCATGCGTAAAGCAGATTAAATACATCTTCAACATTATTGTGAAATCTCATAATCATTAGTATTTATTTCGTGCGCTGCGTTCGTTTACTAATTTCAATAAATTTCGCAAATGGCTGGTAGAGGTGGTTTGGCATTCCCACTAATATTTTGAATAATAATCAAATTCGCGATGAAAAGATTACTTTTCGTGATATTATGTTTTACGAAAATTTAAACTGCATAAAATGGCTAGCAAGGCGTCGTTTAATGAGAAATTTCAATAATTTTGGGGAGTGTCAACTACCCATGTCTTTTGTGAAAAATGTAGACAGTGCTGCAAATCGACAAGTACTATAGCTCGTTTCACTCTGACTATGCAGTGTACAGGGATAGGGCTACAGTATTGTAATATTTCCCCAGCAAGTGGCTTAAAACTAAACTTGAAGACGTCAATCATAATAAATCCGCCTTTTGTATTGCAATCGGCTTATTTGTTAATACCTTGTTGAAGTAAACCCCTTTTGTCGCTTCTGCATCAATTTGAAAAGAGCAGCATATAATGCAAAATAATTGAGTTTAGACATTTAAAATAAAAACAATTTAGTTAGATCATACAATTTGTTGTCACATACGTAAAAATAAATATAAAAATGGTTTTTAATCAAATTTGATACAGAAGAATACTAATTAATGTATTTCTTTTTTGGTTTTGATTATTCATTATAATTATTGTCCTCTTCGCTATTATCATCAAAATCCTCATAATTTATATTTATAATAATGGGTTCTATATCGTCCATCACACGGTCGATTTCCCACATTTTGTCTTCTGTTTTTATTACATGACTTATATAGTTTTGCCATTTCTCTGGTGTGATTCGCTCATAAGATTCGTATTATGTGCACCTATATACCTTTTGACCTCACTCCAAACCAGTTCAATCGAATTTAATTCGCAGTGGTAGGGTGGGAGTCTTAGAATCTTAACATTCTTCCGATTTGCAATTTCTTCAATTTTATACCCACTATAATTTATTTTGAATGTACTTACCACTTGAAGCAATTCGCTTTTTAGATAGTCTTCTTCATAATGTAAATCTTTCAATCGAAGTCATTCTTGAATCTCTTCTTTTCTTGAAGAGGTGTTGGGTTTTTTTTCTAATTTTCTGCTATGATAAGAAGCATTGTCCATTACCACAACACTTCTTTCTGGCAAATTCTGACATAAGTCATTCTCAAACCACGCTTCAAACAAAGGCCCATGCATTTTATTGTGGTAGTCTAGGGTATTTTTTTTTGCCCCCGCAACAAATCCATTTGCATTTGCACATCCTGCGTGCAACAGGACAAATCGTGGACCACGAGCTGTAGGTGCTTTCAAACCCGTTGTGAGTCCACAATTAAATGCATCTCGATGCGATTTTATAGATGTATCTATCCACTCCTTTGAGACGCTGTGTCCGACATTCACCCACGATTCATCTAAATACACAATATTGTAGCCTGATTCACGATATTTACGAATTTGACGTAAATACCGATGGCGCCACGAAATGATTTCATCTTGTTCGATCAAAACTGAATTTCTACCACGTCTCACATACGCAAAATCCATATCATGCAGCAAACGGAACAATGTGGACCGCGAAAATTTGGCCAAATCCTCGTCGCCATTTACAGTTTAACCTTAACATTGCGTTTATTGTAGGTGGTGTGTTGTCCAGAAAAAACTGGTGCACTATTCTACGGATCACACATCTAACTCCTTCATCGGCATAAACTAGTTTTACGCTTTTGAGCCCTTTCCTTTGGAGGTTGTACCCCAACGGGTGTATTCCACTCAGCTCGCACTTTATAAAGTACTCTTTCCGAAAAGCCGCTTACATCAGACACTTTTTTTATAACACTTGAAAATGATTCTTGGTTTTCGTGCTGTAAATGATAATTTATATGATTCATCACAATCTGCTTTTCGGACACGCCCAGCGCTTTTCCACGTTTCCATTTTACAATTTCAGCCATTCTACAAATAAATATCAAAATTAACAATAACAATCAGCATAATTTCAATGCTGAAGAACAGATAAATACTGATTATTTCATACAAGGAGATTTCTTATATATACATATCATCCAACTATAATGACCTGATTAACCTAATTACCTACCTATTATTCCTCATATATTAAGTTAGTAATTAAGTACATTGCAGTTATGATAAATACTAATTATTTATTTATAGGTATGTTTATTATTTACATTCCAAGCATAATTACCTATCTATTATTACTGATATATTAAGTTATATTGCACTTATAATTTAATAACTATTTCAGATTACCATCAGAAAGTAATAACGATTACCTTAATTTGTATTATCCTCTACCTATACCTGCCTTTCCCAGCTTACACGAAGATTTAAAATTTCTTTTAAAATTGCGGTCTACAAGCGGCAACGCAGCAGGCGAAGTTTGCCTTTAAATAACATTGTCGTATGTTCTCTGTACTGCATAGTCAGAGTGAAACGAGCTATAGAAGCCAGTTTTTTGCAAGAAGCCATCTATCTATTAATCTCTTCAACAAATTATAATAATTATATACGGCTGGTGTCAAAATTTTAGTCGCCTACGAAATTCGACTGGGAGAACATTCTACTCATGCGATTGTTGGTTGGTGCCTGACGAAATGCCTGCGAACAATCTTTTATAGATAATCCTATGGTAATAGGTGGATTGAACAATTTCTTCTCGAAAATTATAGAAATAGACGAGCCAACTTTTTTTATAGAAAGTATCACAGTGGCCAGTGGGACGAAGGCCACTGGGTTTTCGGGGGTGTAGAACGTGGTTCTAGAAAATGTTTTTGTAGAAGTTCCTGATAGAACATCAGCTACATTATTGGCGTTGGTCCGAAGGTAACTTAAAAAAATAGAGCATGTTGTAGCTTTAGATTTAGTGATTGGTAGAATTTTTAAAGCTTTTTATATGCTATTTTTCCAGAATTTTTTATTATTTTAAGTTGTTTTTTAATCTCCTTAGGTTAATTTTACCTGGCTTAATTCTGTGGTGAAAAGGCAAAAAAGTATAAGTCAAAAATGATCATTTTACAGGAACATCAAAAAACCATTTTGCTGGAGATTTGAGAACAGCATTTACTTCTATTCGCTGGTAATCAAAAGAATGAAGCCGATTTATTGACTGCAGCTTGCTTTGCTATTGATTCTAAAACTATTTCTACTAGAAAATAAATAAATACGGAACTTATACCTTATTGCATTTCCTTTTATGCATTTTATGAAATAGCAAAAGGGTATAAGTTGACATATAGCTGTTTGCAATTTCCCAGAATATTGATTTCCTGATAAATAATTATTATGACAAAACAGCATATGTAAACATAAACTAAACAAGAATTTGTGGTTTCGAGTTCGAATAATGTGAGGTTATGTGTAAACTTACCGGTTAAGTTCTTGTTACAGCACGTCTACAAAACTTTGTACGCACGAGAGCGTGAGTCCATTTTGGCACTTATTCGTTAAACTACACTACAATAACACTGGAAAACTGAACCGCTAAAACACGCTATTGCACCTGCATGGAAATGCACTCTTAGTATAAGTGTACATAAGTTATTTGTTTCCAACAAAAACGGAAAATTATGAAACGGCAAAAAGGTATAAGTTAACATATGCTGTTCTGGCGTTGTAGATAGCTTTACGAAAAGCATTGACTCGGGGTATTAGTACACATGTATCTATTTGCCATTAACAAAATTTTTTTTTTATCAATTTTTAGTGAATTTTCAGGGAATAAGTCTACATATCCCATTTAAAAAACTTGCTGTAACAATGCGGTTATGGTATTTAGACATATATCCTCTTGTATTTAGATGCCCGATATTGCTCTGGACACGGGGCATCAATAAAATCAAAAATGAGATAAGTCGACTTATACCCTTGTGCCTTTTTGCCACAGAATTATAATGACCGATGCTTGGAGAGCCTAGAATGGCATTAACAACATCGATGTGTACGAACACTATACTGTAGTACATCAAGACAATTTTGTTGACTCTGACAATCTTAATGTGGACACCCAAAGTGTCGAAAATTATGTGAATGCTAGCAAAGCGAAAGTTTCAGCGACAGTTTGGAACATTCCAGGCGCTTTTTGAGTCGTATTTGCACGAATTTATATGGCAAATCAATTCCATAATGGTAATATTTTTCCGAATTTATAATTGCCATAAGCCAACAATATGTACATGTTTTAATTTATGTTATCATTACCATTGTTTATCATTTTTATTTCCTTTTACAACACTAAAGAAAGTATTGGATTGGAGTTTTCAACAGATCTTCACGTTTTAGAGTCCGCTGAACCCAAAAAACATATTTATTTTCATTGATCTGTCTGTCTGTCTGTAAACAGAATATCTCTGTGGCGTTGAAACTTCAAAAATAAGTTTTGTGTACTATGTAGATGCGAGAGCAAGCTTTTGAAGAAAATCGCATAACCGGAAGTAGGTGTTTACACTTGTAATTTTTCAGTTTTTTTCGATTTTTCAAGAACGGCTTTAACTATTTTTTTCAAACTTCACATTTTTATTATATTTTTAAGGTGTATTAATGTGAGATAAGTGACTTTCCAGTTGAATACTTTTAAAATAGGTTTTCTATTAACTCCTATTTTAAATAGAATACCCCGTATATTATTACAATTTTGAACTCAACTTAAAAATCTAGAAAAAAATTGTCTCTTCAAGTAACGCTAAAGTATTTTGTACTGTTTCTGTAGAATTTTTAATTTTTGAAAATTTTTGACAAATGCTTAACAATTTAAAATCAAATTTTTGGCTAATTATAAGGTCACTGTAAAAGGAAGTTGTGTGCGTGTATAACACCAGATTTTTTAATTTAAAAGATTTTTATTATATATATTTGCTTTTTGTGTTGCACGTCTTTACATCTTTGTATTTATTGAATAAAATAAAATTACGGACCTCAGTACAAATAATAAAAATCTGGCAACTTTCAATACATGTGCACTTTTTCCTAAGCAATTTACTTTATTTTTGCAAATACATTTGTACTTTTTTAAAAACAATTTAATTTCTTTTTAAGTACTTTTTAATAACAACTTAGTTTATTTTTGTTAATATGTGTACTTTCTTCTAAACAGTTTAATTTATTTTTATGCACTTTTTTACTAACAACTTAGTTTATTTTTCTAAATATATTTGTACTTTTTAAAAAAAAAATTAATTTATTTCTCTGCACTTATTTAATAACAACTTAGCTTATTTTTGTAAATTTACTGATGGGGCCAAAATTATATATAACAGCAATGAGATAACATGAACAAGAAAATAACAAGTATTGCTTGAGTAAGAAAGAGATAAACACAGTAGCAAATATTCGAGTAGACTTGACGCTCATTTTAATTATGACATCAACTAAACATAGCTACTAAACTAATTTTTTTCATAGTCACCATTATGGCCCCATCCGTATTTGTACTTTTTTAAAATCAATTTAATTTATTTGTATGCACTTTTTAATAACAACTTAGTTTATTTTTGTAAATACATTTGTACTTTTTGAAAAACAATTTAATTTATTTTTATGCACTTATTAATAACAACTTAATTTATATTTGTAAATATATCTGTACTTTAAACAAAACAAAATAGTTTATTTTTATGTACTTTTTTTATAACAACAGTTTATTTTTGTAAATATATTTGCACTTTTTTAAAAACAATTTAATTTATTTTTTTGTACTTTTTTAATAACAACTTAGTTTAATGATGTGTATGTTTTTGTGGATAACGTACTCACTGGACATACATTAGGTGAGTATACATTTACTCTACCTGCTGTGGTACCTCAATTACATGAGGTCACACACAACTATCTGCGTCTCCACCGTCAATGAAGTAAATTTGTAAGAAGACCAGCCAGAGGACTGATGTTCACATTCCTACCATGTTTATTTTATATTCCCCTCCTTAAGCGAAGGGACACCTATCACCCGACCATCTCCTAGAGTTGTGCACAGAAGCACAAGCTCTGTTGTTAGTTGTGATCGGATGGGCACATGTTTCGTCTCTTGGTGTTAAGACTCATCAGGGTACCGACATGCGCTCATATTTAGTTAGGATGTGAGGGCAGAACTGTAGACAGTCAACTTACACAATTTTACAGACTTCACGAAGTAGTTTAATTTTGTAAATACATTTGTACATTTTTATAAACAATCTAATTTATTTTTGGTAAATATATGAGCATGTTTATTAACAATTCAGTTTATTTCTTGTAAATACATCTGCACTCTTTTTTTATATACAATTTAATTTATTTTTGCGAATACATTTGTACTTTTTTAAAAACAATTTAATTTCTTTTTAAGTACTTTTTAATAACAACTTAGTTTATTTTTGTTAATATGTGTACTTTCTTCTAAACAGTTTAATTTATTTTTATGCACTTTTTTACTAACAACTTAGTTTATTTTTCTAAATATATTTGTACTTTTTTAAAAAAAAATTAATTTATTTCTCTGCACTTATTTAATAACAACTTAGCTTATTTTTGTAAATTTACTGATGGGGCCAAAATTATATATAACAGCAATGAGATAACATGAACAAGAAAATAACAAGTATTGCTTGAGTAAGAAAGAGATAAACACAGTAGCAAATATTGGAGTAGACTTGACGCTCATTTTAATTATGACATCAACTAAACATAGCTACTAAACTATTTTTTTTCATAGTCACCATTATGGCCCCATCCGTATTTGTACTTTTTTAAAATCAATTTAATTTATTTGTATGCACTTTTTAATAACAACTTAGTTTATTTTTGTAAATACATTTGTACTTTTTGAAAAACAATTTAATTTATTTTTATGCACTTATTAATAACAACTTAATTTATATTTGTAAATATATCTGTACTTTAAACAAAACAATATAATTTATTTTTATGTACTTTTTTATAACAACAGTTTATTTTTGTAAATATATTTGCACTTTTTTAAAAACAATTTAATTAATTTTTTTGTACTTTTTTAATAACAACTTAGTTTAATGATGTGTATGTTTTTGTGGATAACATCCACTGAGTGAGACATACAGTAGGTGAGTATACATTTACTCTACCTGCTGTGGTACCTCAATTACATGAGGTCACACACAACTACCTGAGTCTCCGCCGTCAATGAAGTAAATTTGTAAGAAGACCAGTCAGAGGACTGATGTTCACATTCCTACCATGTTTATTTTATATTCCCCTTCTTAAGCGAAGGGACACCTATCACCCGACCTTTTCCTAGAGCTGTGCACAGAAGCACAAGCTCTGTTGTTAGTTGTGATCGGATGGGCACACGTTTCGTCTCTTGGTGTTAAGACTCATCAGGGTACCGACATGCGCTCATATTTAGTTGGGATGTGAAGGCAGAACTGTAGACAGTCAACTTACACAATTTTACAGACTTCACGAAGTAGTTTAATTTTGTAAATACATTTGTACATTTTTATAAACAATCTAATTTATTTTTGGTAAATATATGAGCATGTTTATTAAAAATTCAGTTTATTTCTTGTAAATACATCTGCACTCTTTTTTTATATACAATTTAATTTATTTTTGCGAATATATGTATATGCACTTTTTTAATAACAATTTAGTTTATTTTTGTAACACATTTGTACTTTTTTATCAACAATTTAATTCATTTTTGGTAAATATATAGGCATTTTTTAAATTACAGTTTAGTTTATTTTTTGTAAATACACCCTCGCTTAAATTGGGTTTTAAATAAAATATAAAATTTATAATTAGGGCAAGGGATACTACACTTTATGAAATGAAAGTTTCAATTGAGAATTGCCTGTCAAACTCAGGGAAAATTAGAGAATGTAATAATAATTAACAAACATAAATTGTTTATTGCTCTTTCCTTATTTTATTTATTCGCAATAAATTAAGGCTTAGCTCCGGTAAACATGAAACAATTCTTAGCTCAGGGGGTCGGTTCATAGAATTAAGTAGAAACCTTTGTATAATAAATAATTCGTTGTATGACAATTACTTTCTGATATTAGGGTAAATGTACTGTTCCCAACTGACAGTTAAATAACCTCTAAATTTAGTGCAGTAAACAAGATAGTCCGTCTGGGCAAAAATTGCGTAAAATTGTATTTTAAACACCAAAATGGGAAGCATGCATCAGGTAAATACGATTAATTCTGTGACGTAGCAACGGCTAACATCGTTTTGTTTCTAGTGTGACGTAACCCCTCGCGAGATTCGCTTTTGTTCAATTTCCCGCAAAACCTGCAACTGCCGCCTCAATTCGCACTTTTTATGGACGCCAGCTAAATTACTCAAAGCTCAATAAACCTGGGACTCTGCAAACACGTTGAACTTGAGGTCAAAGGCAAAGGTCTATTCTTGACGATCCCCAGTCTCTACGAGGCTGCTGCCCCTAGTTTTTATGGAATCCTAAATTTTTTGAAGAGGTGCTCCGCTGTTGGTTGGCACATTGGAAGGACGCTACGGCAAATACTCGCTTGGAAATGGCTTGCTGGTTCCATCCAGGGATAGCTGTATGCCTCTTTTCCATGTAGTACAAAAAGATCTGCCATCCGATATCTGAAACTACCCCAAAATCGGCACCGACGTAGGCTTGCACTCAAAGACGAACCAGGTAAAAACTTGCTATTCAAGCAGAATTAGAAGCTACAAGCTATCTAATTGAAATTTACCTGTGTTAATCATTGAGAATTGCAGCGGCCGTCTTGCCTGGGAACTCTGCGGACCGAACCGACACCCTCGCCAGAGAATACACCTGGAGGTGCGCTAACCTCGAAAATCCTGTCGATTAGATAAATCGATTTCCAAGCGAAGCCCTGTCGTGCGGCGAATCTCACAGAGTGTTTTAACAACAAACTGTAGCTGCACAAATAGGGTGAGAACTCGTGTTAACAGTTTTAATTTGTTAATTGTCTACAGAAAGCAGAACCCGTAAATTGGAAAACTTGACAGACTGCACGGCGTCGCCATAAGCGCACAGCTCGACGCCGAACGAGAGCGCCGACAATCCACGACGCTTCCGAAGCCGAGCGCCTCCGACGTCAGCAGATACCCCCAGCACGGATGTGAAGCTGGTTGCAGCAGCTGCAGGAACCAGCGACGTTATTTCATTACGCGAATGTTAATTTTATTCAATATACATCTCATTTTCCTTATTACACGAATATTTAATTTTGTATCATAGCTAAACAAAATAAATTGTTATACAAGATACTCCGTTGGTGTGTTTTGCTTATTTGTGGTATATCTGAGTGAATTCTTAAAGATGAGATCAAGTAGGTATAAATATCAACAAACGTCAATCTCAAAAAATTTATTGGAGGTTGGTCGTTTTTCCTTCCAGTGAAAAAAAGTTCTTGTTCGTTTTAATTGTTATTCGTTGATAACGAGGGCAGATTGTCCCTCGAAACGTTCGTTATTAATATTTTCGTTATTTAATTTTTTTTTTTAATTTGCAGAGTGGCGAAATACCCAAATAAGAATAGGTATGAATTATATTAAATATATGGTAAACAGCAGGATTACTCACCTATGTAATTCCCAATGAGTAAATTAGTAATTCCAAAGTTAATAATAAATTACTTCTGTAGTTTTGTGGTTGTACGATACTTTTGAGTAGTTGGTGCTATATTTCTTCCGTGTGCTATTGGCAACGCTGCACGGTGATGCGTTGTCAACGGCAACGGTTTTGTTGTTATTTGTGATCAATTATAATCAGCTAAATCAGCTAATGTTGTTGAAATTAGGCATTTACGGAAATTAAACCGTAATATATTTACCATTTGCCAATCGTGTGAGATGATGTGTCGTTAAAAGAGTTTGTTTAAATACTTTTAGACGATACTTGAAGTATATATCTAACATAACCTAAAATAGGAAAAATTTCGAATTTACAGGCGGCGTAATTGGTATGTATCATAATTTCACCATAATATTGTGTAGCTGCTGGCATATGCAACCTAGGGAAACGCCATAATAGATTCTGATTAGGATTAACGTTGCCGTTACATGGTCTGTGCTGCGCAGCGATGCTTTGTCAAATTGGTTCCTCTGCGTGCATAAAATGCATTCATTTGCGTCGTTCTACTCAAGTTATGTATCAAAGTAGATTCCTCAATTTATACTATAAATATAATTCATGCGTCGTTTTTGCTAAGAGTTTAATTTAATTTTAATTTGTAACAAACTCTACGATGTTCTTTGTGTTGCTTATTCCGCCATTCACACTGTATAACATTATCTTGAAAACAATAATCGACTTAAAATAATCACGTTAAAGGGCTAGATTTCCTTTAATTGTGAAAAGTAACACTTCTATATTTGATACGTAATAGTAATACGATATTCTTTGCGATCAAATTTGACTAAGAGTCACAACTATTATTAAAAGTATAATTTAAGATAGTTTGAAGCCATTGGAAGTGGTAATTTTTCTTCGAAACCAGTACAAAAGGTGCAAGTGTTTGTGTTTGTGGTACGCTGTAGAACTGTATATCCAGATATTAAGGAGTCAGAGAGCTGCAACGAGCTTATTTTGGTCGTAAACCACCCAAAGGAGGTGTTTGCAGATCAACATCCAGTTAGAAGTTAGCATAAAATACAATCAGGTACAAGAGATACTTCCAGAAGGTTAGTGCTTATTTCTTATACCTAATTAAGAAATACATAACAAGTTTGGAATGGCAAATTAGTAGAAACAATTGTAATTTTATATTTATAGCGTAATTTAGAATATTAGTTTTCTTAGTTTATATAGTGATTCGGGTACTCGGCGTATTTCGGTCATTATAATTTAAAATTTACATATTTTGGAGTAGGTATTTAGAAATAACTTTAAATCAAGTTTGGAACAGTTAAACATCTGATTAAATATTTTGACAACTATCTGATTTTTTGTAATGCGAGACCAACTGAATAATAAGTTCAATGTTATGTACTAAGGAGTGTTTTTAATTAACGAAATCAATTCATTAATATTTTATAGTAATCCAGTTTTTTATATTAATAAGAGATTACTTGAACATTAACTCATTCAGCTGGGAATGAGAAGTTCCATTGCTCAATAACTGTCTAGCCGAGGTATTTAAAATTAGAACTACATGACATAATTTACAAATGTCATAATTGAATATTGATATATGTCAATTTTAACTGAATTCAATAAGGAGTAAGGTAAGTATATAAGAAACTATACCTGATACTACTACGCCGACCTTTAGCGTTATCAAGAACCCGGCGTGTCCCAGCAAGATAAGATAGCGTAGACCGAAGTTCCGCCCGTGAAAACAGCGCAAACAAAGGTATGACGTGCGCCGTTTCTCCCCACCTAACAGCATTTAAAAGCATATAAAAGGGCTTGCAGAACGCATTTCAAGGGAGATTCCCCAGAGATTTCCAAGAGATACCTGATTCTCCTCCAGCAAACACCTAGTCCCCGATCCTTCATCCTGCCCTGTCCAGAGAGTCTCTCCGTTGACTCTACCAGTACCTGGGAAACCGTTCCGAGGCTGAGTTCAAGTTAGTGGTTTTGCGAGAAACGCCTGACACTCAGCAATACTTTCCTCTAACCCTCCCCATAAAGTGAGTTCAAGTAAGTGGTTTCGCGAGAAACGCCTGACACTCAGCAATATTTTCCCGAAACCTCCTAATAAGCTGAGTTCAAGTTAGTGGTTTCGCGAGGAACGCCTGACACTCCAGCAATATTTTCCTTGTAAAATATTCTACAACGAAAACCGCCTGTAGTCCAGTAATAACTAACGTAACATTGAAATCTCAGCTCCCTTGCATTTTAAATTCACCGCCTTGCTATTCAAGCAGAATTAAAAGCTTCAAGCTACCTAAGTAGAATTTACCTGAATTAATCCTTGAGAATTGTAGCGGCCGTCTTGCTTGGGAACTCTGCGGACCGCACTGATAGCTTCGCCAAAGAGTTCACCTGCAGGTGCCGAGGATTGTTAACCTCAAAAGTCACGCCGATTCGGAGTTTCGTCCTTCAAGCGAAGCCCCGTCGTGCGGCGAATTCCTCGGGGTATTTCATCACCGAACTGTAGTTACACGTATAGGGTGAGAACCCGCGTTAGCAGTTTTAATTTGTTATTTGTTTACAGAAACCAGAATCTGCAGCTCGGCGAAATTTGACAGACTGCGCTGTGCCGTTGCGCTCGTCCCGAAGAGCAACGAAGTAGCGGCCCGGCCGACCACGACGTCCTCAAACGTATCGCGCACGAGGTCACGCCCGCCAGAACCAAGATGCGGCTACTGTCCGTAGAATCCGTCTCCGCGAACCAGGAAGCCGCGTTTTTATACGATAATTAATTTTGAGCATTATACATCTCGTTTAATTAATTACACGAATATTTACTTATGTACGATAGATATATAGAATAAATGTTATACAGGATACTCCGTTAGTGTGTTTTGCTTATTTATGGTATATCTGAGCTAACGATCGAACCCTATCTCCGAAATATGAGCTAACCCGTGGTAAATAAATATTACAACCCCTATAAGCAGGGGTGGATATTACAACTTTTCTGCCGGCCCTTGTAGAAATTCGAAGTCAGAGTACCGATGCTCTACTTCGGCGGTCTTATGCGAAGTTCCGGCTTCTTGAGGACCTACCTTGGTTCCACATGTAAATAAACACATATACGTATCATAAATAAAAGTCCAGGGAGTTGAAGCGAATGCAAATCTGTTACAATTTAAGTATGTAGGTAAATATTTGACATGAATAGTTGTAAAAGGGGTTAGTAAGTCTATAATTTACTTAAACACGATAGGTATTATACAAAAAGTGCATTGGTTACATTAAAATAACAGTGGTAAACAATCCGCACGAAAATTTTGAATGATATGACGCAACAATAATGACAATTTACTCTCAAGTAAGCCACGTGCGTCGGCTCCAAATGTGGTTGTTGTCGCGTATACATTACGTCACTTTAATGTCAACATAATCGCGTCGCACAAACGCTCTAAAATTACACAAACTAGAAAAACAAATAGTTTACAATACCTGGTCTCACCGCCTCGTCGAAGTTTCTGCAGATTGATAGCCTTCAAAACGACGTTATCAAACGAATTCCCGAGTTTTGCATGAAGGTCCTTGTAGGGACAAGGTTTGGGAAAAGGGCAAAGCTACAACTAATTACTTCAGTTTCCTACAATTGGCACTTCGTCGCTATATGAATTTTAAAAGAGAGCGCGGGTTTGCCAACATTTAAAGTTAGAGATGCGGGAAAAAGCTGGTACTTGAACTTGTACCTTTTCGCCCAGAGCGAACGCGATTTTGTAATTAAATATTCATTTGCGTGTTTCCTCTAGCGTAATTCACGTTTTAAATCGGAGAGCTACATCTTCAGGCCGCTTAAAAGACGATAAGTGACATTACCGCGGACACCTGCAAGGATTCATTCGCGTACCTAGTGTAAGGGTGTCCTCCTCCAGCGGACCGGCTTAAACCGCTGATTGCACCAGCCCAGAGTATATAAGGAGCAAACGAAGCTATTTCTGGAGATAATTTTACCTGTTCCTTCTCCTACACCTGTTCTCGCCAGGAGGGTTCCGTTGTGAGCTATCCGGAGGGAAACCTGTCAAAACCACCCCTTGTTTATTCTTGGTAGGAGGGTTCCGAATTGTGCGCTATCTAGCAATAAGCTTGTTTAACCTATAAACTACCCCTTGTTCATTCTTGCTAGGAGGGTTCCGAATTGTGCGCTATCCAGCAAAGAGATCCCGCTGAAACTCCCACAGATTTTATGAATCAAACTACCTCGAATATTTCTCCAAGCTCCGCGAACACTTTAGAGCCGAGAAACTATCTCGCTCTAGCCCCAAATGCCGTATTAATTTACTAATCCCGACCTGGAGGACGTAATACGATAGCGGCTCAAAGTTCACCTAAGAAAGTTCACCCTGTAGGTGGCCGAAACAAAATACGGCATCCAGGCGAGGATGCACCATAAATTTTGAAAATTCTATTTTCGGGTCATTTTCACGTCGCATTTCAATGCCAAGCCGGAGACATAAATTAAATTTTCCTGGCAAATCGCCGCTTGCAAAGCCCGAGGTTAAAATTAATTACAACACAGCTCATCTGGGGCTTCAAGGTCTCGGAGGAGAAAAACTGGTATTCTCGAGCCAGCCGCGAACTAGGCCGCCACATGTCACACATCTGCAGATCACGATAACGTCGATAAATACGAGGTATGCACGTTATCTATTAATTATTTTGCCGGCACTTTTGCACGTTTAAAAATTCAGCTTCTGGATCCGTATTTACATGCCGCTGTCAACAGCGGTTTCAACTAATCGTCTGAAGTTACAGCTTTCAAGTTAGTCGATCTGCCTACAAGCCAAGGGACCTACTCGCTATATAATCTGGTCCGTATATAGCTACCAGGGACCGAATCTAAGCGAGCGTGACCCACCACCAGAAGGGGACGATTCCAGTTATAAACATTATTATAATTTATTTTCCGATTTTGAATACAATTTCATTTGACGTGTATATAGTTAAAACTTATTATATGCTTAGAAAAGTTATTCTCTTTTCTTTTCCTGGGTAATAAGCTTGAGATAAATAAGTGGACTGTGGCGTTTTCTGAGCCATCTGGAAGCCGGTTTCACCCCGGCATTTTGTATCAAACAGTTTAATTAGACTAAATTGAACTAAAATAACCAGACAGGCTACCAACTGTAGGTATGGTATTTTAACCTGGTCTTAACAAAATATTGCCAACACTTTCCCTTGCTCATGCCAATCCAAACACAAAAAAAAACGTGCAAATTGGAAAGATACTTCAAAATTTCATTTTGAAGAAAAACTGCATTACTCTCAACTCAAGTAACTATATTCTTCCATTGTAATAATGCATTATTTATAACTGAGAGATAATTTTAAAGCAGAAAAAATAGAAGTAACTACAATAGATTAAACACAGTTTCAGATGCACGACCCATATGGCTGAAACGTAACAAATTGACATGCTAACCTCAAAATTGAGTTTATGTCACTTCTATCTAAAGTCATTACCAGTTGAACTACATACTCACCATGAACAGTTTGAGATATGGCGCGACTGAATACTATATCTTTTCAACTTCAAAATGTGACTAATCAATTTCAAAATGGGAATAAATAATTTCAAAATGAAAATAAACAATTTCAAAATGGGAATAAACAATTTCAAAATAAAATAAACAATTTCACAATGGGAATAAACAATTTCAAAATGAAATAAACAATTTGAGAATAAGCAACTACAAATTGGAAGATGTCAACTTCAAATTGGGACTAATCAACTTCAAATTGGGACTAATCAATTTCAAATTGGCACTAATAAACTTTAAATTAAAACTGATGATTAAAATCGAATTATAAATAAATTCAAATATATAAATCTGAAACAATGTGTTTTGAGATAGAAGTGA
The DNA here is from genome assembly GCA_940337035.1 of Agriotes lineatus. Classification (NCBI taxonomy): domain Eukaryota; kingdom Metazoa; phylum Arthropoda; class Insecta; order Coleoptera; family Elateridae; genus Agriotes; species Agriotes lineatus. The sequence goes on along the minus strand of CALNHX010000070.1, from coordinate 450,977 downwards.
GAAACCTTACAAGTCAAGGCAAAATCTAATAGAAACTATATAAATCAACTTTTATTTATAATAGATTGGTAATAAATTAAGTAACACAATCAATTAATTATTTATAACTATTAAAACATTCAAACTCAACAAAAAATTGAAAACATGAAAACATTATTTATTCAGAATACCATGTCTGCCACATTCAAAGCACGGGAATAAGCATTTGGATGTGTGCAACATATTATCTTGCACAATTCATGGCTGTTATTTTGATCATAATATTCGGTCTAATTATTTCTTCCAGTCGCTGTAAGCGATATGCAGCTTGTGTGATGTTTATCCTGTCTTCACCGGCTATGTTGTTAGGCAGTTGAGCTGGTAGATCAGACCTCACGCCAGCTTTAAGGGCTCACCAAGCAGCTTGCATTAAACATCGAACTGTATGGGGAAAGTCTCAACAAATGGTGTTCGTTAAATTCTTCTTCTTCAAATACTTGTTCGAATGAGGCATGGCAAGGAGCATTGTCGATTATCAACATCACTGCTGACTGGTAGATTCCCTGAGCATTGCGGAGGCACTGCCTAACAAATTCATTAGCTTCTGGCATTTTAATGGTGCCTCTTCTTAATTCGTAGTGTATCAAGCCCATATTTCCTATAGCCCCAATTACATGGATGTTAGATCTTTTATTGCCTGCAGCTTTCTTGATGTACGGCATTTTCTATATTATTAGATTAACAAACATCAGCAAGAACTAACAATAATTAATTTTGTCCCGTCAAACAAACAAACAAACCACCATGTAATTGTAATTTTCTAAAGCCTACCGTTAACAAAAACAATTTGAAATTCATTAGTTCCAATTTGAAGTTGATTAGCCCCAATTTGAAGTTGATTACTCCCAATTTGTAGTTGTTTATTCTCAAATTGAAATTGTTTTTTTCATTTTGAAATTGCTTATTCCCATTTTGAAATTTTTTATTCCCATTTTGAAATTGTTTATTCCCATTTTGAAATTGTTTATTCCTATTTTGAAATTGTTTATTCCTATTTTGAAATTATTTATTTTATTTTGAAATTGTTTATTCCCATTTTGAAATTGTTATTTTCCATTTTGAAATTATTTATTCCTATTTTGAAATTGATTAGTCCCAATTTGAAGTTGAAAAAGAATAGACCTTTTGTAATGGAAATATTTCATATTCATTTAAAGAAAAATACTATAACTGCTTTAAATTAATTTATTATGCCTTTGCTTTTCTATATGTACAAATGCAGTAAGAGTTTAATTCGACTAAGACTAAATAAATATACAAGCCATGCAAAATGTTCCTGAGTAGACAATTCTTTAAAAAAATAATCTAGGCCACTTATATTAGCGTAAAGTGCAAATAGATATACCTACATATTTCATATGAAAATAATATTTGTAAAATAACTGGTAAATGCAGACATACACAGCATGAAATCAATAAAGAGCCCTTTTAAAATTAACAACTTCCTTGAGTTCTCGTGGAATGTCTAAACTTCTTACTGAGTCGTATAGTTCATATGGTTTTTCAATGCATCGCACGGCGTTCAAAACACTTCGAACTTTGTTTCGGCTGAGTTCTAATAAAGATGGCACCTTGGAAACTTCACCCAGCGCTATAGAAACTTCTTCCCCACTTTGATTTTTGCACAACTCAAAGAACTCTCTCTTGGTTCTCAGTGGCACTGAAAAATATTTAAACACTTCAGCAACTTCTTTCATGGCATTTGCTTCGGTGGACCATGCGATGTGGTGCTTGCAGTGGTTAAAAAGGAACTCGGCGTCTTCCTCGATCCCAAGAACAAGAAGACCCATTGGGGAAAACATCGTCAAGCTCAAACTCTTACAAGGGATGCTCATGGCGTAGATTAGAGCTTCAACTTCCGGACTGAAGCGCTGCTTGAACAAGTCCATTGACAGCTGAACGTCGGCAGCTTTGGCAGTAGCCCCCAAACTGAGAACTAAAGTAAGCACTATGGCCCGGTCTTCGGGTTTGATTTCATGTGTGTGCATGGAGCGAAGCAAGTCGCCAATAAAAGGTGTGTCGGATCTTTCGCACTCGTCTATTAGTTCGCTCGCTAGTGGAGACTCCATGACCAAGAGAAGACATCTCAGCCACTGATCTGGAGGGAAGTTGCAGATTACTAGAAACGTCGCCAGGAAAGGTATGGGTCGACCCGTGAGCTGCTGGTGGTTTAGCTTAGACCAAATCAGCCTAAACAGCTCATCATCATGGTACTCCAGGGAAAAGGTAATTGGAACGCTGTATTCGTCTAAGCAATGGTTTACATCAGCCCCTGCTTTTACTATATCCAAAGCGAAACGGCTTTTGCTCCAGATGGCGTAATCTAAAGCCGTCTCCAGGAAGATACTGGTGGAGGAGAAGTCGTCGTAGTAGTCGATCAGGGCCTCGGTTATGCTGTGGTGGCGAAGGATCAGAGAATTGACGAGAGGTGTCCTATTGTAGTGGTCTGTAATATTGACGTCTGCCCCATACTGCAACAACATGCAAACTGCTTCCAGGTTTCCTGCAGAGACAGCGGTTTGCAATGGGGTGCGATGGCAATCGTTGACGTGGTTCACGTCTGCTCCGAGCTTTATTAGCTCATGGGCTACGGCGAGTGAAGGCCGCTCCAGGGCAAGTTCCAAGGGTTGCACGTCGTATTCGTTGGACAAGTTGACGGTGGATCCGCTGTTGATGAGGATGATGATGTACTCGTCGCTACGGTTTCTTCGAAGGCTTCGCATTAGAGGGGTGTCGGCGCACTTTTTGACTGTGGTCCATTGCTTGAGGCTGAATCAAAATTGTGCTGTTAGTAAAATTGTTTAGAAGGCATATAACTAAAGTAGAATAACAAGTTTATTGACCGTGATTGTATATATCCATACGAGTACTAAACTAAATTATTGGTCCAAAGCTATGGAACCAGTTTAATTGCTTGGTGAAATACAGTAAATTATGACATCTACCTTCACCCATCCTATAATTCTCGTTCTTGGCTGAAGAGGGACACAAGGTCCCTATAGCAACCCGCCTTCAGTTGGGGGAATTAAAATGACCTCGAACCTTTATCTTTATAATATACGTAGATAAATATACCGACCACTAAGTTTACTACCGCACTACCATCATATTAGATACTTTTCCCACATATAAAATGGTTAAAAGGAATGATAACATGAAATACAGTGTGTCCAAGATAAGGAGGGCCAGTATGGGGATCTCGTTAATGGTAAGAGATACAAATTTGGTTAAATGGGAAGAAAGTTGCGCAATTAAAGGACTAAAAAAATGACATCTAGAAATCCTTGATATGATTGTTCGTTTTTGAATTATCTCAAAAAAACCGAATTTTTGGATTTTCTTTTTTATTTTTTTCTGGCATTAATATTAAAGTTAGAGCGAAACTGATTAAAATTCTTTACAGCAACTTTTAGTGGACTTAATGATTACGTTATCAATTTTTTTATCCGACGTTTTGTCTTCGAGAAACCATCATCAACTTTATTTTTTTAAATACGGTCCTGGTTTTTTTATGCCAAATTTGCAAAGCCCTTGTTAGTCTGAATTCAACAATGTGCCACATATTATGGTTTAATTACGTTTCGAGGTTTTTTCTGATCATTATCAGAAAATTTTTTAGATACGGACCTGCATTTCTCATAATTTTGTAAAAATAAGTTCATACAGTAAGCTAGGCGTCTTTAGATGCCGTTAAAATATTGAAATGCACATCATAATGTCATAATTCTGATACATTAATCTAATAACCAACCAATAACTATTAACAATAAACAAAAAAGAAATGAACAAAAGATAGACAGAAAGAATAACAAAACGAACATCGAAACCATTTAATAGGTATTAAATTTACAGAAGATACTCAAAAAGGTTGCCATCATTCTCTATGCATAAATAACATCTAACTGTAGAATCTAAAACATTATTCAGCAATACTGGTGTTATACTTTGAAAGGCTTCAAGAACCAATCTTCTAAGTTCTTCTTCTATTTCAAAACGTTAAATACCTATTACATTGTTTCAAGGCTCGTTTTCTCATTCTTTCTGCCTATCTTTTGTTCATTTATTTGTTGTTTATTGTTAATAGTTATTGGTCGGTTATTAAATTAATGTATCAGAATTATGATATTATAATGTGCATTTCAATATTTTAACGGCATCTAAAGACGCCTAGCTTACTGTATGAACTTATTTTTACAAAAATATGAGAAATGCAGGTCCGTATCTAAAAAATTTTCTGATGATGATCAGAAAAAAGCTCGAAACGTAATTAAACCATAATATGTGGCACATTGTTGAATTTAGAGTAACAAGGGCTTTGCAAATTTGGCATCAAAAAATCAGGACCGTATTTAAAAAAATGAAGTTGATGATGGTTTCTCGAAGACGAAACGTCGGATAAAAAAATTGATAACGTAATCATTAAGTCCACTAAAAGTTGCTGTAAAGAATTTTAATCAGTTTCGCTCTAACTTTAATATTAATGCCAGAAAAAAATAAAAAAGAAAATCCAAAAATTCGGTTTTTTTTGAGATAATTCAAAAACGAACAATCATATCAAGGATTTCTAGATGTCATTTTTTTAGTCCTTTAATTGCGCAACTTTCTTCCCATTTAACCAAATTTGTATCTCTTACCATTAACGAGATCCCCATACTGGCCCTCCTTATCTTGGACACAGTGTATACTAAATGGGTAAACCGGGATCTTATTCAAAATATCAAATGTAAAAACCGTTTATTTACAGTAGTATTCACACATGCAGATTCCGAGTTCTGTAGCTTAGTGATTAGCACGCCTATTTAGCATTCGGAAAGTCATAGGTTCGATTCCCGCAGCCGTCTGCTCTGAGTTAACAGAGTACTCTGTCTGAGGGGAATGCCGGAGCAGTACTTCTCCACCTTTCCTGGCCTCTCTTCCATTCTCCACCCCTTCTTTCTCTCGCCTATCCTATAATTCCCGTTATTGGCTGAAAAGGGACGCAAGATCCCTATAGCAACCCGCCCCCAGTTGCGGGAGTTGAAATTATCTTAATCCGTTACCCTTTTACCTACATGCAGAATGGAAAAATTATAAACTAGTAATTAGTTTCTGGCATTTGAGTTGCTAAAGATACATCTTACTTGAACCAAATTAATAAAATTGAAAGTAAAAGTAAAATGCTGTTCAAAAATATCAAATAGTTGTAGATAAGAAAATTAAAATATTAAAAACTAATAATCATATTGTTATAGAAAATCAAAAAAGCATAGCTAATGCATTCACCAATTATATTGTAAATAGCATCGATGATATATAATAACAAAGTACCAGTACATGATTCTTAGTACCCGTACAGGATTTTTAGTACCTGTACACGGTTTCTGATCAATTGTAAGTAATATAGTACAATTGATATCGTTTTCGAGGGTTAGTATTCAGAAACTAAAAGTAATTTTTCAGACAAATCGAAAAAACGAAAATATCTGTTAAAATCTTCAAATTATCAAGTAGTTGTAAATAGCAGCTCAATTGTTAAATGTGTTTAACTTATTTTTAGAAAATGCATTTTCCCGGTTGATTGAAAACCTCCATAATTGTATTAATAAGTAAAAGTTACAAATATTATGCACATATCAGATTATACACCCATAAAATATTGCCAACATGTAAAATGTATTTCTAAATGTTGTGCGAAAAATAATTTGTTACAGGGTAATCAATACGGTTATCGACAGTTTCGGTCATGTGAAATAGTTTTGCAAACAGTAATATTGAATAGAAAAGAAAAAGTCGCTGACAGGTAATTTGTATACTCTATTTTTTAATGCTGCGGACAAAGTTATGCAACCCATAATTCACTTATAACAGTCAACTGGATATTTTCTTAAATTAAATGTTCTGATTCAAGACTACTAACGTAGGTTCAAGTAACAGTGTCAACTTGTCATTTACTTGTCGTACCTCTTAAATTTAAGAGGTAAGAAATGTCTTCAAGTGCATGTAAAAGCGAAAATAGTCATAAAATACAACTTCGCTTTGTTTTCTTACGTTGTAATTAACATTAAACAAATATATGATAATAATCGAATTGTCGCATAAAATAAAACAACCTAACTTCATCACACATATTTTTTCATGCCTTCGTGGATTCAATTATTTAAAAACAGAATTGTTAAATTTAGGTTTCATTGGAAATAGTATTTTGGGTTGTATAAGTTTTTAATAGAGTAAATTGGGGAGTTTATCTACGACAGTGTCTAAAATTTACTTTTAGTTGGCAGTTTTAAGTTTGTAAAACGACTGTTTAATAACATGTTTTCATTAGTTTGCGTTGTCAGTAGCAACGTGTTTAAAAGATTATATTATGCACGTCGTCAATAGCAACGTGTTTTAAAATTTTTAAACACGCAAAATTAGGACACTGGTAATCCTAATTTAAATCTAAGCTATTTTTTTATATTTGCCGTGTTTTCTAGATTTTATTGTACACTACACATGCGTAAAGCATCGTTAGTCACTCGCGGGGCTTAAAACGCTCGCTCTACCCCACTCGTGACTAAACACTAACTTTACGCACTTGTATCGTAATAGTAATTTATGTATTTAGTGTGTAAAGAGAGCCATTTTGGAGTGAGGATGCGAGTTTCGTGCAGAACACCAAAATGGCTCTCTACACTCGAAATACATACAAAAAAATTTCTACGGTCCTAAATAAATGACAAAAATGTTAAATTATTGAAATTTCTTTATAACACGCAACCAGAAATACATCGCTGATACTGTGTAACACACGTATGTACTTGTACTGTATAAATAAGTGGAATTTTAGTGGACACGAGACGTTTTAGGAAAATAAATAAATAACTTTTCTTCAGATGCCATCTTCAACTTCACAAAAACTTACAAACTCAATCAAACTGTTCCGTGATTATGGACGCCCCATGATGTAATTGCCAATAATTTTTGACAGTTCCAGAAAAGTGACAAATTACAATAATAATCAGGCGGTGCGTAACGTAAAATGAAGTCACGTGATTATTTGTTTTGAGTTTAATTACACGTAACAAATCAGCCCCAAACTTCCATTCACACTTTATCAAAGTTTAGGACTTGAAGCATATCGTTGGCGTGTTTAGAAGTTTTTTGCTTTTTACTTTCTCGCATACGGTAGTATAAAGTATTGTAATCGTCAAAAAAATCGACTTCGAGATTTTGACGAATCTTGACGTTTTAGACCTCCTAGAGTCCGAAAAAACCATTTTTCGAATTATGTCTGTGTGTGTGTATGTGTGTGCGTGTGTGCGTGTGTGTGTGTGTGTGAACACGATAACTTAAAAACGAAATAAGCTAGACCCTTGAAATTATGTACATAGTCATTATTCAAAATTTGTAGATTTCTGTCAAATTTTGAGCGAAATCCGTTAACCGGAAGTGGCACTTTACCTAAACAGGTAGCGGTACCTATTCAAGTAAAGTACCAGTTTGCTTCGAGATATTTGAACAAAATTTTGTACATACATTTCTTATGTAGAAAAACTACCAGATGTTACATTTCAGCATGATCGGTTAACCGGAAGTGGCATTTTACCTAAACAGGTAGCGGTATCCATTCAAGTAAAGTACCAGTTTGCTTCAAGGTATTTGCACGAAATTTTGCACATACATTTATTATTGAGAAAAACTCCCAGATATAAAATTTCAGTATGATAGGTTAACCTAAAGCGGCACTTTACCTAAACAGGTAGTGGTTACCTGAAAATGTAATTTTATCGCTGTATGTACCAGGTGCCCCAAAAAGGAGTGGTAACTTTTCCGAATTGTCTCAACAGATGTCGCTTTATCTAAAGTACAGCGACCAAATACTTATAATTTTTAAATTGAGTTGGTATCACTTAATTTAAAAATTATAAGTATTTGGTCGCTGTACTTTAGATAAAGCGACATTTGTTGAGACAATTCGGAAGAGTTACCACTCCTTTTTGGGGCACCTTGTATATACATTGCAATAAACTTTTCAAATTTGCTAGAAAACAAGGCGAATGCGAGAAAGTCTAGGGGAGCACACTCCCGATTTTTTATATTTATAAAAGTCGGAAACATTTCTTATTTTTTAAGCATGTCCATTATTTTGCTTCTGTGGTGCTCATCATTTACCATTCGCATTCCTGCTCATTATGCTTGTGAAAATAAACACGCTGGCCAACAAAATTTGATTTAGCTTCTAAATATAAAAAAAGAATACTTATCTAAAAGTAAACATGTAATACGTCTGGCGAAAAATGACGCTAGCGACACGCTGCAATTCTTAAGATTGTTTGGTATAATTAAACTCAAAACAAATAAAAAAAAACTAATATGTTATCATTCTTAAAAAAAGTTGATGAAATTCCTATAATACCAAATTTTGATGAATTTTCGGGTCGATGAATTGTTGGTTCGATAAATTGTATTTCGATAAATTTCATGTCGATGAATTGCTGTTTCGATAAATTGCGTTTTTCGATTAATTGTATGCGATGAATTGTTTTCGATGAAGTTTCCTAGACCTATTGTACAAATGAAGATCAATAATAAAGAAAAGTTTACAAATTTCTACTTTATTTTAACTAGAATGTTACCGACCTTATTGATATTAACGTGTAATCTAAACTTCGATTAATCAAAAACGAAAACTAAAATCACAGATACCAAGTGAGGTTGACCAAACAACCAAACAAATAAAACAAAAGTCATTTCATACTAGTTTTGTTGCAGATTTAATTTCACATTATTAAAAGCTCCCGTTTTCGCATGGCCTTCATTAAAGTGAAATAAAATCGAACTGAACAGTTGTATTATTGCAAATAAAATATATTTTCAATCTCGAAAGTATAAGCATTTCGTTTTTCCAAGAAATATTTGAATTCACTAATTATTATTGGAAGTATAAGTATTTACACTTTGTACCGTTTTTTTTATCCACTGTATATATTCGCAAGTTAAGAGCATTGGGAAAGGAAAGGTGCTGAGTAGGTTTAAATCATATGAAGGTGGGAAAAAATCAAAAGTGCAAATTAATTCTAAAACTGTTAGTATCATACATGAAAAATGTTTAAACCTGCTGACATGGGATGAGAGCCAACCATATTACCCAAAAGTTTTTTATCCACTAATTTAGAAAGATGAACTTGTAATAGAAAGTTACGGAAATGTCACAAAAACTACAAAGTAACTCTGCGAACACACTTATTATAGCTATTTTACACTATCAAAAATATGTAATGTTATATTACTTTAATTTTTCTTGTTATTTTACTGCTAGAAAACAATACATATTTAAATAATACTCATAAGTGCACGAAAAGCGATTGTAGTTTATAATTACTCAACAGCTCTAAGCCTGGCATTATTGAAATAGTAACATCGAAATAAAATGAAAAAGAAAACTCACCGTCTCTCTAAAGCTTTTTTGTCCAAACGTTGGCTGTTGTAGAGGGCCATGCCAGCTGGTAAAGAGTATACGTTCAAGCTAAACAAAGAAAATTAAATTATTTTATTGCACTTTGTAGTAACAGTTTATAATCATGATAATAGTAGGTAAACTACTTCTTGTATCACATGGAATTTAAAAAAAGATCTTACTAGGTACTTACATTTTTCACACTGGATAGAAATCAACACTTGATTTTGTCACACTTAGCACTCGTTGCAAAGTACAAAGCGAATACATCCCTTCGAGAAAATTTTGCAGAATTTGAAAAAATCTATTGGAAATACCGAAACTTGATTGGTTGAAAACATTTGCTACTTCCCCCACCCTTGGAAAACAATCCGTCGAGTTATAATCGGCCTAATGGCATTCCTTATGATCTGGTGTTTCAAACAGATTGTGTTAATTACCTTACAGATTTATAATTTGCATAAGTATACGAACTAATCTGTTAACACTTTAAATACCCCTTAATAGAAAAATTGTTATTGTCTCTATATTTTTTGGTTTTTATAAATCATAGCAAAAATCTATAGCACAGTAATTTATTGAAAATTTTTAGAACCTCACTGTTTAAGAAGCAACATACATTACCTTTTGATTTAATTAAGTACTCAAACTGTAGCTTTAATTACAGGCAAAATATTTGTATTCTTTAATTAAAATATTTTTTCTAGTGTTCTACTGTTTATACGTTTTTTTCTGAATTGCGAAATCGCCATGGGTTATAACATTTTCAAATTTAAAAGCAGTTTTTTATGACAAGTCTCATAAGAATAGTTAGAAGCCGGTATATAAAAAACTAGAACCTTGAATTTTATCTAACTCGCATAGTTTTAGAAATATTTTCCACCCCCTTAGTTGCCAGGATCTGTATAATAACTTCTAATTTTAAAACTCCTATGTTGCACCGTTCTTACACTATGTGTTTCAACGATAAAAATAACATGCAGGGAGTGGTTGTATTTAAAATTTGTGGAATATAGGAATAACGGAAAAATTTGTATTTAGAATATATGAGAAAGCATTTCACATATAAATGACAATATTGGCATGTCTTGTGTATCATGGTATATTTACAAAAATGTATATTACATAAGTTTCCTGTTTATAATTTTATCAAAGACCGAGTTTGGGGGATATAATAAGTAGTACATTGTGTATCTAGGACAAAAAACGTAACATTCCCGGACGACTGTGAAGAACAGGAGTCTGGGAATGTTGCTTTTTGACCAAGATACACATACTATTTTTCTTCCAATCGTACCACAATAATTAAAACAATTAGAAAAACGGAAATATTTCCGGCCTAGGACGGGAATATTATTCCTGTACAGTTTTATTGTAAATTACCTAGCAACGGCTGATGTAATGGAATTTTTGACTTTGCTCAACAAACTTTTATCAATAATGTGTCAATTCTAGTACGATTGGCGGAAAAAAATATTTTATTACTGGAATTGTTCAACGTTTTTTCAAAATCGCAATAATAACAAAATGGGACGGTGAAAGTACCTTGTCGATACTTCGGCACATGGTTCGGACGCAGTGATTTTTGCTATACGTTCTTTGGAACGCCCGTTCCTTAAGACACATTTTTAAAGTCTATAAAGGTATGCTTTCAGTGTGGGGGCAAAAAACCCTCAAACACCAATAATGTAGCATTTCACATTTACAGGAGACAAATGGATAGGTATTTGTATCTAAATTCTTCAGTAATTAAACAAAAAATACATTTAGTACCCAGTTTCGAACTTGTGACCTTAACCTCAGCGGCCGCCTAACGGCTATTACTGTTATCATGAATACAAACCAAAACAGAAAAACGACCAAGGTCGTCCAAAAGCTTTTCAGTTTTTTGCGTTAATGTTCTACAGAAATCATGCTGATAGGTTACGTCGTCTTCAAGATAGCTTGTTTACATCCATACGGCGAGACACGTTCACTAAACTGCATTTTCGACATTCCTTTAACGTCCAAGCGGTTGTTGTCTTAATATAAATTATGCAGTTTCATGAGACCTTCATATATTTTTGGTTTGGTAGCTATTGATTGAGCAGTTGCGGCAAAAATTGCAATTTAGTAAAAATGATCGAACCCACAGTAATACTTCTGCAGATCGTGTCGAAGTAATAATGATTTATAGATGCTTGCTATTTAAATCTGTAGTTAATATATTATCAAAATATAAGATAACATTTTTCGGCTGAGTCGTGAAACCATTGCATGTATAATTATTTTTCTAGCTGTTTTAGTACCATACCTTAATGTAACAATCATATAATAGTTATTTATGTACCAAGGGCACTATAAAGATGTTTATGCCCTTTCGAGGACGACAAGTTTATACGCCTGAGGATCTCTGGCCCAAGGGTGTATAAGTCGTCAGAGAGCTACGAACATCAACTAACGCCCGTGGTGTATATAACGTTTTTTCCACTTTGAAAACGCAAATAAACTGAGCTTGCAAAGCAGTCTCTAACGCCCTAGGGGGGCAGGTATAAACAACAAATAATAGATAAGTAAGTAAAAAATAAATAATATTATTTATTTTCATAGTAAAACTCTCAGTGAGTCTCTTTTAGATATGTTTTCTACTCATGTAACTAAAATGGCATATAACATACTAACATAAGTGGCGAAGTGACATTTTAGTGACGCCATCATAAACTGTCTTAGTCACGAGCTGAAGTTAGCAACGATGTTTTAAACACGGGGTAAAGTTAGGTTCAGACAGCATTTGTTTTATTAGCCACAGCCAAATCTGAAATCAAGTTAGTTTTTAACAGTCAACTTTGACATTTGTTCAGCATAACTTAACCTAACATAATATTCGAAATTTTATTGAAATAATATGATGTTATATTGTCTAAATTTGTGGTTGTAGAAAAAATATAGTATGCAACACATTATATAAACTTGTCTAGACACTCGTTTATTAAACACTCACTTCGCTACTCTTGCTCGTTCCTGAATAAACTAGTGACTATAGTGACGTTTATAATACTTGTTACATAATATGCTATTATACTGTCACTCAAATATATTACATTGTAATTACTGCCATTATATTAAAGAACATTAACCAAGCGTTAATCAACTCGTTCTTTGAAACAAATTGAATAGTTAAATAACGTTGATGTGTTTTTAATACATCTTCGTATATACTGAAAAACAGGAGATTAAAACGTGCAACACGACAGACTGAGATACTAAAACGGATACAGTACAACATTCGATTCAACTGAATGCTTAAGATCTTTGAGTTTTGGATACTCGTTTGAAAGAACAAGTCAAATAAAATAACGTTCTGCAAATACTTACAAAGTCAGAGTATAATTTTGCGAATGCGAGCAGATATTTTCTACTAAAAATTTAAATAATGATAAGCAATTTTAAAGAAAAATTAAATTCTAAGCTGATTTTTATATGAATCACGACAAATGCACTTTTATAAACGTAATAATAGAATGTACTTGTACATCTAAAGTTACGGAAATGAACGTTTCAGAATTTAAGATATTATAATTTACGTAACAACGACTTCCGGGATTGGACCGTGTATTTATTGAGTACGAAGAACGCAAAGTTATTACAATACTATAATTTATTTAAAACAATGGTGTAGTCGCGACTGGCCAATATGAAAGTAAATTTTCTTGTGTAATTGAAAAACAGTAATTTTTTTAAAAATTCTGCCACTATTTTTAAAATTTACTGTCAAATATGTTTTCTTGGCTCCATAATATCGTCTTCTTCTTATCAGGAGGTTTTTATAATTTCGTGTTTTTCAAATTAAAGGCTTTTAAGATAATACATTATCATTAACTACCCTCTCAAGAGTTGTTTAAAAAATGTGCTTCAGGATGATTATGAAAGGAGTACTAGCTGATATTCGTAGTCATTTAAATTTTTTACATTTGTCGGTAATTTATTTGATTTACATCTTATAAATCTAACAGAAACTATTTGCGAATATAAGTTTAGAAAATATGGTGCTGTCCTTCCAAAATAGAATAAAGTAATTAATGGCATGCTTATGTTATTAAAACTAAAGTTTCTTGCTCCACCTTGTAAAATGCTTATGAAATAATAACTTCTGGTACTACTCATTTAATTAGATAAGTATTTGAAATTATTAGTTTAAAAAAATGCGTATGCGCCCAGAGGATGGTAAATATTTTCATGTACCTACTTAAAAACAAGAAGACATTTTCGTAACCTTCAAATTCTGTGCTAATCACCTTCAGACGTGATTATTTTCCAATTATTACAAGCTTTAACAGTTAAGAGTGGCATATCCTATTAACACAGTCATATTATATATTTCGGGAATTTCTTAAGAAGGGATTTAAATATATACATTATTATCATAGCCCATTAAGGGAAAATTTTTAGATTTCGGTTTCTATAAATAAAAAACTCTAGAAAATTTACCTATTTGCTGTGAGAGGAACATTTTAAAATAATAGTACAAGAATTGTAAAGTATGATCAAAAATTACTCTCATCTAGTATGGCTATGGAATTTTTTCTAATTTATGAATGCAACTGTGTTTACACTTAAATGTCAAACATGCCATTTAATTTTTGAGTGGGTTATAGTTGCATTAAATTGGGGAACAATTCCACAGCCATACTAGATGAGATTAATTTTTGACCATACTATATAAGAAACATTCTGAAGTGCAATCAGCAAAAAAATGTTTTTCTTTTTTGAATTGTCAGTACTGCATATTATATAGCAATAGATACTGCTCCACAAATGAACTGGACCACCCATAAAAATTGTATTTATTACATTACGTTTAACAAAATCATATTCATAAAATTAAAAAATAATAAAACTATAAAAACACTATATTTCACAAAAATAAGAGGAATAACAAAAAAAAGGTTACTTAATAGTTCTTTGAGTCTCTTCGCAACGTTTAAAAATGTTTGGCAACGATTTGGCATACTTTGTAGGCAATGTGCTATCAACATTTGGGCAAAATTCAAAATTTTAAAATGATAATATTTTATTAACCGGCTTAGTTTTATTTAAACCAAATTATGAAAAGAAATGCTTTTTATAGTGACATAATCCTGAAAGGTTACCAAAAATGCCATGACTACCTGTTTGTAAAATATTTTTAAAAATTTTACCAATATATGCAAATGGCCCAGTTCATTTGTGGAGCAGTATATGTACCTATCTTATCACATTTTTATTTTCAGATTTTAACTTTGGAAGAAGCTTTGTTCAAACAAAATGTCAAGACTAGAAATAAATATTGGCGAAATTCACAAGATAATTAAAATTGAGAAAAAATTTATTGTAGAATATAAACACCTTAGTGAAGCTGATTTTATAATTTGTTTTATTATAATTATTTTACGTATGTAGTTTTAACAATGTTTGGGAGAACATATGACGATAGAGTTAAAGATCAGCTTCTAGTGTAAAATATGGCTCTTGGTAAAAATAGTTATGAAACTTGGAAAGTAAAATTTGATTACAAGTATTGAGCAAATCAACATTATTATTTTTTATGCAAATGAGTTTATAATAGCGTTCTATGGATATGTACTACAGAAAATTTCGTTATAGTAGCGATAGTGAACCTTAATAAAACGAACTTGTCAATTGAACGGTTCCATAGCCACACTAGATAGAAATACAATTAGATTGAAATATCAGTCAGTAACCCTTTCAGAAGCACATTTTTTAAACATTTAAGAAGCAATGTAATTTAATTTGTTGTAGTAAAAGCATTTCGTTAAAAACTAGAAAAAAGTATCCTGATAGAGGGAAAACAATATTTTCAATACCAGCAAATCTGTTTTAAAGAAAATAGAAATATGTGTGAAGATATTTCAATAAAACAGTTCAGTGCTGCTCATTTGGATAAGATTTTATTCTCTAGACCAGCCATACTCAACCTTTTTTCTTCTCGGGCCACATATATATGTTTACTATGTTACGATGGCCGCAATAGAGTACACTATACCTCATAATATAATAATGTAAAAAATGAAACTCAACCCGTAAATGTATCCAAGCGTTTATTTAAAAATGTGTGATTTTTGATGTTGAGACAGACTTTTAACTATTTTAGACAAATCAGGTTAATAATTACTACATGCTACTCTCAATACGTCATCAAGGCTGTTACGTGTTAAAAGCCTATTGTATCACCGTTAGTAGTTTACGTTATATATGGCCGTGAATAGACGATCAGTTGGGAAAACGCAGTTAAAACGTATAAAAATTAATATCAGAGTTGCAAGGGTTTTTAAGAACAAAAAAGAAAAATAATAACAGGATTTTGTTTTCGAATCGGTGACATGAGAAAAACTTAGCTGTGCATTAAGGGTTTCGTGGTAAAAATGTGGTAAACTCGGGATTTCTCGTTCTTCGTCATTAGTATGTGGATACTAACGAAGCGTGTTTGAGTCAGATTTTGAGAGCGGGTACCATTTTCCAATGAAAAAATAGTTCCACGTCGTCGACTGATTGGGGAACCACGGAATTCGCTGCATAGTTTATGCCTGTTATTGCAGGGTATGTATACTGTTGTTGGAACCATCTGATTCTATTTTCGTAATTGGAAATTATAGCAACAAGTTCGGAGCGATTACCAGATAAGTAAGGTAAAGTTAAACTTGTGATATTTCGCATATTCTCAAAAAGTAAGAACAGTTTATAACCCCTTAATTGTACACTAGCTATTATATAACAGTCAGTGGCGGTGATATGCATAAGCTGGAATAAGCGTTGCTTAGGGGCCCGGGCTCTTAGAGGGCCCTTTGGGGAGCCCGGTAAGTTCTGTATTTGCTTATTAAATATCTCGATATCTTCTACTTTATTTGGGTATAGATTGATAGCACTGTAACCTCAGTCCCCACTTTCAGTTATCAGTCGTCAGTGATCAGACTCGATTTGAGAGCTTTGAAAAACAAACATTTTTGAATTTTTAGAACTGAAAAACCTTTTAAGAATGTAAGAAGCTGAACAGCTTCGATGAAGTATTCTGATGTCCTAAATAATAATCTCGTCATTCAGTTTGTGAACGCTATCTCCTTACTAAAAGAGGATTTAAATAATAGCATGAGTGTTCCAGATTGGACAAGTATATTCCTAACAGAAATATAGTGTTCCCGAAAGCAATTTTGGCGAGATTATTACTGCATTGGTTTTATTCTTGACTCTACCTGTAACATTAGCCACAATAGAAAGATCATTTAGCAAGTTGAAAATAATAAAACATTATTTAAGAAATTCTACGAGCCATGATAGGCTACGTGACCTTTCGGTGTTGTCAGTTGAGCAAAAAGCATCGTCTACGATGGACCTAAAAACCTTGTGGGACAATTTGCCAATAAGGCCAGAAAGATACATTGTTTATTTGCGATCAATTTATTTTACGGCATTTTACAGATATTAATGATAAAAAAATACTAAGTATTTGTTTACCTGAATATTATTTTATTTTACTAGTGTTATCTAGGTAGATATTTATCCATCAGTTTTTTCGGTATTTGTGCCTACATGAACTTGAAGATTTTATTTAGTTTATATTTGATATTGATATTTTGTTAGATCTGTCAGTTATAAAATGTGTTAAATGTTAGGCATTTACTACACTATATATGTTGGTTATAACCTTATAACATGTTATTTTATTTTTGTTAAACGTTTACTTTGTATACTATAATTATAAATATACTATTAATTAAGTATATAACTATTTTTACGAAAGGGCCATTTTTATATTTGCCCAAGGTGTTCTTGCACCGCCACTGATAACAGTGAGTTAGTATTAACGTTAAATATAGTAGCTAGAAAAACAAATTGAAGTAAGCTTAAGTGGGGTACCCCATTTTATAATACGAACTATGATTAGATAGGAATTGTTCCCTTTTATGCAACGAGAATAGACTAACCAAACCAGAAGAATCAGTAAATCTATAAAGAATTGCTTCTTTCATTCAAACATTAAAATTTCAATGGTTGTAATGTGATGCACATACACAGTGTGCCGCAAAAAACGGTACAAATTTTATAGCCTCGTAAGCCATTAATATTTTCTTATGACTATTTATCATCGAAAAGCTCAGTGTTTATAGAAGGAAGTGAAGCACTTTTAGTACAAAGTGACAATGCTAATTCATAGTTGTGCGTGGTTAAACAAAGTTATACAAAAACTTCTATTGAAAATACGAGTATTTAAATATTGTACCGGTTTTTTAGCACACTGTGTATATGGCGAAGTTTATAAGTTTTCTTTCACCTACATAAGTGTGCTTGGGAGTAATAAAACTTGTTGGCGCCCAGATATCTGGACATTTTATTACTAAAGGATACACGCCCTTTTCACTGCAGCTAGTGACGGGCCCCAAGCACACTTTTATAGCGAGGTAAGGTAAGAGAAAAGCTAACAAGGTAAGAATCAGTATGCCGATTTCTGTATACGTTCTTTGCATATTTAATTTTGGAATAAGATGGTTCACAAAGATATGTTTATGCGAATAACGTGAGCAGCAGATTAGCACATTTTTGTACAGATTTGTATTTTTCAGGCACTAATTTCCAAAATTCTACGTAATCCTTTCCCTCTCTCTTTTCTTTACAAATAACTTCCAGATTCGTATAGTTTTTGAACTCCATAAATTTGTCAAATAGCTTTGCATAATCATACCACAATGCAGCTAGTTGTGTAATAATTGCTGTTTCTAAGCGCCAGGGATTTTCTACAAGCAACAGACAATCCTTAATCTTCGTAAATCCTGAGATCTGCTCTAACATTCTTTAGATCAGGCAGCTAAACAATTTGAAGTTATTGTATAGTTTTATCTTGTTTAGTTTTTGTCACAATTGTAAAAGTATGCAGTACTTGGTTCTGTATTTCCTCGTAATAGATGTGGCATAGAAAAGCTAAACGACATCATCATCCACCATTTTCAAGTTCACTATAAACTTTATTGTTTTTTTGTAAAAACAAAATAATTTCTTGCGGCAAGGAAAAAAACCGATATAAAAGAACATCGCTATAATTACTGTTCATTTCTTCCAAAAGAGTAGGTGTCGCCCACCC
The DNA here is from genome assembly GCA_940337035.1 of Agriotes lineatus. NCBI lineage: Eukaryota > Metazoa > Arthropoda > Insecta > Coleoptera > Elateridae > Agriotes > Agriotes lineatus. Next base: position 432,411 of record CALNHX010000070.1, on the reverse strand, counting down.
TATCTTGGTGACTGGCACATTGTTACTGCGCTTCCCAAGCTTTTAAAAACTTGCATTACCAGATGTTTACAAAAGTACGTTCCTGATCATGAGAGTTTCGGGCCACACATAAAAGCTTGGAGGGCCACATGCGGCCCGCGGGCCGCAGGTTGAGTACGCCTGCTCTAGACGTTGAATTAGAGATAAAAAATCACAACAAACGACTTACCTTTTTATTCCTTTTAACGACATTTGCGGAAAGGTACATTATATAACCATGTCTTAGTTTTTGAAAGTCATCTCCAATTAAATTTTGCAGCCGTATTTGAGAGTATGATTCACATAAAAAGGTAAAAATAAAAATTTCTTCGAAAAATTTTTGTTCGTATTCACAAAATTGACCTAGTAACAATTTGTGGTATTTGTTTCTAATAAATAAGCCTTAAAAATTTATTATCAATACACGACCATATAAAATAATTTCTTTCTACCGAAACGTTTGTAAATTGTTGGTAAGAAGTTGGAATTGTGCACAAAACCTTATATATAAACGTATGGAGTGTCTGCGTGCCCGCCTGCCTGTTTGCTCATGTATGTCAGGCTTCACGCTTTTATCTCCACCGATCGGGCTTACTTCGTTCGTAAGATGGTATGACGTTTGGGTCTTTCCCTGGCTTTAAAATCGTAATTATTTGGGCGATTTTTCATTGATATGGGATGATTTCCAGTTTCTAAAGAGCATTAAATAAAAACCTTAAAGCTTTGAGACCGTTTTCAGATAGTTCCTTTAGTGTTTTGGACTAACATCAAAAACACGCTTCTATCAACTGTTTTTTGACAGCTGTATTTACCTGATGCCAATTACTGTTTCTTTCTGTTTTTTCATAACCTGCTACTTTTGTGCTTTTAATGCAAATTAAAGTCAATAAAAACATGTATTATGCTATAAAATTGTGTTTCTCTTGCAGTAGCTAAGATAAAAGAGTAAATAAAAAAATGTTATAAAAAGATAAGGCTAGAGTTTGCTTTGAATTATAACTTGATATTGTAACTGTTGAACCTCACAGGGTGTTATAAATTTTCTGGAAAAAACACGTTATAATTGTTACACCCGGTATTTGTAAAAAAATAAGTTTCTATGCGAATAGAGTAGTACATCAACTTTCTGAAAGAGACAACTTATGATTAAAAAAAAAACGTCCAAATCGGATAAGTGATTTCGACAAAGATTAACTTTAAACTTTTGACTACTTTTTGGTGGTGCGTTTATTTATTGGAGAAGTGTATTTACAATTTAGCTCTAAAATAATTAGGGGAGCAAATAATTGAATATAAAGAATTTACTATGCAAATCTCTATGGTGCGTCGAATAAGCCAGCACCCGGCACAATCCCCATGCAAAATATGGTCTTCCACCAATAAATAGTTTTTGAGCTATACCGCCAACAGACAGAATTGCCAAACATGTTTTTTGTTATCTTGGGACCCTGAAACGTGAAGACCCAAATAAATCTCGGAAAGTGATTTTTTCACGATAACAATGCTTCCTTAGTCTCTTATACAAGGAAAGTAAAAAACCGATTAATCTGTTCTGTTGGATTGATTCAGTTCGAATCAATATGTCAGTAAAATCCAAGTCGAAACGTTCGTCTATCCGTGCGCCTGCCTGTTGGCCGTATATCTCAAAAACTATTTATTGGAGGGAGATGATATTCAGCATGCGGATTATGTGTCTATCTGGCTCGAAAGCGAATATACTTTCAGCTAAATATATACAGGATGAACACCTTTAAATGTTATTTGTTTTAACTGGGAAATAGATAAAAGTAGTAATTTGCACAGAGGTCAGGTTTTTACCCTTGATTAAAATGAGATCCAATAGGGTGAATATCATAGAAGGGACAGAACAGAAAGCAATGACTGCGCATCGCATTTATCACAAAGCAGAGAAATGTGCAACGATGGCCGCTCACCTCAGCATCGCAAGCAGCAATATACAGCGATCTATGTGCGCTCTACTTGCGAGAGAAGTTTCGTGTAACGTCTTTTGCAGATTTCTTACTTTTAAATTTAAAAACCTTGGGAGAAACGTTATCTAAACAAAATTGTTCAGTTTTTCTACATTGAGAGAAGTGGCATCTTAATTCCGCTTTTGAGGGGGCAAAGTAAGGCTTTACATACCGGGTGTCCACTTTCAAACTGGAACATAAGGATTTAACATTGTTTTAAACAGTTTCATGGATTCTTGTTCGCCAATTCAACCTAAAGAAAATGTTATGGTTTCAATGGAAAGAGAAAATTATTGCGCACTTAATGGTATTAAAAATTAAACTACTTATGTCAATTTTCCTTGAAAAATATTAATCAAAAGTTTTCATGTTTTTTAAATGGCGGTTGCATTGACTTGAAAAAAGTTGACTGCTATACTCAAATTAATTTGCTCTTTGACGACATTCAGAGTTAGTTCAGTAATTTTTACTTTATAAAATGAACGATTACTCGAACGAAGAGAGAGTGTTTATCGTTAAAACATATTACAGTGGGGTTAGTTGCGCAGAGTGGGAGATATTTTTTAATGACAATTGACAAAAATAATTTAATTATTGATATCATTAGATGCGAAATAATTTTCTCTTTCCATTGATACCGAAATATTTTCTGTGGCTTGAATTGGCGAGCAGGAATTCATGAAACTGCTAAAAACAATGTTAAATCCCTAATGATTCAGTTTGAAAGTGGACACTCGGTATAGGTAGTGCAAAAAATAGTTTTTGCATTATTCAAATTGAATTGTAAATGGGGAAGATATAAAAGAAAATGTTTTTAACATCGTTAATTAAGAAAAAGTACCGCGAAAAGAACTTTTGCTTGATCGAATAATTATTCACGAGGTTTCATACTTATGTACAGAATAAGTAAAAATATCTTGACGTTTGTAATAATGCTGAAACAGTGAAACGGAACATTTGGCAATGTGAATGACATCAATTTAGGAAGAGAAAAAAATGGTAGTCGGTAGGATTCGAACCTGCGCTCCCAGACGCCTTAATCGCTCGGCGACGTTAACACAGGTTCATCGTTGCATTATAAATAAGTGGGTGGCGATTACGGATAAAGTAAGCCCGATCGGTGGAGATAAAAGCGTGAAGCCTGACATACATGAGCAAACAGGTAGGCAGGCACGCAGACACTCCATACGTTTATATATAAGATTTTGTGCACAATTCCAACTTCTTACCAACAATTTACAGACGTTTCCATAGAAAGACATTATTTTATGTGATCGTGTTTTGATAATACATTTTTAAGGTTCATTTATTAGAAACAAATATTGCAAATTGTTACGTTTTTTGATGCACCAAATAAATTACCAAACAGTACGAAATTTCTGTAAGAGATACAACCTCTAACAGAATACATTTTTAAATTCTATTGTAGTCTATTTCATTTTTGAATTAATTAAAACCTTTTAGTGAACAGAAATTTCCAAACTTCAAAATATTATCAGTATGACATACATCATTTTTATATTTTCCCATACTATACTAACTTTCCATACTCCAGCAGATTAAAATGTAGTAAAACTTTTAATATTTTCGAAAATGTACGTTTAAATTAGATTCTTGAGTTTGCATAGAGCTTTTGAATTTTTCCGAAAATTCTAAATTGTTCATTAAAATAGTAACTGTTTTGTCTGTATGTGTTTTGAAACTTGCAAAACACATGCGATACGGCATAAGTGAAATTTAAATAGCGATTTTTGGAAAGGGACCGATTGGAGTATAAGAATTTTAAACTTCATTTAAACAAGTTATATATTTTAGTGCAACTTACAGAAGACATGCTTATTTAATGTACTTTTCCTCAAATGTTGTTAAAAAGGAATGAAAAGGCCGATGCTTTTTTGTGATTTTTATCTGTAATTCAACATCTAGAGAATAAAATCTTCTTCAAATGAGCAACACTGAACTGTTTTATCGAATTTTCTTCACACATATTTTTATTTTCTTTAAAACAGATTTTCTTGTATTGAGAATATTGTTTTCCGACTATCAGGAAATTTTTTATTATTTTTTAGTTTTTAACGAAAGGCTTTTACTATAACAAATTAAATTACATTGCTTCTTAAGAATTGTTTAAAAATGTGCTTCCGAAAGGGTTAATGACTAATATTTCAACCTAGTTGTAGTTATTTAACTGTTACAAATTTATTTTCAATCTATAGTATGATCAAAAATGATTTTCATCTAGTATGGCTATGGAATAGCTCTTAATTTGCTAATCCAATTGACAAGTTCGTTTTATTAAGGTTCACTATTGCTACTATAACGAAAATTCCTATAATAAACATATACATAGAACGCTATTATAAACTCATTTGCTTAAAAAAATGAATAATGTTGATTTTCTCAATACTTTTTTTTTATTTTAATTAACGTGCTTCAACTGCTAAGGTTATTAGCACGATTACAGTTATTGCTACATAAGTTATAATACGTGTAGTAATTTAATTGTACTTAAAAATGTCAATATTTGTTGTGGATTATGTAGAGCTTCATCTATATTTGGTGGAATCCCGTTCGTTTTCCTTTCTTCTTCATAATTTTTGCATTCTGTGAGAATATGAAATATACTCAAAGGAACATTACAGGTGTCACATTTAAGTTGATCGGTATTTTGGAGTAAGTGAGAATGTGTAAGGCGGGTATGTCCAATTGTAATTCTAGTTAAAATAATCTGCTGCCTTCTACTAGTCGTGTATTCCCATGGCATCTTGTTGGGCCATCCAATCGGTGTTATGCAGCGTTCTCTCTTCCACTCCTCATGTATGCTTCTATACGCACATCTTCTGAAATGTTTTTTAGCATCGGATACTGTAAGGCTATCACTACAGGTTATATCTAGAGATGTTATGGCTTCTTTGGCTTCTCGATCGGCCTTTTCATTGCCAGGTATTCCAATAAAAAAAAAAGTATAATAATCTGTGTATTTAAATCCCTTCTTAAGAAATTCCGGAAATATATAATATGCCTCTGTTAACAGAAGGAGATGCGGCTTTTATTTGTTAAAGCTTGTAATAATCGGAAAATAATCACGTCTGAAAGTGATTAGCACAGCATTTGAAGGTTACCAAAATGTCTTCTTGTTTTTAAGTAGGTATATGAAGATATTTACTATCCTCTTGGTGCATACGCATTTTTTTAACTAATGATTTCAAATATTCATTTAATTAAGTCAGCAGTCATTTTTGTTAGATTTATAAGATGGCAATCAAATAAATTACCGACAAATGTGCAAAATTTGAATGATTGCGAATATCAGCTAGTACCTTTTATAATCATCCTAAAGCACATTTTTTAAACAACTCTTGAGACGGTAGTTAATGATAATGTATTGTCTTAATAGCCTTTAATTTAAAAAACACGAAATTATAAAAACCTTCTGATAATACGAGGAAGACGATATTATGGAGCCAACAAAACATATTTGACAGACTTTTTAAAAATAGTGACAGAACAGAGGTCGATAAAACAATTCCATAATAATTATTTGATAAATTTTAAAAAAATTACTGAGTTAGAATCACTAGAAAACCAATTATGTACTTCCATACTTATTTTATTAAAGTTTCCTACAAAACTACGATGGGTAAACATGGCCCATTTTTGGGGAGAGTTTTTCAATTGCACTAGAAAAATTATTTTCATATTGGCCAGTCGCGACTACACCATTGTTTTAAATAAATTATAATATTGTAATAACTTTGAGTTCTTCGAAGTTAATAAATACACGGTCCAATCCCGGAAATTGTTTGTTACGTAAATTATAATATCTTAGATTCTGAAACGTTCTTTTCCGTAACTTTATATGTACATTTACGGACACCTCAAAGTGCACGGTTTTTTGTTACTATGGTTATTTTTGCGATTTTTCGGCTTATTAAATGGGGATTTGTCCAGTGGCGTTGCTTGTGGTTATAAGAATGGGTATTACTTTTTTAAAGTTTGTATTTTAGCAAAGTTTCGCAAGTAAACAAACTATATAATAATATGTATTTAATAATTATGTATCAGTATTGAATTGCTAACACGCTTTGCAGTTTGTTTCGCATAGAACTGAACAATGTTTCCATATTGTATCCTTCTCTCAGTTCCTTCCACGCATTTCTTATTCTTTCCCATAATTCATCGGTTTTGTTTGGTGCAAAATCCTTGGTATAAATTTTTGTAGTTAAATAGCCGCACACATTTTCAACTGTAATAAATTGATATTAGTCTTATCAATCCATCAATGAACAACTCCTGCTGTATGCGCAGGACAGTTATCCTGTGAATATAATGTTATCAATTACGTTAACATAAACAAAAACAATTAGGTAATATTTTGCCTGTAGAAAAGTAAATTGATTAGGAAAGACCTCTCTTACAGATGGCAGCATCACATTTTGCAAAATGTTGCGATAATTTTCAGCATTCAGTCGACCATTAATTCTATAGCATGCCCCAGATCCGTAAGCATTGATCCATCCCCATACATTTACAAAGAATCTCGTCCACTACTATTTAAGGGTTGTTACGATAGTTACGATACTTTTGGAGTGCCCCCCGTAGTCTTGAACTTCTGCTAGCTGAATTTCTGAACTTGAATATTTATGGTTGGCTTTTGTCAATGTTTGCATGCTTTAAACTAGGTATAATTGGCTATATCTTATTTTTAATTACTCTCCCATAATTATCATGCAGTTTCGTAAGCAACCCCTCGTTTAATTACTTATATTTTGCAAATTAGGTTTATTCTTGCTATATTTTTACAAATATTTGGGTACGGCCGCTAGGCAACCGGTGATACAAATTGTTTTTAACTATTCCATTTGTTGCTAGAGCAATGTTATCTTTGCCTGCAGTCAAACTTGCCTGACTGGTTTTTTTGGCTTCTCCTGGCCCAAATTTTTGTTATCAGATGACCTGTGGGCTGGGTTTTTGAATTTTTCGGCTTTCTTTTCAAGCTAAACTGTCGTGCTAGTAGGTGTTCCTCTGCAGCTAAGTGCTTCATAGCCCTTTGGTAGGGCTCGCCTCTTCGAATAGATTGTTTGAGGGATCTGGAAGCATTTCTGCGTTATCGTGGATGTTCGTAATGATTAGATAGCTACTTACTTGCATTCCTTCGCTTTTGGCGGATCTCCTGGAAACTACTTTAGCACGCTTCTTTCGGCTCGACCCCCAGCTTGAGGTAAGATTAGGCCAGTTTCTTCTTAATCGGGAATACATTTGGGTTCTGTGCGTTTTTAGCCAAAAATTCCCGGCGGGAGTTAAAACACTCCCCATCTGCTTGAAATCCTTCCTGTCTGGAGTAGACCTACCCCGTTCGACTGCACCCTGCTCGAATCCAGTTCGATGTACTGGGCCCCTAAGATAGTCGCATCGCCTGTGAATGTTGCAACTCTCGTGGGCAACACTGAAGATTGAGCAACTGCTTTACACTCACCTGCAAGTCATTCTGCAGCCTTCACAGCTGGCACTGCCTCCCGCAGCTGCAGCCGCCCTCGTTGCTTCGCTAGCTACGTCCAACAACAGGGGAGCAAACGGAGAGATTAGGTTCTGGTAAACTTTCCTGCAGGCAAGACGTTATTGTAGATAATATGCATTGCGCCTGTTGTACTTTATAATTGAATCATACTGTTTCATGCCGTTAGCACTTCGGGCATGTGATTTAGGTGATAGGTTTCGTGCATCGTTAGATTAGTAATATTTAGAATTTGTGTAATTAAATGTTAGGGCCGCCGCGCAATGATATGCGGATACCCTCTGCTACTTGCTAAATTGAGGTCATAAGGTTTACCTGTGTATTGCTCCGTTTGTGCCTTCGGGTCTCCTAGCCTTATTGACTTGTGTTATCTGAAAAAAATTTATAGAGTAGAACTTGTAGCTTTGAGCTTCACTTGTGTCCTTTCTGGACGTCGCGTTTACTCACCAGCTTGCATAACACAGTTCGGAAGCCTTAAAGCTTCGCTGTTTACATCACAAAACAGTATTTAATATTTTCATGTCAAACGTCCGGCGTGAAGTTAGGCACACTTCAGTAGCGTGTCTCATAAGCCGACTTCGGGAGCATTGTGATTATTTGTAGATCTTCGCTAACCGAGTAATGGGCAAATCCAAGCCTTTGCTTTCTTTAGCATATAAATATACATACGTACACTGAATGCATTTTTAATATGGACACCGTCGTTCATGTGTGGCCACGCAAACGCACGCTGATTCCGCCCTTTAGAAAATTTTGAATATAGATATAGCGTCATTTAGGGCTAACCTTCGGGGTTAAAACGTTAGCCGAGGTGGTCTTGTATTGCTCTGAGCCGGTATACGCGAAATTTTAAACCCGCTCCGCGACTCGCGCTTAACCAATTTAAATTATTTTAATTGTCTCCGCGACGCCCGGCGTACCCTCGTTTCTTTTTTTTTAGAGTGTTTGTACTGTCCAACGATTCGCGGCCTAAATTTTGCTTTATGAATATTTGCATGGTAATATTTATTTACGGCCCGAAACTACATTTCCTCTTTTTGCATGCATTTGTAATAATTTATTTAGATATATATATATATACATTTACATTGAAATTTATAATTGGTACATCGTATGATTACTTATGTGTATTTGAACGCCTGCCTGATTTGTTGTACATTAATGTTTGTATTTGCACTATAGTACATACCCACCATTTATTAATAAAGCTGTGATATTTTCTTTGGTGGTTGATTTGATTGTTTTCTTTGTGCTGCTGGAAATTGTCCTGACCTTATGTACGGTCCGGCATAAGGATTGGAACTTGAGTCGTGGACCTGGCGCCCTATTTTTTTTTTATACTTTTTCAGCATAGCTGGAACCCTGCGACCCTCGCGGCGAGCTAGCCCAATTAGGCCGATAGTTACCAGCCGGCAAAACATCAAATATAACTTTCGCCAAAAGGTAAGGCCGACCGTCTATCTTCCCTAACAAGAAGATTTTGGCGCCCAACGTGGGGCCTTGAAAGGATTTTTGACTACGTCGTTGTTAGGGTACTTGGTGGTACTATAGTGCAAATCGAACTGTTAGGGTGTTAGAATTTATTACTGGCTAGGTGATTTACATTATTTTGGTATTATTTATTGTCGATACTTGTTGGGTATTTACAATTGATTATTGCTAGTTATAGGTTTGTTTATTGCATGCTATTTACAGGTTTTGCTTGGATAGTTATAAGTCTAGCTTAAATAAGTTTTGTTGATCATCTTGTCCTGTTGGAACAGCAAGATGGTATTTAGATTAGATGTTAATCGTTTGCTCGTCGATGAGCTCGACTATGAGCTTCGAGTTAGAGACATTGCCATTCAGGGCAACGTCCAAGACAAACGTAAATTACTCCGTGCTCGTATGAAGATAGATCTTCTTATGAATGTCACTTTCACTCCCGTGTCTTTGGACGCTACTGAAGAACTTGCGATCTGCGAAGACAAACTTTCTATTTTAGCTGCCGAAATTGACAGTTGCACCTCTAGGAACTTGGACAATGATGCACAACGTTTAGGTACTCGCCTTCTTCATGTTCAAGGTCGGTTAGGTCATATTACAGCAGAACCAGATTCCGCTTCTAGGTTGGAGTCCTTGAAGGATAAATGCGAACAATTAATTGCCGCCTTGGAAGCGAAACTTCAGCTTCACGTTGATGCTCAAGCTCGTAACGATACGTCAGTCGCACCGAGTGATTCAAGCTCGGAGGACGGTTCAGTAGCTTCGCCCCAGACAAGTCATATTCGCCCCCATAGCTCTGCTGCCACTACGTCTCAGGAAGACGCTGCCTTGCCTATTCGTCCTACTGCTAATTCGGTTACGTGGAGTCACCCTTTGTTCACTTCACAGTTTTCTGCCCCGCAGTCTATTCCCTCTAGCTCAGCCATTCAACCTGGCATGTACTTGGATTATCCACCCTTTGCCGATGCCGTCAATCGACGCTCGTCTGCTGCTGAAGAAGTCAATCATTCTGCGTCGTATAGACACACTTCAGCCAATTATTTAGCCATCAATAAATGGAGGATCACCTTCGATGGAGGAAATGGTTTGACTAGCTTCCTGGAAGAGATAGAAGAGACTCGTGTAGCTCGAAACGTGTCCAAGGATCAACTTTTTGCTGCTGCCATCGAATTGTTCACTGGCAACGCTCGAATTTGGTTTCGTTCCATTCGCAACACTATCCGTTCATGGGATGAATTGATCATCGCCTTGAAAGCCGCTTTTCTGCCTTGCGACTACGAAACTAGCTTATGGGATGAAATCCGTAGTAGAACCCAAGGACCCGATGAGCCCGTAACGGTCTACGTCGCTATCATGGAGAACCTTTTTAGTCGCCTTTCTCGTCTACCTGTAGAAATGGAGCGCATAGAGATTATGCGTAGAAACCTGCAACCATACTTACAGGCACAACTGGCTCTCTACTCTCCCACGAGTATCTCGCAACTCAGACAACTTGGAAAACTAATTGAAGATGCTAAGGTGCGTGCTTCGAGGTTCAAGAATCCACCTCCGCCTTATCAAGCCCTTGAACCTGACTTGGCTTATCACAAGCCCCGTTTCGGAGCTAGAGCTGCTGCCATTGAGGAAACTAGTTCCACTCCTAGTCCCTCTGCCGAAGAACAAGTCTGCGAGGTTACAGCTGCTCGACCCTTTGGTGTTTGCTGGAACTGCGGAAAGCTCGATCATCGCATGGCCCAGTGCCCATCACTTCGCAATTCTAGGAAGAAAAACTATAAAGCTAATATTGTCAAACAGTCACAAATAACGACCGATTTACCTAGAGAACATCGCATATTGCTTGACTTCATCTTAAGTCATGCCAGTGAAGATGAAAGGCCCTATCTTCGAGTCTCTATTTATGGCAAGGATCTACTTGGCTTGTTGGACTCCGGCGCGAGCCGTACCATTTTAGGTCACCAAGGATGGGAAGTATTGAAGGACGTCTGCAAATTAGGCTCTGCTAAATCTACCACCTGCAGCGTCGCCAACGGTGATAAATGTCATAGCATAGGTACGCTTACCGTCCCCATCGTACTGAGAGATCGCGTGAGAACTTTCGAAGTCCTGGTTATTCCTTCACTCCCACATACATTAATTTTGGGCACCGACTTCTGGAAGAGGATGGCCCTTGTGCCAGATCTTCGCCATGGGGAATGGACCTTCTCCAAAGCCTCGGCTGATGAGCAAATCGCTGCGATCCGTTCAACTGAACACCTCACGAACGACGAACAAGCTGTGCTTGATCAGACTATCAGCGAAGCTTTTTCTTTGATAGGAGATGGTGTAGGATGCACCCATTTAGTGGAGCATGTAATCAAGACAGATGCTGAACCAATTAAGCAGCGCTATTATCCAATCTCGCCTGCTTTGCAAAAGCACGTGAATGAAGAGCTCGACGATATGTTAGAAAAGGGCATTGTGGAACCCTCAACATCCGCATGGTCATCGCCCATCGTTATGATAAAGAAGAAGGATGGTTCCTACCGCTTCTGCGTAGACTATCGGAAGCTCAACAAGGTGAGCCAACCTGATGCCTATCCACTTCCGTACATCAGCAACATCTTGGACAAGTTACGTGATGCACAATACCTGACCACGTTAGATGTCAAGTCAGCTTACTTTCAAGTGCCGGTTTCTGTCGCTAGCCGTCCGCTAACTGCCTTCACTGTCCCTAATCGTGGGTTGTACCAATTTTGTCGCCTCCCGTTCGGCCTTCATACCGCCCCGGCGACTTGGCAACGCCTTATCGACCGAGTTATTGGTGCCGACCTAGAACCTTACGCCTTCACATACTTGGATGACATTATTATCTGCACTCCTACCTTCGAAAAACACCTGGAGGTCTTGAAGGAAGTCATATCTAGGATCGCCAAGGCCGGCCTAACTTTGAACCGGGAAAAATGTCATTTTTGCAAGCCCGAACTGAAGTACCTGGGGTACGTCGTGAACTCCAAAGGTCTACTCGTCGACCCGGAAAAGGTCGAAGCAATCTTGAACATCCCTAACCCCAAGACGGTACCAGAGGTTAGAAGGATATTGGGAATGGCATCGTGGTATCGGCGCTTTGTGCCTAACTTTTCTTCAGTTGTGTCACCTATGACTCGCCTGCTTCGCAAGAACCAGAAGTTTGTTTGGTCTGAGGAATGTCAAACCGCATTTGACACCATCAAAGACTGCCTCGTCTCGGCCCCTGTGCTCTGTTGCCCAGATTTCAGTCGGCCCTTCACCATTCAGACGGACGCCTCTGGTTATGGACTCGGAGCCGTCTTGTCCCAGACGTATCCTGAGGGAGAGAAGGTCGTCTGCTATATAAGCCGTTCACTCACGAAGAATGAGCGGAAGTTCAGCACAACGGAACGCGAATGTCTCGCGGTACTCTTCGCCATCGAAAAACTTCGCCCGTACATCGAGGGAACTAAGTTCGACGTCGTGACCGACCACTACGCCCTCAAGTGGTTGCATAATATTAAAGACCCCATAGGACGCATTGCGCGTTGGGCCATACGCCTACAACAATATAATTTCAATGTTATCCATCGCAAAGGCAAAGACAATGTCGTACCTGACGCTCTATCCAGGTCCGTACCTATTGTCGATGAAGTCACTGAGGACGACGATATTCGAGATCGCTGGTATGCTCGGATGCGCCTAAAAGTCCGAAACGATCCACAGCACTATCCTGCTTGGCGCGAGTCGAATTCGCAACTTTACAAACATGTTAGGAGCCCGTATCCAGAACTCATGCAGGCCAATGAAGATTGGAAGATAGTTCTACCTAAGGACAAACGTTCAGAAGTACTTAGACGTAATCATGATGATCCTACCTCAGGACATCTTGGCGTTTCGAAAACCTTAGGTCGTATAGCTCAGAGGTACTACTGGCCCAAGATGCGAACGGACGTTCTGCGCTACATTCGCAACTGCAAGGTGTGTTCCCGCACTAAGCCTGACCAACGACCACCCGCTGGACATATGGGAGGTCACACAAACATCTCGAAGCCCTGGGAGGTTATCTGCATGGACCTCATAGGACCTCTACCTCGTTCATCTCGGGGGTACCAGTATATACTCGTAGTGGCTGATTGTTTCTCTAAACTTCCTCTTGTATTTCCCCTTCGTAAGGCTACGGCCGCTGCAGTCGTACGTCACGTTGAAGAAAACGTGTTTTTATTGTTTGGCGCTCCGAAGAGAATTATCTGCGACAATGGTGTCCAGTTCAAGAGTCGCGAATTTACTGCCTTGGCTAGGAACTATGGCTGCAGAATAGCGTTTACAGCGTTGTATCACCCTCAGGCAAATCCAACGGAACGCATCAATCGTGTTCTGAAAACAATGCTTACAGCGTACGTGTCCGACAAACAACGTGAGTGGGATAAATACTTACAACAAGTCGCTTGTGCCATAAGAACCTCCAAGCATGATGTCACTGGTCATAGCCCCTACTTTTTGAATTTTGGCCGAGAAATTACACTCGACGGGAATCCGGAAGAAAGACCTGAAGATGAAGGTCCCGAACTTCGTGTCATCAGGGATGAAAACCCCAATATAAGAGCCCAAGCGCTGCAACGATTGTACAAATAAGTAAAAGTTCGTCTTGCTAGGGCCTACGATCGTTCGAAGGTCTACTACAACCTGCGAAGACGACCTGATGAATATCAGGTAGGCAACTCCGTTTGGAGAAGAAACTTCACGCAATCGGATGCTGCTAACCACTATACTGCTAAATTGGCACCCAAGTTCATTGGACCCTTTATAATTCATAAGAAATTGTCTCGCTTCATATATCAACTTAAGGATCCAGACGGACGTCTACGCGGGAATTGGCATGCCAAAGACTTGAAGCTCAATAACGCTGTCGACAATGATGATGATTTGGTTTAGCCTACGTCTTTTTGGGAGGTTGGTTTGGGGACGTCGGACGGAACCTTTGGGACCCAACTCACCTTTCCTTTTTCTCGAATTGGAGTCCCGACCTAAACATCTGGTCCCTTCATTTCTCGCATCTTTCTCTGTCTCATTTTTTTTTTGTTTGAAAGGGATGTTCCCTCTTTTTGCTGTGCTCGTTCTCTTTATACTTCGTGTTATTTTGGATATCAGTTCTATCTTCCGTCATTTGGAGATAGCTTCAGTGCTGTAGGTCGATCCTGGGCCTAAGTACTTAACCCTTGGTTGAGGTTGGTTTTCCTTTCCCTTCCTTCTTCTGTGTCGTTTGCTTTTCTGTCTCCCACTCCGCATTTTTCCGAGGTGTTTGCGTTTCGGGTGCATCTTTGTTGCAACCTGACGTAACCTTCCCTTCCACCGGCGCAGCTCACATCATCTTGCAGCGACGGAAGAGGTTGGTGTCTAGTTGTCTTCGATGATGTGCTTGAACTCTTACATCCTCTCTTCCTGTCTACTCTTTTAAGTTCTCTGTTTCTTCCCTTTGTATTTCTCTCCAGCAGGCATCGTTTTTTTTTTTGGGCAATTCGGTTTTGATGGCATTTGTATGGTCGGGTAAATCTGGAGTGATTTACCCTCCCTTTTGTTGGGGGAGGATTTGTTACGATACTTTTGGAGTGCCCCCCGTAGTCTTGAACTTCTGCTAGCTGAATTTCTGAACTTGAATATTTATGGTTGGCTTTTGTCAATGTTTGCATGCTTTAAACTAGGTATAATTGGCTATATCTTATTTTTAATTACTCTCCCATAATTATCATGCAGTTTCGTAAGCAACCCCTCGTTTAATTACTTATATTTTGCAAATTAGGTTTATTCTTGCTATATTTTTACAAATATTTGGGTACGGCCGCTAGGCAACCGGTGATACAAATTGTTTTTAACTATTCCATTTGTTGCTAGAGCAATGTTATCTTTGCCTGCAGTCAAACTTGCCTGACTGGTTTTTTGGCTTCTCCTGGCCCAAATTTTTGTTATCAGATGACCTGTGGGCTGGGTTTTTGAATTTTTCGGCTTTCTTTTCAAGCTAAACTGTCGTGCTAGTAGGTGTTCCTCTGCAGCTAAGTGCTTCATAGCCCTTTGGTAGGGCTCGCCTCTTCGAATAGATTGTTTGAGGGATCTGGAAGCATTTCTGCGTTATCGTGGATGTTCGTAATGATTAGATAGCTACTTACTTGCATTCCTTCGCTTTTGGCGGATCTCCTGGAAACTACTTTAGCACGCTTCTTTCGGCTCGACCCCCAGCTTGAGGTAAGATTAGGCCAGTTTCTTCTTAATCGGGAATACATTTGGGTTCTGTGCGTTTTTAGCCAAAAATTCCCGGCGGGAGTTAAAACACTCCCCATCTGCTTGAAATCCTTCCTGTCTGGAGTAGACCTACCCCGTTCGACTGCACCCTGCTCGAATCCAGTTCGATGTACTGGGCCCCTAAGATAGTCGCATCGCCTGTGAATGTTGCAACTCTCGTGGGCAACACTGAAGATTGAGCAACTGCTTTACACTCACCTGCAAGTCATTCTGCAGCCTTCACAGCTGGCACTGCCTCCCGCAGCTGCAGCCGCCCTCGTTGCTTCGCTAGCTACGTCCAACAACAGGGGAGCAAACGGAGAGATTAGGTTCTGGTAAACTTTCCTGCAGGCAAGACGTTATTGTAGATAATATGCATTGCGCCTGTTGTACTTTATAATTGAATCATACTGTTTCATGCCGTTAGCACTTCGGGCATGTGATTTAGGTGATAGGTTTCGTGCATCGTTAGATTAGTAATATTTAGAATTTGTGTAATTAAATGTTAGGGCCGCCGCGCAATGATATGCGGATACCCTCTGCTACTTGCTAAATTGAGGTCATAAGGTTTACCTGTGTATTGCTCCGTTTGTGCCTTCGGGTCTCCTAGCCTTATTGACCTGTGTTATCTGAAAAAAATTTATAGAGTAGAACTTGTAGCTTTGAGCTTCACTTGTGTCCTTTCTGGACGTCGCGTTTACTCACCAGCTTGCATAACACAGTTCGGAAGCCTTAAAGCTTCGCTGTTTACATCACAAAACAGTATTTAATATTTTCATGTCAAACGTCCGGCGTGAAGTTAGGCACACTTCAGTAGCGTGTCTCATAAGCCGACTTCGGGAGCATTGTGATTATTTGTAGATCTTCGCTAACCGAGTAATGGGCAAATCCAAGCCTTTGCTTTCTTTAGCATATAAATATACATACGTACACTGAATGCATTTTTAATATGGACACCGTCGTTCATGTGTGGCCACGCAAACGCACGCTGATTCCGCCCTTTAGAAAATTTTGAATATAGATATAGCGTCATTTAGGGCTAACCTTCGGGGTTAAAACGTTAGCCGAGGTGGTCTTGTATTGCTCTGAGCCGGTATACGCGAAATTTTAAACCCGCTCCGCGACTCGCGCTTAACCAATTTAAATTATTTTAATTGTCTCCGCGACGCCCGGCGTACCCTCGTTTCTTTTTTTTTAGAGTGTTTGTACTGTCCAACGATTCGCGGCCTAAATTTTGCTTTATGAATATTTGCATGGTAATATTTATTTACGGCCCGAAACTACATTTCCTCTTTTTGCATGCATTTGTAATAATTTATTTAGATATATATATATATACATTTACATTGAAATTTATAATTGGTACATCGTATGATTACTTATGTGTATTTGAACGCCTGCCTGATTTGTTGTACATTAATGTTTGTATTTGCACTATAGTACATACCCACCATTTATTAATAAAGCTGTGATATTTTCTTTGGTGGTTGATTTGATTGTTTTCTTTGTGCTGCTGGAAATTGTCCTGACCTTATGTACGGTCCGGCATAAGGATTGGAACTTGAGTCGTGGACCTGGCGCCCTATTTTTTTTTATACTTTTTCAGCATAGCTGGAACCCTGCGACCCTCGCGGCGAGCTAGCCCAATTAGGCCGATAGTTACCAGCCGGCAAAACATCAAATATAACTTTCGCCAAAAGGTAAGGCCGACCGTCTATCTTCCCTAACAAACATAATATTGCTCCTCAAATCTTGAATTTTGTGGTCTACACACCCTTAATCGTCAATTGGTAAATGATT
Organism: Agriotes lineatus; assembly: GCA_940337035.1. Taxonomy (NCBI): domain Eukaryota; kingdom Metazoa; phylum Arthropoda; class Insecta; order Coleoptera; family Elateridae; genus Agriotes; species Agriotes lineatus. The sequence goes on along the minus strand of CALNHX010000070.1, from coordinate 415,362 downwards.
GAAATACCTTTTCACCTGAGAAAACAGTCGTGTTCCAAAAGTCGTCGATCTCATTCAAATAGACGGTTGCAAATTTTACTCTTCATTCTTTGTTCTCTGGTGTTAAAAAAACTTTTCTTGCAGAAGTCTCTGCTGCCAACGATTTTTAATTTTGAAAGTGTAGCTTCTTCTCACATGCAAATCTGTTGCGACTCGACTCAGCGACCAGTTCTCTTCCAGTTTTGTAATAGCTCGTATTTTCTCTGCTTCTAACAAATGTCTGGGAATTTTCCGAGTTTTCAGTTCTATGACAGTTGATGACAAACGTAAACGTCAAAACTCGACGTCAATGATTAGAATATCGTATTACAAGCTAAAAATATGCCGTGCACTTTGAGTTGACCGCAACGGTACATTCTATTATACGTTTATAAAAGTGCATTTGTCGTGATTCATATAAAAATCAGTTTAGAATTTAAATTTTCTATAGAATTGCTTATCGTTATTTAAATTTATAGTAGAAAATACCTTCTCGAATTCACAAAATTATACTCTGACTTTGTAAGTATTTGCAGAACGTTATTTTGACTTGTTTGACTTTCAAACGAGTACCTATCCAAGACTCAAAGATCTTAATCATTGAGTTGAATCGAATATTATACTGTATCCGTTTTTCGTATCTGAGTCTGTCCTGTTGCACGTTTTAATCTCATATTTTTCAGTATATACGAAGATGTATTAAAACACATTAACGCTATTTAACTATTCAAAATAATAACGAGTAGAGAAACACACGAGTAACGGTAAGCAAGCCTGGAAACCGTTCCAGTACGCACTGTTCGATCCAGACGAACACTGCACGCTGATTTAAATCTTCCATTCCATTACAATGCTAATTATAAAATCAGTCTTCATCCAAGTGTGGTTATTTAAATCTATATACAGGGTGTCCGTAAAAAGGAATCCAATCCGTTAACCATAAATTCCTTGATCAAAAATAATATGACTTTAATAATGCCATTTTTCATTTTAGATCCGCAGATGCGATGTACAGGGCGTCAAAATTTGAAATTTAAAACTGGTCCTTTATATGCGGCTTACGGTAATCTAGTATCAAAGACCAGTACTTTTCAAGATCTCTCTAAAGCGAACGATTTTATCAAAATTTGATTAGAGACAAAAAAATCCAAAATGCATGATTATCTCAAAAAAGATAGCTTGGACGTCACTGGCGTGGTACTAAAAAACAAGGGAGGTCAGGGGGTACTGCACCTTCCGTATTTTGATTATTTGACAGTTGTTTTCCTTTTCCTTTTCTCAAAAGATGTGACTATTTGCGTTAAAGCTCTGTACCAAATTTGAAATTGATAGCTTATTAAATACGTCACTTATTAAAAACAATCAGTTTTAAATTTCACTTTGACATCCTGTACATCGCACGTGAGATCTAAAATGAAAAATGCCATTTAAAAGTCATATTATTTTTGCTCAAGGAATATGTGGTTAACGGATTGACCTCCTTTCTACGGACACCCTGTATATAAAATTGAATTGTTTTTTGTTTGTCCCATATGTGTTCCTATACCATTCATCGGATTGCAATGAAACTTTGGTGAGTTATTGTGCGTACGCTCCCAAAGGTTTCTGACAACCATTTTACAATAGGTGGAGCAGGGGCGAGATATTTCGATCAATTGTATCTATGGTCCGATTTGGGTCATATTCAGAATATATATTAGTTACGTGGAAAGAAATATTTTTAACAAATGGACCTGATAGGTAGCTCTGGAATCAAGATATTTACGAAAATGTGTATTTATGGTCTAAATTGGCTCATATACAAAAGATGCGTGTACAAAAACAAATAATTTTTGGCAGGGCAACGTTTGCCAGGTTAGCTAATCTGAAATACAGAAGGTAGCAGTAAGGAAATTAGACATTGAATGATATAAGCATGTGTATTAGATTTATTAAACAACTCTGCATATAATAAACATAGATTTTCATTATGCGTTACTTACTCGAAAGGGTTGCCCCTTGTTAATGCTAGCATAGCAGTGATTAGTCCGATACAAATACACAAACAAATATATAACCAGTAAAATGTGCAATTACGTATTAAATACAGTCACAGTTTATTTTACACACTACTTAACTGAGCGCATTAAGCTTATGCATGGCCATTAAACGGGATCGAAGGGCGGTTGCAGGATGTAAAACAAATGGCTCCAAACATCTCAAAACTGCGGCTGCAGACGATCGACGTCAGCAAACGTCATTAACCGAGCCCTAAAGGGATAAGGCTCAAACTCAAACTAGGCTCTCATGGTGCACACAAATCACAGAAGCCTCCAAAACCTCCGGATGACGTTTGTAGTGTAATTCTCTAGCAACCGGAATCGTTGTGTTGTGTATCCTACAAATGACGTCTTTCACATCTTAAGTGACGTTAATTATCCCGGTCAAGAATCAGCTAATTGCAATTAGTACGTTATAACAATTTGAAATTGAAGAAATTGCACTCGCCCTGTATATTACAGACGATCAGCCAAAACGACAAGGAATCCTGTGATCAAAACCCGTCCTAGGACACGAACTAAATGTCCAAAAAGTGCCCGATACCTGAAGCTAAAAGCTAAAATCACAGAATCCTATCGCAAAGAACGGAACATTGTTTCAGTCAAAAACAACCGAAAACAAAAGACTTGTCATCAAACAGCTACTCCGTCTACCGGTAAGACAGACTATAACCCAATCGTTGACGCTGCTTTTACACAACGACTGTGTTCCAATAAAGAAGCTTTTACATAACCATGAATTATATACCAAATAATTCTCATGTTAATTACGCTTTTGACACGTAACGAACTTTCCTAGCACTAGCCTAGTTACACAATATTCCTTTTACCAAAGCTGGGTCTAAAGTTAAACTGAGGATTCGGATTCATGATCTGCAAAAAGAATTAGAATCTTGTGATTCGAATATTTTTTTAATAATCATAAGGATTCCAAATCTGGTATCCCTGATTCGTATCATTGTTAGTTCTGCTAGTTACTGTTACATTTTTTACTTATTTTAATTAAATTTGGCATTATTACATTTATTAAATATCAAAAACATCAATCCACTTAATAAATACTTCACAATCAACACATTGTCGCCCTCCTTTGCACATCACGAAGTACGTGCCAAAACTGCATCCTTCCTCATTTCTGCTGCACTCTGGCCGCACTGAATTCCATTTAGACGTTTTCCTTCATTACTTTCCTTGTGCCTTATACAAGTTCTTTATTTACAGGTCATCCAGCTGTGTGTACATGCTTTATTGCTTCCCTAATCTGCTTACCGTTATGAGAACTAACAAAAAGTAACTGCAATTTTAGTCCCATGCTAATTAATTAAGATTTCCTTTGTAACTTTATTTATCAATCGTAATCCAAATAGTATTACGTTAATGAAATTGTATTACTATTGAGCTAGAATAGCTGCACACACACACTTTTTATGCCGTGTCCCAATTTTGGTTCAAAATACAAACTTGACCGCCTACCAGGGCTGGTAAGATTTTTATCGATATTTGTTATTTAGGAGGGGTTTTATGTCGGTCATAATTATAAAAATAGTAGGTATGATGCAGAAATGGTATACATATTTTATTAACACTAAAAATAACAAAATAATTCAAACTAAATATAAAAGAAACTTTCTAATGGGAACAAGAAAAACATTCACTACACACACTAAAAACCGATAACACAATTAAAATTCTACCTGCAGACAAAGGCAACGCCACAGTAGTACTTGACACAACCACATACAACGAAAAACTTTTAACACTAATTAGTGAGGGACAATACACTAAACTAAATAAAGATCCAACACATACAATAGAAACCAAAATATACAGAACACTTTACAAACACAGAGAACAATTTACAGATTTTGTAAGACGTACGCTAACACCACACTACAGTAAACCACCACATTTTTATGGATTACCAAAGATACACAAACCAAATGTACCACTTAGGCCAATAGTTAGTTCTATAGGTTCTCCTTGTCACAGTTTAGCTAAATATTTACTTAAGATACTGACTCCTATATCAGGAAATACAGACACGTATATAAAGAACACGCCCCATTTCCTTGAAAAACTTAAAGAAGCAAACATAAACACACAACACTTAATGGTTAGTTTCGATGTAGTTAGTCTCTTCACTAATGTTCCAGTAGACAAAACACTCAACATCATTAAACATAAGCTACAAAACGATAACACATTACATACACGAACAACATTAAACGTTGGTACCATTATGGAACTCTTAACACTATGCATTAAAACGACATATTTTCAACTGAACAATGAATTTTACCAACAAGATTTCGGGATGGCAATGGGTTCACCTTTATCTCCCATTGTTAGTAACATTTTTATGGAAGACTTTGAACAACAAAATGTCTACACGTACACCAACAAACCAGTAGTTTGGTGGAGATATGTCGATGATGTTTTTGCAATTTGGCCTCATGATATAGATGAGGTGGACAAATTTCTTGAACATATTAACAGTAAAGAAACCTCCATCAAATTCACATTAGAAACAGAGCAAAACAATCAGTTACCCTTTCTTGATACACTAATCACACGCACAATAAATACTTTTGAAACATCAGTATACCGTAAGAAAACCAATACTAATAGGTACTTACATTTTAATTCTAACCATCACAAAAACATAAAGACAGGCGTTGTAAAAAGTCTTTACGACAGAGCCAAAGTTGTTTGCTCTAATGATACAATTTTCAAAAAAGAGAAAGAATTTATTATTAATGTTTTACAAGATAATGGCTATCCAGAGACTCTTGTTCGGAACATTTTCAATACACGAAGCAATGCCACACACATACAAAGGAATGACACTCAAAAATATAATACTCTTACTATACCATATATTCCAGGCATATCTGACAAAATTAGACGAATTGGAAATAGATTCAATGTTAGGACGGTATTCAAAACGATGAATACTTTACGGTCAGTTCTTACAAAAACTAAACCGTTCAACGAAGAACAGCATTCAAGGAATTGTATATATAGTATTCCCTGTGAATGCGGGAAATATTATATCGGTGAAACATCCAGGCCTTTAGCAGTAAGAGTTAAAGAACATAAAAATATGTTGAAAACGTATCAATTCAATAAGTCTAGGCTGGCAGAACATGCTTGGGATGAAAACCATAAAATACAATGGGACAACACAAAGATCTTGTCTAAAGAATCGATGTCAACTAGGCGAAAAATTAAGGAAACGGCATACATTTTACTTAACGAAGAAAAATGCGTGTCGTCTTTCTCAATATTTTTAGACAATAGTTGGCTATCGATTCTTAAAGATGAGATCAAGTAGGTACAGATATCAACAAACGTCAATGTCAGAAAATTCATTGGAGGTTGGTCGTTTTTTCTTCCAGTGAAAAAAAGATAAGTTCTTGTTAGTTTTAATTGTTATTCGTTGATAACGAGGGCAGATTGTCCCTCGAAACGTTCGTTGTTAATATTTTCGTTATTTAATATTTTAATTTGCAGAGTGGCGAAATACCCATATAAGAAAATGAATTATGAATTTACGCCACAAAGAAGTTTCAGAGATTATCTTAATCAAAGGTATGGGCCTAATATAACTAGTAACTTCCGAAGTTGGGAAACACTTTACAAGAAGCTGGCACACTCTGAAAATAGTATAACTTTCCTATGTCGTTGTAGAAATAGCTGTATTATTCCAAAAGGGTTTAGACTCAAAGCACCTTATGTAAGTGCTCGTTCTAGTAATATCATGAAAAGAGCTAGTGAAGCTCTAGTTAGAGACAGAATACAGTTTCACAGACATAACAAAGTGATACTATTTTCTGACATAAACAAACTGGAACAGGTTATGCAAAGGGATGTACGGGAAGACGATTTCAATCGTATGTACAACTCTATTAGTAATACCTACAACAAAACACACACACAGAGCAAAAACGTACACATTTAAAAAAGTACCAACACCTCATACAAGAAAAACACACAATTGAACTAAATACACTAAAGAACAGTGACACTTTTTTAAATAAAACTGTAGTTAATCTGTCTTCTAAAGAACTAAACGCCACTGACAAATTAGTTCTTGGCAAAGGGCTCAACTACGCAGTGGCGCCAAAACGAATTAATAAACTTGATTTAGTTACAGCTATAGAAGAGACTTGTCAAAAACTTCCAGAAGACATTAGACAGGAATACAGAATTAGAAACAAAATCATACTAGAACGACCTTACACAATCAGACAAAATACATCCAAACAAGAAAAACATTCACTACACACACTAAAAACCGATAACACAATTAAAATTCTACCTGCAGACAAAGGCAACGCCACAGTAGTATAGTTGGAGCAAAGATATTTCGGACGCCTCAGGCTACTACTTAAAGGTTAATGAGCATGGCAGGTGGGATTATGTTGTACACACGATAATCCCTTTGTAATAGTTCACAAGCAAATCCATATCCTTAAAATCGAAATGCGGCTACGGAAACGCAATGTTTGTTAGTGTTTAAAAACTTATTATTTTTATTTAACAACATTGTTAATAAAAAAAGATACAATCAAGAAAGACAAAAAAATTATAGAAAATATGTATATGCAACAAATAACTACAGTTTATTGATTGATATATACAAAAAACAACAATTATGAGTACAATATATAAATTAATTTTCGTTATCGCTATCACATGGCCAATCGTCACTATCGCTGTCTCTTAAATTAATAATTAATTCTGGAATATCAATAAATTTAAAAAATTGGTCTTCAATGCCAATCACATGCCGAACACAGTTTTTCCAGCTATTTACATGAATTTTATTAACTTCTTCTTTAATTATTTCTATCATTTTCTCACTAAACTTGGGGCATTGGTTACGTTTTCGAATGTGTGTTTTTAATTCTGCCCATATCATTTCTATAGGATTCATACAACAATGATATGGTGGCAATCTTAAAACTCTATGGCCTAGTTCTGTAGCTATGGTGTCTACTACATATTTTTTAGAGAACTTCTTAATGGACAACACTTCCAGTAATTGATTCTTATTGTAAGTTTCTTGAAAATACATGTTGTTCTTGTAAAGAAAATCTGTAATTTCTGCTTTAGTAGAATTACTATTTGGCACTTTTTCAGCAAGCCTTGAGTGATAACTGGCGTTGTCCATAACGATCACACTATTAGGTGGCAAATTTGGTAACAGCTTATTTGAAAACCACGACTCAAACACATCTGAATTCATGTCTTCATGGTAGTCCAATCGACAGTCTCTTATATTTTTCGCAGATAATAGGAGACCATCGTTCACCCATCCCATCTCAGAGCCTACATGTAAAATTATAATACGTTTTCCTCTTGAAGGTGGAATGTCTAATTGGCATTTCCGAGAATTATCTGTCCATCCTTTTTGAACCACATCATGTGTGTCATACCAAGTTTCATCCAAGTAAAATATCGGTCTCTGTTCTTCCCGAAACTTTTTTATCTGTTGTAAGTATTCGCATCGCCATTTTCTAATCCGCGGAGATTCCATTATTTGTTGTCTTTTATCTATCTTCTTATAGCGAAATCCCATATTTTTTAGCGATGTCCTTAATGTCGTCATTGAACAATTTATACCCATGTCACCAATGATCGTATCATGAATAGTTTTAATTGTTGGCACCACATTAGTTTTATACATGTCATAAACTACGCCGCGTATTGCATGTTCATTAGGCTTTGTTAATATTTTGTGACACCCATAATCAGAACGCCGTTTACGTGGCAGCGCTTGATTTTTCGCAATTTGAAAAACCGTCCTTTTTGGCACTTTAGTTAAAAACGCAGTTCTTCTCACAACATTGCTTTCTCCTTCAGAAATTAGTGCGTTGTATACATTCAAGACTATGTTTTTCGCATAGTCGGATAAAAAATGCATTGATCGCTGGCTTGGTCTCTCTCCCGCAACATCAACTTCTTCTAACTCATCACATGGAGCAGCGACTTCTTCAACTTCATCCTCAATTTCATTAGTATCCCATGGTCTCCACATATTCCACAAAATACAACACAACACAAATACTAGATGATAATTAACGTGCGTCAAAGTATAACAGCAACGTTATTATTAAATTTGGGAAGTAAAGACAAGTCAAGTGATTTATATAATTTATCTTTCATTCTAATTACTGGAAGGGATGTAGTTGTAAATACATACTTTAATGCCAATATGACGCGACGAAACATTAAATGTCGATTTCTCTTATCTAGGGATGTCATTTGAGCAAAAATAATTTATTCCTCAAGCGGGGCATAATCGCATAATGTGTTTATTTACCTAGTAAAATTAATTTTGTCATTCAATATTATTAGATAATTAAATATAAATTAAGTAGAAACTTTACTACAAAACGAAATAAATACCACCTTGGAAATATTCCCACCTTTGCGTATACCTGGCACGACTTAAGCGGACTAACAATAGTAAACTCATTTGCGGTTTAACTTTTAAAGCTCGCTCTGTCCGAAGTATCTTTGCGTCTACTATACTTGACACAACCACATACAACGAAAAACTTTTAACACTAATTAGTGAGGGACAATACACTAAACTAAATAAAGATCCAACACATACAATAGAAACCAAAATATACAGAACACTTTACAAACACAGAGAACAATTTACAGATTTTGTAAGACGTACGCTAACACCACACTACAGTAAACCACCACATTTTTATGGATTACCAAAGATACACAAACCAAATGTACCACTTAGGCCAATAGTTAGTTCTATAGGTTCTCCTTGTCACAGTTTAGCTAAATATTTACTTAAGATACTGACTCCTATATCAGGAAATACAGACACGTATATAAAGAACACGCCCCATTTCCTTGAAAAACTTAAAGAAGCAAACATAAACACACAACACTTAATGGTTAGTTTCGATGTAGTTAGTCTCTTCACTAATGTTCCAGTAGACAAAACACTCAACATCATTAAACATAAGCTACAAAACGATAACACATTACATACACGAACAACATTAAACGTTGGTACCATTATGGAACTCTTAACACTATGCATTAAAACGACATATTTTCAACTGAACAATGAATTTTACCAACAAGATTTCGGGATGGCAATGGGTTCACCTTTATCTCCCATTGTTAGTAACATTTTTATGGAAGACTTTGAACAACAACATGTCTACACGTACACCAACAAACCAGTAGTTTGGTGGAGATATGTCGATGATGTTTTTGCAATTTGGCCTCATGATATAGATGAGGTGGACAAATTTCTTGAACATATTAACAGTAAAGAAACCTCCATCAAATTCACATTAGAAACAGAGCAAAACAATCAGTTACCCTTTCTTGATACACTAATCACACGCACAATAAATACTTTTGAAACATCAGTATACCGTAAGAAAACCAATACTAATAGGTACTTACATTTTAATTCTAACCATCACAAAATCATAAAGACAGGCGTTGTAAAAAGTCTTTACGACAGAGCCAAAGTTGTTTGCTCTAATGATACAATTTTCAAAAAAGAGAAAGAATTTATTATTAATGTTTTACAAGATAATGGCTATCCAGAGACTCTTGTTCGGAACATTTTCAATACACGAAGCAATGCCACACACATACAAAGGAATGACACTCAAAAATATAATACTCTTACTATACCATATATTCCAGGCATATCTGACAAAATTAGACGAATTGGAAATAGATTCAATGTTAGGACGGTATTCAAAACGATGAATACTTTACGGTCAGTTCTTACAAAAACTAAACCGTTCAACGAAGAACAGCATTCAAGGAATTGTATATATAGTATTCCCTGTGAATGCGGGAAATATTATATCGGTGAAACATCCAGGCCTTTAGCAGTAAGAGTTAAAGAACATAAAAATATGTTGAAAACGTATCAATTCAATAAGTCTAAGCTGGCAGAACATGCTTGGGATGAAAACCATAAAATACAATGGGACAACACAAAGATCTTGTCTAAAGAATCGATGTCAACTAGGCGAAAAATTAAGGAAACGGCATACATTTTACTTAACGAAGAAAAATGCGTGTCGTCTTTCTCAATATTTTTAGACAATAGTTGGCTATCGATTCTTAAAGATGAGATCAAGTAGGTACAGATATCAACAAACGTCAATGTCAGAAAATTCATTGGAGGTTGGTCGTTTTTTCTTCCAGTGAAAAAAAGATAAGTTCTTGTTAGTTTTAATTGTTATTCGTTGATAACGAGGGCAGATTGTCCCTCGAAACGTTCGTTGTTAATATTTTCGTTATTTAATATTTTAATTTGCAGAGTGGCGAAATACCCATATAAGAAAATGAATTATGAATTCACGCCACAAAGAAGTTTCAGAGATTATCTTAATCAAAGGTATGGGCCTAATATAACTAGTAACTTCCGAAGTTGGGAAACACTTTACAAGAAGCTGGCACACTCTGAAAATAGTATAACTTTCCTATGTCGTTGTAGAAATAGCTGTATTATTCCAAAAGGGTTTAGACTCAAAGCACCTTATGTAAGTGCTCGTTCTAGTAATATCATGAAAAGAGCTAGTGAAGCTCTAGTTAGAGACAGAATACAGTTTCACAGACATAACAAAGTGATACTATTTTCTGACATAAACAAACTGGAACAGGTTATGCAAAGGGATGTACGGGAAGACGATTTCAATCGTATGTACAACTCTATTAGTAATACCTACAACAAAACACACACAGAGCAAAAACGTACACATTTAAAAAAGTACCAACACCTCATACAAGAAAAACACACAATTGAACTAAATACACTAAAGAACAGTGACACTTTTTTAAATAAAACTGTAGTTAATCTGTCTTCTAAAGAACTAAACGCCACTGACAAATTAGTTCTTGGCAAAGGGCTCAACTACGCAGTGGCGCCAAAACGAATTAATAAACTTGATTTAGTTACAGCTATAGAAGAGACTTGTCAAAAACTTCCAGAAGACATTAGACAGGAATACAGAATTATTCACATGTTTTATTTATCGTCCATACTTCTGAACCGTATGTTGATATACTTTGCACAATCGTTTTATATAACATTTTTTTGTTGTTTTTGTTATCTTCTTACTCCACAAGATTGGGTTAAGCAACTGAATCGTTCTAGTTCACTGAACCACTTTATGTAGAATGTCCGTGTTCCTTACTCCTTCGTTCGTGATTGTGACACCCAGATATTTATATTCTGTGCAGTCTCTTATAACGCCCTTGTCTGTATGTATATCTCTGATTTGACCACCTACTACCATATATTTTGTCTTATCCAAGTTAATTTGTAGACCCCATCTATTATACTCATCTGTTAATTTTCGTACCAATAATTCACAGTCTTCTAGGTCACCAGCGGTAATAATTTGATCATCCGCAAAGAGTAATGTATGCAAGATGTCGCCTGCCTCCTATCGGTATACCCATTCTTTGACCTTTTTTGGTCCAATTGTGCAATGCTTGTTGTATATATATATTAAATAAAGTGCGCGATATGGAACACCCTTGTCTTAAATCTTTGGAACAGACAAATTTTTGTGAAAGTGTATTACTCATTTTTACCCTGCTCGTGTTGTTTTTCTAGAGTTGTTTAACTGCGTTCACATACACTCTCTTTGTTTTATTTCTTTCGAGAACTTCCCATAACTTATTAATTGGCACGCTGTCGTAAGCCTTCTTAATATCTATAAATATTAAATGTATTTCCCTATTATGTGCTATTGTCTTTTCTGATAATTGTGCTAAACAGAAAATATTATCTATGCAGGATCTCCCGGCACGGAATCCGCTTTGTTCCTCAATTTGTTCTACTTCCATTTCCAATCGTGTTTTTATTATGCGTCCGTACAGTCGGCCTATAGAACTGGTTACACTTATCCCTCTATAATTGGTGCAATCTTTCTTATGTCCATTTTATGTATGGAACTTATAAATGCCTCTCTCCATTCTGAAGGAATTTCTTCTCCATGTAGACATTTATTGAATATATTTTTTATAACTTCCAGCGCTACTGTAGAGGCGTATTTCACCAATTCTATTGGACAACCTCCAGGACCTGGCGATCTTCTGTTTTTCATTCCCTGTAGCGCTCTTCAGATCTCTTCGACTGTTATTTCTTCAGATTATTCATCCGTAGTATCCAAAGGTTCGTATTGTACGTTCTTGTATTCGTCACTGTTTTCAGATAATAGGTTTTCATAATATTGTTTCCAAGTATCTATGGTAATTGGGTGTAGTGTATTTCTTTAATTCATTCTTAGTTGTTTAATTATTTCGAGATTCCTTACGAACACATTAAAATTCGCCCACTCTTACAGCAGAACTACAAACAATTTTGGAATTTTATTTTTAACAAAAAATATCTGACATGTTAGCTGTAATAAAAAGCATTATTAAAGTCAATAGAATAGTGTTTTGTGAAACAGTAATGAACAGAATATTTAATGAACACATAATCGCGTACTGCTGTTCTTTCTTCATTTTTATATAGTTCATCTTCGTTATTAAATAATTCTATTTAACTAAGAACACATTTTATTTTGAGGTTAACCTTTTTTGGTAGTTCCGTAATAAATGCCTTGGGACTAACTTCGGTTAGATAAAAATTAACTATACTTGGCGCACCGAACAAATAGAGTGGTTTATGCAACCCAAATGACATATTACAAAGCTGGCTGGATCAGTAGTTTAATAATAATTACTAAAGAATCAGAGATCGCGGTCCTTATAATTTAGACCTAATTTCAACTGACATTAAATAATTTTTTGAGGTTATGATACAAATAGAAACTTCGTCCAACCTAAAAAGCATGACATTTATGCACTTGTAATATGTAGGCATGTGGCCTTGCTCATGCTAAATATTACTATTGTCTACATATAACAAGTGCAAATATGGTATGCGTTTTAAGTTGGTCGAAGTTTCTATTTGTATTGCAACCTCAAAAAATGATTTAATGTCAGTTGAAATTATTAGGTCAAATTATAAGAACCGCCATCTCTGATTCTTTAGTAATTATTATTAAAATGTTAATCCAGTCAGCTTTGTAATATGTCATTTGGGTTGCATAAGCCACTCTATTTGTGGCCTGCGCCAAGTATAGTAATGAATAGGCGCATTCTGACGACACAACGGTTGTACAATTGTAATTATTGTTAGATATCACTTACGTAGTTACCTACTTTCTTACTACACTAATTACTTTTTAATTTATTTTACTAACGTCATCAAATAATGTTTATTCATTCATTTGAACTAAATATAAAAATAATTAAACTGGGGTTGTGCCGTCTGAATGCGCCCAATGTATAATGGGTTGCCTACCTTCCAATGATAAAATGGACGAAACATTTAGCTAACAATATGGCCACATTGCATTATAAATGAACTTCACAGTATATTTTAATATCTTTTCGATACAACAAATTGGTGCCTAAATTCTGCTTTGGTTGAATGCAGAAACTTATGAATGTGTATTGTATGGCCGTCGATAATTTGTCAAATAACTTTTTATAGTATTTAATAATTCAAGGAAAGAAGTAATATTTAATTCCTATATAAGTAACGTTTTTGTTGCCAATTAGTATAGCGATTTCCAATCAAATTCATTTTTATACACATTTTGTGGAAATAAAGTAACGGATAAATTCATTAACTTCGTTGATATTCATTTTTATGAAAACATCTCGAAGGGGTGTAGCGATTTTGACCATAGGAAATATTTTCAGTTCTTATGTAATTTGTTTTTCATGTTATGACGTCATCGACTTATTTTTCAATGGCAACCTGTATTTTTTATTTTTTATTTTGGTAGTACTTTCTATGTTATTTTCAATGATATAACATTTTCAATATGTAACATCTGAAAAAATCGAGAAAAATGGTCTTTAAATATTAAAAATCAATGAAATGAGCAAAAAAATCTTGTTACTGGTGGATAAAACAAAAAAAGATTAGTTACATGTCAGAATTAAACAATTTGTAAACGTCATAACAAAATAAGCGTGGTTTTCGTTTTCTAAATTAGAATTTACCTTTAGCAAACTATTTTATTAATAAAAATGGAACAATTAAGCGAAACATATATAATTGAAATTTTTATTATTTATTATTGTATTTTTCAATTGTTTTTTAAATTTCGATAAAAACGAATGTGTCGTCAATGACTTTCCGACAAACGTAGGTAACTAGATTTATTTGCCCATTTCGTTGATTTTTAATATTTAAATCTTCAGACCATTTTTCTGAATTTTTTCAAATGCAGCATATTGAAAATTTTATATCATTGAAAACCACATAAAAAGCACTACCAAAATCAATAATAAAAAATACAAGTTGTCATTTAAAAAAAAGTCGATGACGTCATAACTTTTAAAACGCATGACATAGCAACATAAAGGTGGTTGTAGTGTATGTCCTATAATTAAAATCGCTATAGCCCTTCAAGATTTTTTCATAGAAATTAATATTAACAAAGTAAATGAATCTATCCGTTACTTTATTTCCACACTGTATATTGCAATTCTTTCCTTTTGATAAATTCACATATTTAAAACTATACCTGGTTATAAACTTTGCTACACGTATTCTGTATTTGGAACTTTGTTCTGTAAGCAACCTTAAATGAATAAATAAATATACCGTGACAACTCTTAGAGAAATGTCTGGAACATCACAAAAACAGTAAGCTGGTGGAGCATCCATTCAAACTGAGTATTATGGACAAAGTCAACATTCAATTGTAAGATGAACCAACTAAATCGACCCAAAGACTTGATCAAGACATGGATTCTAACTATATGGTGCTTGATGTGCTATTCTAAAGCAATATGTGAATATAATGTACATCTACAATTTGAAAACTAATACATAAAGAGCTTCAGATTTAAATAGAATGGTTTTGTACTGTAAGCGTTTCTAGAACAATTATTATTAAGCAATGACAATGCTTTGACTTTGGACTAAATTAGCTATTGGGTTCAAAACAACATCTTCAATTATTTATGCACTACTGGGCAGAACCTTATATCCTATTTCTGAGGGTGTAATGTGGCACTTTACAGTCCAAGGACTATAAAGTACTTTACGGCCGGCTAAGCTACAATAAGGTTCGTGTGTTTGTCAGTTTGACGAGCGATGACATCGTAGGTTACCAACATTTATAAATCTGGTTTTAATTGTAAATATTCCCGTCGGTACACAATATTGTGTGTGCACTTCGTGCATAACTAGCGTTTATGGCCCTTGTCGTGTTGCAGCGCACACGAACCATACACGCCTTCTTACGCTCTTGGTACATAGATGACGATTATGAATTGACTTCACGATGCCGAATGACAACAGGGATAAATTTTGCAGTAGAAGCATGCAATATTTCTAATAGCTCACACTATTCTACATTATCTAACGTAATTGTGTGAGACCTTGAAAGCCTACTTTTTTATTCTGTTACTGAAACTCTCAATATTGATTTTGTTCATAATCTTTCAGAGCTTCAAGAAAGAATCGCGGCAGCATATAATGCGATACCACCAAAATCGCTACAAAAATCTTCGAATGTATGACAGGACGAAGTATTTCGTGCTTGCACGAAATTTCCAAAACGGTGCCAACAGTTGGTGTCATGTTGCTTTTTTTTTAGTTAAATATAAATTACAAAATTTTGCAAATAATCAGCAAACCTGCTATAAAAGAAAGAGTTTGCTTAAGTGTTTTTGGCCTTGAAGATTTCTTTAATTGCCCCGCCATTAGCTTTGCCCCTAATTAGAGAGATCGTTATCTATGAACAACTTCCAAAAAGGAAAGCGTTTTCGTGACTCACGGGCTACCCAATCTGCTTGTCCATTGGTTGGTATTTTGGAGTGGGGGTTAGTAAGGGATTTATTAATTACCTGTGAATTTAATAATTATCTTAAAACTGAGAATAGGTTTATGCAATTGCAAGTGCTAAGCGATTATTGAGGAATAAAGTGCAAGTGCAACAAGTGTGTTTCCCTTTGAGTTTCGACAGATTACAAATTGAACTTTTAGTTGGTTAGTTTTGTAATATTAAACACATTTTGAAGAAAAATCAAAATTATCAACATAAATATGAACGCCCGCAACAGCAACTCGTCTTCAAAGACAACACGGTGAGTAAAACGTTTTATATCTTATCCATGTTTTTTTTTAAATTCGTCTTGCATTTTGCTTGTGCAGGTTCCCAAACTAGAAACGAACATAATTATTATAAAAATCCTTCACAAAGCATATCTTATATTTTTGCAATCATTTATGCCCCCTACATTTGACGAGCCGGTCAGTATGTATTTCAGTAAAGGTAAACGATAGAACTATACTAAAACACGCTGTTAATAACTAACAGTTTTATTAGTATCTATGCAGTTTCTGTTGGTTTGTATTTCAAAGTTCAAAGTTTTTTCTGTTTTCTACCATTAAAGTAGAATATTATTCCATAGAGTGGTGGGTATACATTCTTCGAGTAAAACTATTTTAAATTATATAGGAAAAAGTTGTTCAGTTGCATGAAATTTCTGAATTGTTAAATTGATTACGTAGACTTCCATAACACCCTGTATTTGGCGATATATTACAACTGTTTACAAAAATTTTTTTTCAATAAAATATATTGATGTCTTCACAATTTGTATAAATCAGCTTTTACTGCTTTGTGTAAATATTTTTCATGTTTATCTTGGTAGTAGAAATGAAAGAAGCTCTAAAAAGCGTTAAAAATAGCTAGAGCTACAGATAGTTTTTTTCGCGTTGGAAGCATTATCTACATAATTAACTTTTATTATTACTGGATATAAAGAGAACCTTGATTTCCCCTTTTCCCGAGCTTTTTTAGATACTTTTTTTACTACTTCAAAACTATTTCAGTTTATGTTAGTGACATTTGTTGCAATTACCTTTTTCTAAATATAGGTCGGAACAGGACGTTTGGGCGCCGGCGTTTCGGCGCCAGGCGTGAAATGGGATTCTTATGTTATCGGGCCTCATTTTTTGATAATATTCTAGAAGACATAATTTTCTACAACTTTTGTTTACATTTTTATATGTAAGCGAATTAAATATCAATGTCTTTGTGATTATTTTTCAAACGACAGTTGTACAAAATTATGTCTTCTATAATATTCATAACAGCTATGTTTCTCCTAAAATGCTGGGGTAAGGAGATAATGCAGCTTTGAGCGCTATTTTGTCAAGATAATAATAGAAGAAAATACCAATTTTGCTAAATTTACTTTAAATATTAAAAAATTTAACGGATAATCTCAAGCAATGCTTTGAAAGTTCATTGGTATTTTTTTGCGTGAAATTATTCTAGCGCCCAAACCCTGTCACCCAATCGCCGTTGGCCAACCGCTGGCGCCCAAATGTAAGATACTGTAAGAAGGTGACAAAATGAGAGCTTATAGAAAAATTAAGCTAAAGCTAAACTGATTATACAGAATACCCCGCAGATATCAAGGTTGTGCTCAGTTAATCGTGGAAAGGTGCTCACAAGTCGTTTAAGCCCAACAAAGTATAATTCCTAAAATTTTAATATATTGTAAAAATAGCCAATTTTCCTTTTCCTTCAAAGTCCGGTCCAGTTGCCCAAATAGCCCAAAATTCGGATCCGGCTCGAAGGACCAATGTAATAACTAACCAAGTCCACTGTGGACATTTTTAATTTGTAGAACCAGGTTATTTTCTTGACAGGAAATGGAACTTATGTTCGTTGTTATAAGAGATATATATAGATATAAGAGATTATAAGAGTAGGATGGTCAGGCCAAACCAACCCTTTACAGACAATTTTCGCCTTCGTCAATCACTATCATTGCTAAAAGTATATTGTATTAAATCTAACATTACATAGGTTATATACAGTACTATGAAGGTAACAAACTCTGGATCGTGTTTATATACAGGGTGAGGCAACATTTGCAATATTTTTGATACCATACGCTACGTTTTATTTTTTACCAATTATATTTTACGGCACACCCTTTTGTCATCATCATGAATTTTTCCAAATGGCACTTTTACTTTTTTCATTAATTCTTATTTCTTTTTAGACCTTTCACGATTTTTTTCTAATAATTACTTGATACGTGATAATTTTGTGATAGAACTGTCAACATCTTCTAATTGTTTTTGTTTCCTACTTAATTCATTTCTGCACATATAATTAGCAAGACACTCTTGCATTTAAGTCATTTCAAGTCTTGCATTTTAGTGAGAAAATGTGCCATCCACGGCTACGATTTTTTGTAACTTCGTAAATAAAATTTAAAAGAGGGTCAGAATTGACGAAAAAATTTTTCGAAATTAATATGGCAAAGCTTGCAAAACAGTGTGCCATAAAAAAAAGCAATTCGCTACACAGACCTTTAGAATACTAGGACACTTTTCGGCTATAATGCATACCATCAAGAATATATGCAAATATCGTGTTGCCTCACTTTGTATAGATATACGAGTATAATGTCTTCCAAAAAGATGTGGCTCTTTTTATTGTTCATTCTTTTTTTAAAGTGTGTGCTTCATTTATAACTAGTTTTAGGAATAATACTTTCAATTGTTTTATGGTTTGGGGGGAAGTGGAATTAATTTACATGAGCTATACAAACTACGTTTATTTCTATTTTTTAAGTTAAGAGAATAACATTAGTTTTTTCAAAGGGCAAATATAAAGTTTTGATAAAAAATATAAACGAAATCAACTAAGTATTTCTTTTACTAAGATTTTATTAAACTCTATGCTCTGTCTATTTATCTTAAATACAA
This sequence comes from Agriotes lineatus, assembly GCA_940337035.1. NCBI lineage: Eukaryota > Metazoa > Arthropoda > Insecta > Coleoptera > Elateridae > Agriotes > Agriotes lineatus. The sequence continues at coordinate 396,480 of CALNHX010000070.1, read as the reverse complement.
TCGTGTATCTGTGAAGTGATTACACAAAATTAGCATTTTAGTAGTTTATTTGCAACCCATATCTTATAATTTGATTTGAGGTGTATTATGGGGATCATAAGAAACTATAGCTTTTTATAATTCAAAAAGTGTAATTTACAATACAGATTAATAATTAGTAATTCAGAAAGCCTTAATTAATTTTGAGAAAGCATCAATTGTAATTTAGAAAGCTATAATCCAGATACCATTTTTATGGAGAATTATTATGTAGATACAGTGGATACATAGAATGTGTGTAATGTTTGCAATAAATGTAGTATTTTTTTATTAAAACAGGTGGATTTAAATTTTTTATTGTCATATTTTGGTTGAAAATAAATTAACCTTAAAATTGTTTATCATAGAATTCAAGACATTGCTATATGCTTCTATTAAGAGCCTTTTACACGTATCAACTTGACAACTATAAACTCACACTGTTGAGGAAACGGAAACATAAATATCCAGCAAACAGCAAACTTTAGATTGTAACTTATTTGAAGTTTATTTGATGTTGAATTGTTCGTTTCCACAACATGACTTACTCGTAATAGTTCATATAATAACTTGATTCAAGATATGTTTAAAACTTAAGGTCACTATATCAATAAGGTACCGCCATTAGTGATTTTTTATATCTATCCTTGTCGCACAATTTTCTCTAACTGGGGATAAAAACACATAACCTAACAGATTCCTCACTTTACAAGTGCCATTACACCAAAAAGAAAATCCCCAAAAACTAGTGGCTTCCCTATTGCACTTGGGAAATTTGTATTTGTTATCCTTATCTCACAATTTTCTCACATTTTCAAGCGAGGAATGGAATGGCGGTACCTTATTGATATAGTGACCTTATTAAAACTTCGTTTACAGCGCCTCTGGTATTTGCAAGCCCAATTAAACCAACGAGCGGCAATTTTGAAATTTATAAATCACAAAATGCAGGCAAATGTTGCTTATACTTATTACTATGATCCGACTCAAAATCGGTACCCGATAAAGATACAGATTTGCTGGTGATATGCAATAATTCCTAAAGAATCATTTAAAATACAGGCAGTTATAAATAACATAAAAAAACGTTAATATCAACAAGTATATTAATGTATATAGTTGATATATTCGTATGAAGTAACAGGTTAAACGTTAAATGGTACAAGTTACATACATAATGCTTTCATATAATAGTCGTCTTGCGTTCCACCTTCGGGGTTAATGAATATAGTAAAACGGTGAAGCAACTGCTTCATGAATACGCCGTGGAGTTTAGACAATAAATTCAAACACAATTAGAAACAAAGAAGTAAAAATATAAAGCAACTTACGTTATGTGAATGGTATAGGTTCTCCACACCACAACACAAGTTTCTCTTCAAATCTAAGACTTCTTAGATACACAATAAAAAAGAAGTCAGGAAGAACTCTTAAACGCAAACGAAGTTACAGCCAAAATGTAAATAACGTTTCAGACTAGTCATGACGTTTAGCAGACCTCAGCAGGAGTTCCGTCAAAAGTAGCAGCATTTAAATTGTGCAGGGGTAAGCTATAAAACATAGAGCTCTGACAAAAAAGCGCTGATACTGACATCTGTGGATTGAAAGCAAAGTATACAGCATAGACATGAACCACAGCCAAGGCCTTCCATTTAGCTGAAACATTTTTAAAAGTTTAGTTATTTGTAATAAGACAAAGGTATAATATGTAACTACTAGCAGTCCAGTGAGACAAATGTCTCATTTAATAAAACAAAAAAGACCGTTTTGCAAATAGAACGCGTATTCACCACAGGTACGTATATTACGTCATTGTTGGTAGCAAACTACCAGTCGCATTCGCCTTGATAAAATTTGCCTAGAATCTAACCTAAAAAGTTAGGATTATAAATAAGATAATAATTAGTGTTAGAGACTGAAATTCGGTTCCTGAGCTGACATGACCATTCCAAACATAACTTTAATAACTTTTTTCTCTATCTCTTACGGTTTGGCTGCTGAAACAGCGTCCCGGACGGACGGACGGACAGACAAGTCTATTAGATAAAGGATAAGGCACATTCGTTGTTGCATTTAAAATTCTGTATTGCTCGTATTGACATAAAAATCAGCATTCATCGTATTAAAAAATACTCATATTTAAGAATAGCAAAGAGCGCGGGGTATTATAAATGCCTAATCAGGAAATTACCACTTTGGTTGACGTAATAAGATTTTCAACTAAAACAGCGAATAAAAATTAATGTTTTATTAGAACGTTATATCATCTAGAGCAGCGGTCGGCAACCTTTTGGCAGGCAAGGGCCACATAGTGACAAAATAAAGTGAAGGGGGGCCGCACTTATTCATAATTTTGATAATAGGTATACTATGTATATCGGGGTGATATTAAAAATGCGAAAACATTGTATTTAAATTTTATTAATACGCAGGAACAATGACAAAAAAATTAGGAAAAATAATAAAAATACGAGAAGTATGTACAAAGTATATCTACCTACATATAACTGTACTTATAAAAAATTTAGTGCGAACGGCTGAACGACCTTGGCTAGCGAGCGCTATGTTTACAAACAGAAACGTCAGTTATGTTGTGATTGCGTAGTGACGTATTTTTGCCAGGACAAAGGCTGCAAAATTTCCATTTAAATTTGAAAGAAAATAATGAGAATGAGAATGGGCCTCATGAAGAATTTTGAGTTTGAGCATTTAACTCTTGTCAAAATTAGACTGATTTTTTTTAATTACTACTTTTGTATCACATTTCAGTGGCTATTTGTTTCAATAATTTCAAGGAACTACTGATTTTGAGAAAATGGTCATTTTAATTTCTTAACATTAAACTGCAGCAGAGTCGTTTCAGAATCCATGCTTTTAAAAAATTCGCGCATTTCTAGGTTATAATTAGAAGTAAACCCAAACACCGTCTTCTGCTAGCTGGTCAAGCGGAAATAAAGCGGAAATGGAGCGAAAATAAATTCGCTCCCAAAAATGGCGACTGATGCCGAAGCGAAACCGAAGCGCTGTCGGTCAGCGAAGTGTTCAACGCAATCGTTACTCAGCGCTATGCCGGCTGAACGCACCCTCTCTGTGTCTGTGATATTACATTCTTATTAAATGCACGCTCGCTTGAATTTTGCGCACGCATGACGCAATTATTTAAATTTTAGGTAGGTATATAAGACTTTCATTTACAAAACAGTCGCGGGCCGCAAGACGGAGAGCCGCGGGCCGCATGCGGCCCGCGGGCCGCGGGTTGCCGACCACTGATCTAGAGTGATATTTTTCTCATAAATTAAAAAAAATCAGAAATAAAGATAGTTTACTTATGTCGCAACTTTAAATGTATTCTATTTCTCGCTATACTTCAACAATTGAAAAATATTATATTCCTAAACGTGGATTTTAATGATGCACAAACTTTTATAAAAAGTTTTTTTAGAAATCAAAAATAAAGAAGAGTCCTATATGTTACATACGTTTTGGAAGACCCTTTCTATGTAAAGTTGTACGACGTCACTATCTCTCTATTGACACACCATAGGTACTATTACTCTAAATATTTATTTATTATGGTCCATTCTTCTGACATGCGACATGCTGCACTATATCAATTTCTTCTTTTTCTTAATTTATTCCTTTTTAATTCTGTTCATTCGTGTAGGTCGACACTCGACAACTTCTACTGCAGAACTCTATTTCACTTGCATTGATCTTGCTGTTGTTATTTTTTATGATATAATTTTCTGATTTACATATCATTTTGCTACCTATAATAAACTCGTTTGGTATTACTAGTTTACCAGTTTGTTTATTTGTGTCGGTATAAACTCAAGCATTTGAACGTTGCTATTCCTATTTTTAGGGAATCCCCGATTTATTTTCAGTCGTATCCTGTCTATTGGCCGTACATTCTTCTTTAACTTCTGTATAATGCAACTGAAGTCGTCATGTGCGAAACTAGCTATAAAGGGATTCACTTACGATTGGGACTGCCAAGGATTAAGTTTCTACCCCAAATAATAGTCCGAACAGTGTCGGCGATATGGGTTAACCTTATAATAGTCCTTTTGTCGTATAGAATGGTAATATATGATTTTCCACTCTGGCTGTTGCTTTATTTGTTTTGTATAAGGTATTTACAATATTTTTTTACGTCGTGAATACTTCTCTGCATTGATTTGATGATTTTGCGTGGATTCTTGCTTGAGTTCACAAAGCGCAAGGCACATTAAGCCAGAGAATTCTGGGTGTTTGTTTATCCACAAAGACTAAGCGGTCCAAGTCGAAATTATATCTTAATAAGATTATACTACCTTATTATTGCATCAACTTGTAAACTCTTCTCACGATTTAACAAAAAATATTGCACATGTAGCTAGTACCGAAAGTGTTTCGAAATTGCCTACTAGTCCTGTAAAGTCTCACTTCCAGTACTTGTTACGTAAATAACTATAACCGTCGTGAGTGAAGGAATGTTTAGGGCACCGTTTCAGACTTACCAACACACCCCGCATAACTACCCGCGGTAGTTGACATACGACTGATGATAGGCTGACAAGGAGTACTGGGCTAAAGTAACAGTCACGAAAACAATAATTTAGAGTTATTTGTGTTTTGTATTACATCTTCAACCTTTTATCGGAACGTTATGCCAATTAAGTTTACTCCAAAAACAGTAAAAAATTACAATTGCAATGTGTTTGTTAAATCATGCTTGAAGCTGAAAATTCAACTGGATAATCTTCTTTCAGAGTACCAACAAACAGAGACAGAAGACGTGGAAGCTCCATATTTACCAGAAGCCTAAAATTGAACCTGAACGAAGATTTCATCCTCAGTCTAATCAGGAGCGGCTGCGACATCAACGAACCTTGCGAAGAGGAGCTGCAACCATTGCACTTGGCTCTAAAGCGATCTTCGTTGCCCATAGTTTACGAGCTGATAAAGTATGGAGCTGATGTAAACGCCCAAGACGACTGGAAATGGACTCCTTTGCAGTACGCTGTACGGAGTGGTAATTTAGAAGCGACTTGCATGTTGTTGTTTAATGGAGCTGATGTTACCATAGTAGACTGCGGAAACAAAACGCCCCTGATAAATGCCTTGGATCTGGACCGAGAGGATATTGCTGAGGTGCTGATTAATTATTACAGCGATTTCTCCTCCACCAGCATTTCCAATGCCAGAGCCCTCGATTATGCGTTATGGAATAGAAGTCGCTTGGCTGTGGATTTAGTAAAGGCTGGTGCCGATGTTAATGTATCTAGAAATGATAATACTACCATCGTTCGTTCGTTTAAGCATTACCGACATAACGAATTATTTAAGGCGATATGGCCTAAGCTAGACCAAGAACTTCTCCTAAGCAAACGTCCTTGTTTTCTAACGTTGTACCTGAGCGAATGCATTTTCCCCCCTGATCAGTGGTTGGAATGTTTGTTCCTGATACTTTCCTCTCCTGTCGCACCGGATCTCATAGAAGAATGCGAGAACTCTATGAACCTTCTATTTCCTTTTATGTCATTCCTCTTGCACATTTTGAACGAGAACAAAATCGATGAAGGCAACAGATTGGCCGTGATTAATCTCTGTATGTCTTTGGGAGCTAGGGTCAGACTTTTAGACATGAATTACGTCTTGGGCTTTGCCAGACATAAGTCTAACAGCGAAGTCGAATCGATTATCTACTGTGGAGACATTGACATCAACGGTTACGTTCCGGAAAGTATTCGTGCACAGACCGCTTTCGTCTTGGGATTGGACGAAGAAAAGGATTCTCGCGCAATTTTCGACTTTTGCAAAATTCTCATCCGAGCAGCGCCCAATTCCCAAGTGTCGGATTGTGTTATCGACACTTTGAGATATTTTTCGGTGCCACGCTGTATTAAAAAAGAGTTAGACGACCTGTTCAAAGAGCGATTTGGCGGCGACGCACAGCTTGGTAAAAAATTTGATGAAATTCCTGAATTCCCGTCTTTGGCCGAGCTTAGTAGAAACGCTGCACGTAAATATTTGAAAAAGGTTTATTTAATAGAGAAACCGTATCACTTCCACGACATTGTAAAGAAATTACTAGTGCCAAATAGAGTTAAGGATATCATTGGATTTAAAATGCCTATTTATTAGTTTTTCGATCAGTGATGAGTGATACTGTGTAGACTATATGGACATTTGTTTATATTAGTATGTTTTGCTGTGCCGAAACATGGCTTGCTAATAACATTAAGAATGTGAGAATACTACTAGAAGAAAAGCTAAAAAATGTTGATCGGTTACCATGTGCAAAACGTGTAACACTTAGCTTTATAAGACAATTTCATTAATTATAATTAACGTGAATATTTACTTCATAATCGTCATATATGTAATAACGGTATGTTTTTCAAAATTGTAATCTTCGTGTTGTAAACTTATTTAATTTATTTGAAATTGCAAATAAAGCTATTTTTTATAAAGCTTTGCCTATTTTGTTATAGACATTCCCTAACCCCAAGTGATGTTATTGTGTGAATATTGGAAAATAGCAGTACTGCTTCTACTAATACCTACAATCAGTAGTAAGTGGTAACAGAATCACAAGCTGAAATGTATGTTCACTAATTTAGTAAATCGTGATATTATTGTTACAGAGTGCAAGACGTTTTTGAGGCGTCGTCTGATAACTGTCATCTGATGTTTTGCAGCTTCTTTAGTTTTTGGCATTTGGCAATTTCTGTAAAAGATCGTTGCATTGTGCATGCATTTGATTTTAATCTACTACTTTCTGTAACTTTATTGTCAATTTCCTTGTTCTGCTAGTGTATTACAGGGAATATGATATTACGATTCTGCTACGGAATTGTTGTAAGGTTACTGACACTTCGGTTTTCTAAATGTACTTTAAACTTACTAAAAATTCACTGCACACTGCTAAAAGTTTTCTGACAGCTTGTTATTTATTAAAAATTAGCTACAAGCTTACTAAAGCAATATATTAAAACCAAATATTTCCTGTAAATTTCTAGATGATTTACCTACTCGAAGCAAACTCTGTCGTAAACTCTCTATAATTCATTTGCGGAAATACTGCGAGGTTGCTAAAAATGTTTTTCAGAAATTAACTCAACGCCCACTAAAATTGTTATAGTGTTTGCTAAGGATTTGCCAAATATTCACGGCAACTGACTACGGTTTAGATATTTGATTTTAAACTTTCTCCATCTTGCAAAAACTGATTACAAGATTACTATAATTTTGAAGTTTATGTCAATGTTATTTCATTTGAGTTCAATTGGGAAGCATTCTTTTGTAAGGGTTTGCAATTTTTGTAAGCCCATTTTTCCCGTCATCTAGGATTTTTCGCCAATATCTTTTTATTGGCACATATAAGGCCACATCCAGGGGTTGAGAAATGTGAGTTAAATTTGGAAGGATACAAATAAATGCAATAGATTTTTTTCAGCCTACTGTAAAACTTCTGCAGTAAAGTGACTGGATAAATTATCCCCAAGTAATACTACGCGGCTATTTAATTTTCGTGTATAAGGTATAAACATACTTTTAAACCAGTCTGTGAATATTACAGAATCAAACCAACCACTTCGACTTCTATTATACCGTGTATGTGGAGGTGCCCCCTCCACCCACGACAATCAAAGATGTTACGGTAAATAGGGAAAAATTCATGTTATAAAGTAAGTTATGAAAATGGCAACTATTTTGTTTGACAAGTGACATGTCTTTAATGAAATAATCAAAGCGAGTTTTCATTTATTTATATTTCCTAAACAAATTTTTTTTATATTTAATGATGTTAACTAGTTAGTAGAACAGTGGGGACTATAGCGGCCATTTTGTTTTTAATCGGATCAATTAAAAGTCAATTAAACCGCGAATTAAACCGCGAATCAGATGCTCTAATTAATGTCGCGGATTGACCTAATTATTTTTGATGTGTGCTACTGATTTTATTACGCATTAGCTTCCGATTAAATTACGCATTAGATTTTTTAATTTGCTTCTGGAATTACGCGTCGGACTTCGGCGGCCATCTTGGATTTCTGGCGGGAATATTTGAAATTTGAATTTTTTCCGAATTTTTCTAAGTTCCCATATTTGAATTTGAATTTCGCGGTGTGTCGGCCATCTTGGTGCGCGCGCACTTCTCACGGCGGTTGTTTTTAAATTTGAATTTTCGCGGAAATATTTGAAATTCAAACTGGTGGATCTATCTCGCTCTTCGAAGCTGCTGTCTCTCTCTTGCATTCACTCGCGGAAATATTTATATTTAAAAAAAGCTATTTGCGTTGGGCCCCCAGTGGGATTCGAACCCTCTACGTTTGCATACACATTGGGCTCACATGGATCGATGCCGCTAGACCACGGAGCGCTACGGGATTTAAAGGGTTTGAACGAAACGCCATTTCGCAGCTCTACAGTCACGCCGCTCGAATTTTAAACAACTTATTTTTTCGAAAATTTAAATTTTAAGAACTGAAATGTGTAGCTTGATGTGATTAAAGGTATATGCAATTTTTAAAAAATTGACTTCGCTCGCGATTTCGTCATAATTAATTATTTTATTTTTATCGTTAGGCCCGGTATTACAAAACAGCCAGTGAAAGTTTGCACTTCGGATTCTGCGAATATAGTCCTGAAATAGTTTAAAAATATACTCAAAAATGAATTACTTATTTTATATAGCGAGATCATAATTACGCGGCGGTTATTTTCAATTTTCAACATAAAATGTGTAATTATTCGCAATGGTTTTTGCAGCACAGACAATGGAATTTGCTATGATATCACCGACTCTGTAGAACTTTCTATTTCGTCATCCTCAAATGGCTTAACCGGTCGCATATTTGAGTTCGCTAGATGGCACAACGCGGACCTGGAATGCCGGGCTCTGATTGGTCGCCAACTTCGTGTAATTCTTGAATGACGTTTGAATTTGAACCGATGATTCTTATTAGTTTTAATTTTATTGTAATCTTTTTTTTACTTACGTAAGTGCACTTGTTGCATATTAGCACCAATAAATATCTATCTATCTATAGATAAACAGACAAGATTTACCCTGTTTTGGTGTTAAGAAATCATCCGATTCAGAAACTACTTAAGCTGAATTGTATGAAACAATAAATAAGTAGTTATACTTATTTATTATTTTGAATTTCGTTGTCTTTTAATACGTGTTGGAGTCGCTGCTTATATTATTTTCTTGCAAAGCTACTGCAGTTTGTGTTGATGTACTTTAAAAGATCTATGAAAATTTATTTTTGTTATAACCTAAATTTTGTTTTCAATTGTATTATGTTCATATTATTTTTGGAATGTTTTAGCGCTAATATATGAGTGACTTAACAAATATTTGTCCGTTATTTTAATTTTAAAAAAAGCTTCCTGCGATGTCCCATGGCTGGAGTCGAACCAGCGATCAAAGCAAAAAATTTCCATTAAACGATGCTAGTTACAGTTTAAAAAGGACAGGCCAGATCTAAAAGAACACGAGTTGAAGTCGAGACTAGAGAGAGAGATCCGGCAACAGTGTACCTATTCAGAAAATATAACCTTAAACTGAAAACAACCTAACCTAGCAGAAAAAGTGTCAGTTTGCATTAGGGGAGTTTAGTTGCCGCAGAGGTACTGCCAACAAAATTACTAGATGGTCATACAGCATCTCACATAAATTGTCACAAAAATCGACATCATGTCATATAAATTATACAAAAACTGTCATCATGTCACTTGAAATTATATAAAAAACGACATTTTTACTAAACACACGACGAAAATTGAACAAAAATCACACAATTACAAGCCATCTCACATAAATTTTCACAAAAATCGACATCATGTCATATAAATTATACAAAAACTGTCATCATGTCACTTGAAATTATACAAAAAACGCCATTTTTACTAAACACACCACGAAAATTGAACAAAAATCACGCAATTACACGCCATCTCACATAAATTTTTACAAAAATCGACATCATGTTACATAAACTATGCATAATTTTGCAAATGTTTTACACTTTTTATAAAATGCATCGCTCAAAATTAAAAGAAATAGCAATTTCATTGAAAAAATCTACTACCACAATCATTTCGATAAACAAAATTCAAAAAATCTTATACTTTTGACGGGAATATATGTTAGTTGACCACAAATTAACATAATTTTTAAATAAAAACGCGCAATTCGTTGAAAAAAATATTCTGACACCACCAAAACACGCAATTTCATTGAAAAATATATATATGTTGTCCACAAATTAACATAAATTGAATAAAAACACGTAATTTTGTTGAAAAAATGTTCTGGCTGTAAATAATTTTGCAAATGTTTTACACTTTTTATAAAATGCACCGCTCAAAATTAAAAGAAATAGCAATTTCATTGAAAAAATCTACTAACACAATCATTTCGATAAACAAAATTCAAAAAATCTTATACTTTTGACGGAAATATATGTATGTTGACCACAAATTAACATAATTTTTAAATAAAAACGCGCAATTCGTTGAAAAAAAATATTCTGACACCACCAAAACACGCAATTTCATTGAAAAATATATATATGTTGTCCACAAATTAACATAAATTGAATAAAAACACGTAATTTTGTTGAAAAAATGTTCTGGCTGTAAATAATTTTGCAAATGTTTTACACTTTTTATAAAATGCACCGCTCAAAATTAAAAGAAATAGCAATTTCATTGAAAAAATCTACTAACACAATCATTTCGATAAACAAAATTCAAAAAATCTTATACTTTTGACGGAAATATATGTATGTTGACCACAAATTAACATAATTTTTAAATAAAAACGCGCAATTCGTTGAAAAAAAATATTCTGACACCACCAAAACACGCAATTTCATTGAAAAATATATATATGTTGTCCACAAATTAACATAAATTTGAATAAAAACACGTAATTTTGTTGAAAAAATGTTCTGGCCCCGTCATTTCACTTAAAATTTTACAAAACTGCCATCATAACACTTGAAATTATACAAAATATATGTATGTTGATCACAAATTAACATAAACCTGAATAAAACACACAATTTCGTTGAAAAATTTGCAAATGTTTTACACTTTTTATAAAATGTGTCGCTCAAAATTAAAAGAAATCACAATTTTTAAATTATATCACGCCATTATGAAATCGTAGATTGATTTTTTTGAAATTTTACACTTTGTAACTGTAAAATAACTTCAAATACTAATATTTTAGCTTTAGATTTTGTAATTATTGCAGATTCGTGAAAAACAAAAGCAGAGTAGAAATAAAAAACACAAACACTTTGTAATAAACAAATATATTGTTCTTATTTCGTATAATACTTAATAATATAAATATAAATGTACAGCAGAATGTCTTATTTCTAAAAATTCGCTAGCAATTTACAAAACTGTAGTTTGAGGTGCACGACATTTCAAATTAAAAAGACTGCAAGTAATAAAATCAGAATTTCATTGTGTAATTTTAAAGTTTAAGATGCACCCAATCTAGAATTCCCTTCGTTTTTGGTGATGATGACATCTGCCTTAGAGGCGTTTTTCTAACGGCCCTTTTTTGGAGGCGTTTCCTTATCGATGTTCTTCTGACTGAACCTTTTTGATGTGGACTTGGATGAGTAGCTGGTGTTTTTAATTTATATTCTAAATCAGACTCGCAGTTATCAGTTTCCATTCCGGTTTTTCCTATAGTACCAGTCAGGGTTGGCTTCTTTTGCTGTTTAGGTTTAGCTAGCAGCACATTAGGAACGTTAAGGTCTTTGATGTAATCAGCAAACTGTAGGCGTCCGGGTGGATTAATAGTTTTTCGAGGCCGCAGAATGTCGTGAATTAAATCGACTATGTTAGACGCCGGTAAAATTTTACCCTTTATAGTAACGGTGCCCTTGTGATCCCAGTTCACATCGCTTGAGGTACTCAAAATGCGTAGGAAAACTTCAGCTTTTTTCTTAAAAGTTTTGGGAAGTGTAGATAAAATAACGGCATTTGATAGGCTGTCACTGGTTGTTTCAATAGGTATTTTGATTGGCTGCCGCGCCTGGTTTGTGAAATGAAGGAATCGTTGTAAAACCTGATTGTACTGGATCCATTTATCGTGATCAGTTAATTTAGACTTTAAAACTTTTTGCATTTCGTCATCAAGCTGTGATAATATATTTTTCTCCGCATCATCGCCAGACTTAAGACGTTGGACAAATTCCGGCGATACAATCAACATCTTCCGTTCTTTGTCCATTTTAGTCGAAAAGGAGCTCAGTCGTTTGTTCTGGTAGAGCCGTCGTGAATAAACTAGCTTAAAATCAAGACTTTCATAATAAATATATAAAAAAATATGACAGGTACGGGAATCGAACCCGTATTCTCTCTCGAGATCAGAACTTGAATCTGACGCCTTAACCATTCGGCCAACCTGCCTCCCTATATAAACGAGCACTCTCTGCATAATTAAGAAAAACATATAGTTTAAAAAGCCTTCTGCATGCAATTTCAAACAATATTTCATATAAATTAAGCCATGTACAAATTTCTTAATCAGGTTTTGATATATATTTTATTGAAAGACTTGAGCCTCAGCTGCCGTTTTATTATTTGTCGTGATGCGTCATCGCTGAATTTTACAAGTGCCATCCTGCCTGCGATGTGACGCACGCAATGTTTCCATACCTTTTTATTTTAAAATTCTATAAAATCAGAGGTCCAAACTGCTGCCGCATCAGGTAACAGAGTACAATGGTTTAAAACGTGTTAGTGCGGCATCAGTCGGGCCTCTGTTTTTATAGAATTTTAAAATAAAAAGGGGTGGATACGTCACACAGCAGACAGGCTGGCACTTGTAAAATTCAGCGATGCCGCATCACGACAAATAATAAAACGGTAGCTGAGGGTCAAGTCTTTCGATAAAATATATATCAAAACCGATTTAGAAATTTGTACATGCCTTAATTTATATGAAATATTGTTTGAAATTGCATGCAGAAGGCTTTTTAAACTATATGTTTTTCTTAATTATGCAGAGAGTGCTCGTTTATATAGGGAGGCAGGTTGGCCGAATGGTTAAGGCGTCAGATTCAAGTTCTGATCTCGAGAGAGAATACGGGTTCGATTCCCGTACCTGTCATATTTTTTTATATATTTATTATGAAAGTCTTGATTTTAAGCTAGTTTATTCACGACGGCTCTACCAGAACAAACGACTGAGCTCCTTTTCGACTAAAATGGACAAAGAACGGAAGATGTTGATTGTCCCATATGTCCCTACCATCCCAGACGTCCTAGATGTCCTATATGTCCCTAACGTCCCAGACGTCCCAGACGTCCCAGATGTCCCATATGTGCCATATGTTCCTAATGTACCAGGCGTCCCAGATGTCCCATATGTCCCATATGTCAATATTGTCCCAGGCGTCCTAAATGTCCCATATGTCCGTAACGTCCCAGACGTCCCAGACGTCCCAGATGTCCCATATGTCCCTAACGTCCCAACCGTCCCAGATGTCCCATATGTTCAATATGTCCCTAATGTCCCTAATGTCCTAGGCGTCCTAGATGTTCCATATGTCCCTAACGTCCCAGACGTCCTAAATGTCCCATATGTCCCTACCGTCCCAGACGTCCCAGCTGTCCCGTATGTCCCTAACGTCTCAGACGTCCTAGATGTCCTATATGTCCCTAACGTCCCAGACGTCCCAGATGTCCCATATGTCCCTAACGTCCCAGACGTTCCAGATGTCTCATATGTCCCTAACGTCCCAGACGTCCTAGATGTCCCATATGTCCTTAACGTCCCAGACGTCCCAGATGTCCCATATGTCCCTAACGTCCCAGACGTCCCAGATGTTCCATATGTTCCATATGTCCTTAATGTCCCAGGCGTCCCTGATGTCCCATATGTCCCATATGTCCCTAATGTCCCAGGCGTCCTAAATGTCCGATATGTCCTTAACGTCCCAGACGTCCCAGACGTCCTAGATGTCCAATATGTCCTTAACGTCCCAGATGTTCCATATGTCCCATATGTCCCTAATGTCCCAGGCGTCCTAAATGTCCCATATGTCCTTAACATCCCAGACGTCCCAGACGTCCCAGACGCCCCATATCTCCGTAACGTCCCAGACATCCCAGATGTCCCATATATCCCATATGTCCCTAATGTCCCAGGCGTCCCAGATGTCCCATATGTCCCATATGTCCCTAATGTCCCAGATGTCCAAGCTGTCCCGTATGTTTCTAACGTCCCAGACGTCCCAGACGTCCTAGATGTCCCATATGTCCCTAACGTCTCAGACGTCCTAGATGTCCTACATGTCCCTAACGTCCCAGCCGTCCCAGATGTCCCATATGTCCCATATGTCCCTAATGTCCCAGGCGTCCCAGATGTTCCATATGTCCCATATGTCCCTAATGTCCCAGGCGCCCTAAATGTCCCATATGTCCTTAACGTCCCAGACGTCCTAGATGTCCCATATGTCCTTAACGTCCCAGACGTCCCAGATGTCCCATATGTCCCTAACGCCCCAGACGTCCCAGATGTCCCATATGTTCCATATGTCCCTAATGTCCCAGGCGTCCCTAATGTCCCAGCTGTCCCGTATGTCCCTAACGTCTCAGACGTCCTAGATGTCCTATATGTCCCTAACGTCCCAGACGTCCCAAATGTCCCATATGTCCCTAACGTCCCAGACGTTCCAAATGTCTCATATGTCCCTAACGTCCCAGACGTCCTAGATGTCCCATATGTCCTTAACGTCCCAGATGTTCCATATGTCCCTAACGTCCCAGACGTCCCAGATGTTCCATATGTTCCATATGTCCTTAATGTCCCAGGCGTCCCAGATGTCCCATATGTCCCATATGTCCCTAATGTCCCAGGCGTCCTAAATGTCCCATATGTCCTTAACATCCCAGACGTCCCAGACGTCCTCGATGTCCCATATGTCCTTAACGTCCCAGACGTCCCAGACGTCCTAGATGTCCAATATGTCCTTAACGTCCCAGACGTCCCAGATGTCCCATATGTCCCATATGTCCCTAATGTCCCAGGCGTCCTAAATGTCCCATATGTCTTTAACATCCCAGACGTCCCAGACGTCCTCGATGTCCCATATGTCCTTAACGTCCCAGACGTCCCAGACGCCCCATATGTCCGTAACGTAACAGACATCCCAGATGTCCCATATATCCCATATGTCCCTAATGTCCCAGGCGTCCCAGATGTCCCATATGTCCCTAATGTCCCAGGCGTCCTAGATGTTCCATATGTCCCTAACGTCCCAGACGTCCTAAATGTCCCATATGTCCCTATCGTCCCAGATGTCCAAGCTGTCCCGTATGTCCCTAACGTCCCAGACGTCCCAGACGTCCTAGCTGTCCCATATGTCCCTAACGTCCCAGACGTCCGAGATGTCCTACATGTCCCTAACGTCCCAGCCGTCCCAGATGTCCCATATGTCCCATATGTCCCTAATGTCCCAGGCGTCCCAGATGTTCCATATGTCCCTAACGTCCCAGGCGCCCTAAATGTCCCATATGTCCTTAACGTCCCAGACGTCCTAGATGTCCCATATGTCCTTAACGTCCCAGACGTCCCAGATGTCCCATATGTCCCTAACGCCCCAGACGTCCCAGATGTCCCATATGTTCTATATGTCCCTAATGTCCCAGGCGTCCCTAATGTCCCAGACGTCCCAGATGTCCCATATGTCCCATATGTCCCTAATGTCCCAGGCGTCCTAAATGTCCCATATGTCCTTAACGTCCTAGACGTCCCAGACGTCCTAGATGTCCCATATGTCCTTAACGTCCCAGACGTCCCAGATGTCTCATATGTCCCTAACGTCCTAGACGTCTCAGATGTCCCATATGTCCCATATGTCACTAATGTCCCAGGCGTCCTAGATGTTCCATATGTTCCTAACGTCCCAGACGTCCTAAATGTTCCATATGTCCCTAACGTCCAAGACGTCCCAGCTGTCACCTATGTCCCTAACGTCCCAGACGTCCCAGACGTCCTAAATGTCCCATATGTCCTTAAAGTCCCAGACGTCCCAGATATCTCATATGTCCCATATGTCACTAATGTCCCAAACGTCCTAGATGTTCCATATGTTCCTAACGTCCCAGACGTCTTAAATGTTCCATATGCCCCTAACGTCTTAGACGTCCCAGATGTCCCCTATGTCCCATATGTCACTAATGTCCCAGGCGTCCTAGATGTTACATATGTTCCTAACGTCCCAGACGTCCTAAATGTTCCATATGTCCCTAACGTCCCAGAAATCCCAGTTGTCCCGTATGTCCCTAAGGTCCCAGATGTCCAAGCTGTCCCGTATGTCCCTAACGTCCCAGACGTCCCAGACGTCCTAGATGTCCCATATGTCCCTAACGTCCCAGACGTCCTAGATGTCCTACATGTCCCTAACGTCCCAGCCGTCCCAGATGTCCCATATGTCCCATATGTCCCTAATGTCCCAGGCGTCCCAGATGTTCCATATGTCCCATATGTCCCTAATGTCCCAGGCGCCCTAAATGTCCCATATGTCCTTAACGTCCCAGACGTCCTAGATGTCCCATATGTCCTTAACGTTCCAGACGTCCCATATGTCCCATATGTCCCTAACGCTCCAGACGTCCCAAATGTCCCATATGTTCCATATGTCCCTAATGTCCCAGGCGTCCCTAATGTCCCAGCTGTCCCGTATGTCCCTAACGTCTCAGACGTCCTAGATGTCCTATATGTCCCTAACGTCCCAGACGTCCCAGATGTCCCATATGTCCCTAACGTCCCAGACGTTCCAGATGTCTCATATGTCCCTAACGTCCCAGACGTCCTAGATGTCCCATATGTCCTTAACGTCCCAGACGTCCCAGATGTCCCATATGTCCCTAACGTCCCAGACGTCCCAGATGTTCTATATGTTCCATATGTCCTTAATGTCCCAGGCGTCCCAGATGTCCCATATGGCCCATATGTCCCTAATGTCCCAGGCGTCCTAAATGTCCGATATGTCCTTAACGTCCCAGACGTCCCAGACGTCCTAGATGTCCAATATGTCCTTAACGTCCCAGATGTCCCAGATGTCCCATATGTCCCATATGTCCCTAATGTCCCAGGCGTCCTAAATGTCCCATATGTCCTTAACATCCCAGACGTCCCAGACGTCCTCGATGTCCCATATGTCCTTAACGTCCCAGACGTCCCAGACGCCCCATATGTCCGTAACGTCCCAGACATCCCAGATGTCCCATATATCCCATATGTCCCTAATGTCCCAGGCGTCCCAGATGTCCCATATGTCCCATATGTCCCTAACGTCTTAGACGTCCTAGATGTCCTACATGTCCCTAACGTCCCAGCCGTCCCAGATGTCCCATATGTCCCTAATGTCCCAGGCGCCCTAAATGTCCCATATGTCCTTAACGTCCCAGACGTCCTAGATGTCCCATATGTCCTTAACGTCCCAGACGTCCCAGATGTCCCATATGTCCCTAACGCCCCAGACGTCCCAGATGTCCCATATGTTCCATATGTCCCTAATGTCCCAGGCGTCCCTAATGTCCCAGACGTCCCAGATGTCCCATATGTCCCATATATCCCTAATGTCCCAGGCGTCCTAAATGTCCCATATGTCCTTAACGTCCTAGACGTCCCAGATGTCTCAGACGTCCTAGACGTCCCAGATGTCCTAGATGTCCCAGATGTCCTAGACGTCCCAGACGTCCCAGATGTCTCATATGTCCCTAACGTCCTAGACGTCCCAGATGTCCCATATGTCCCATATGTCACTAATGTCCCAGGTGTCCTAGATGTTCCATATGTTCCTAACGTCCCAGACGTCCTAAATTGTTCCATATGTCCCTAACGTCCGAGACGTCCCAGCTGTCCCCTATGTCTCTAACGTCCCAGACGTCCCAGACTTCCTAGATGTCCCATATGTCCTTAACGTCCCAGACGTCCCAGATATCTCATATGTCCCATATGTCACTAATGTCCCAAACGTCCTAGATGTTCCACATGTTCCTAACGTCCCAGACGTCCTAAATGTTCCATATGTCCCTAACGTCTTAGACGTCCCAGATGTCCCATATGTCCCATATGTCACTAATGTCCCAGGCGTCCTAGATGTTCCATATGTTCCTAACGTCCCAGACGTCCTAAATGTTCCATATGTCCCTAACGTCCCAGACGTCCCAGCTGTCCCGTATGTCCCTAACGTCCCAGACGTCCCAGACGTCCGAGATGTCCCATATGTCCTTAACGTCCCAGACGTCCCAGATGTCCCATATGTCCCATATGTCACTAGTGTCCCAGGCGTCCTAGATGTTCCATATGTTCCTAACGTCCCAGACGTCCTAAATGTTCCATATGTCCCTAACGTTTCAGACGTCCCAGCTGTCCCGTATGTCCCTAACGTCCCAGACGTCCCAGACTTCCTAGATGTCCCATATGTCCCTAACGTCCCAGACGTCTAGGACGTTTGGGATGTCGAAGACTTCTGGGACGTCTGGGACGTCCGGGACATTTGGGACGTCTGGGGCGTTTGGGACGTCTGGGACGTCAAGGACATCTGGGGCAACTGGGACGTTTGGGACGTCGGAGACATCTGGGACGTCTGGGACATCTGGGACATGAGGGACATCTAGGACGTTTGGGATGTCGGGGACATCTGGGACGTCTGGGATATCTAGGCCGTCTGGGACGTAGGGTCCATCTGGGACGTCGGGGACTACTGGGACGTCTGGGACATCTGGGAAGTCTAAGGCGTCCGGGACGTCTGGTACGGCGCGTACATCTGGGACGTCGAGGCCATCTGGGGCGTCTGGGATGTCTGGGACGTTTGGGACATCCGGGGACATCTGGGACGTCTGGGACGTCGGGGCCATCTGGGGCAACTGGGACGTCACGGACATCTGGGACGGCTGGGACGTCAAGGACAACTGGGACGTCTGGGACGTCGAAGACATTTGGGACGTCTGGGCCGTCTGGGACATCTCGTACGTTTGGGAAACCGGGGACATCTGGGACATTTGGGACGTCTGGGACGTCAAGGAGATCTCGGACGTCTGGGAAGTCGGGGACATTTGGGACGTTTGCGACGTTTGGGACACCTGGGTCCTCTGGGACTTCTAGGACGTCTGGAACATCTGTGACGTCGGGGACATCTGGGACGTCTGGGACGTTTGGGACGTCTGGGACGTCTGGGACGTCTAGACCATCTGGGACTTCGGGGACATCTGGGAAGTCTGGGACGTCTTGGATATCTTGGACGTTTGGGACGTCGGGGACATCTGGGACGTCTGGGACGTCTGGGCCATCTGGGACATTTGGGCCGTCTGGGACATCTGGGACGTCTGGGACGTTTGGGACGTCTGGGACGTTTGTTACGTCGGGGACATCTAGGGCGTCGGGGCCATCTGGGGCAACTGGGACGTCAGGGACATCTGGGACGTCTGGGACGTCGGGGCCATCTGGGACATCTGGGCCATCTGGGACATCTGGGCCGTCTGGGACATTTGGGGCGTCTGGGACGTTTAGGACGTCGGGGCCATCTGGGACATCTGAGCCATCTGGGACATCTGGGCCGTCTGGGACATTTGGGACGTCTGGGACGTTTAGGACGTCGGGGACATCTGGGACATTAGGGATGTCTTCGACTTCTAGGACGTCTGGGACATCTGGGCCCCCTGGGACAGCGGGTCTATCTGGGACGTCTGGGACATCTGGGACGTTTGTTACGTCAAGGACATCTGGGACGTCGGGTCTATCTGGGACGTCAGAGACATCTGGGACGTCGGGGACATCTGGGACGTCTGGGACGTCGGGGCCATCTGGGACGTCGGGGACGTCAAGGACCTCTGGGACGTCGGGGACATCTGGGACGTCTGGGACGTCGCGTCTATCTGGGACGTCTGGGACATCTGGGACGTTTGTTACGTCAAGGACATCTGGGACGTCGGGTCTATCTGGGACGTCAGAGACATCTGGGACGTCGGGGACATCTGGGACGTTTGGGACGTCGGGGCCATCTGGGACGTCGGGGACGTCAACGACATCTGGGACACCTGGGACGTCGGGGACATTTGTGACATTTGCGACGTCGGCGACATCTTTGTATTTGACAAATCTCTAATCTCACATTGACTGCAACAAACAAAATGACATACACGTACAAGAAATAGCGTAAATTGAATTTCAAGCACGGAAAAAAGGGCAAGACCACATCAGGTAAACGCTGCTAAATATGTGACGTAGCTTCCAGCAAATCTGTCTTATTTTAGATGACGCAAACAGACGCTGTGATATTCAATTGTCTTATTTTCGGAAAAATTGCAAAAAACGCCTTCAAACCCCAAATCTAAGGACGCTACCTCGATTATTCGAATTTGGAGACGGATCTGGACTGCTGGAATCACGTTCTATCCCTCGGAAAATATCCAAACTTGAAGGTCTCCAAATTCTAAGGCGCTGCTCCACCTGCTTTCTGTAAGATTTACCTTTCGAAGTGGTGCTGGCTCGCAGAATGAAGTGACACCACGGCATGAACACCCTTGGTGACGGCTTGTTGGTCCAAATTTCAATACCCAGGTGCTTCTTACGATCTCGAACTGTAGCACACAAGGTTCTGGCTGTCTTAAGTCCCTGCTACTCGGAAAAAGGGTCCCAAAGTTGGTCGCACTTGGACAATTCTTGCAGCTGGCTATTACTCTTTACTAGGCGGCACTGCTTTCACTTTGAAACTTAGCCACAAAAATGGTCTACACAAATTTGGCTCCACAAATAATTTCCTTTATTATTAATTTTAAACAAACCGGGAGCTCCACTAGCACACAGCCTAACTGTTACAAGCTTCGATTTGATCTCCTTGTTAAACAATTGACATTCTCGCTTCGTAGCAATAGTGATTTACATTTGTTTATAAGAAAAGAGGATTGATTTACCTGTTATTTATGGACTATAGTATTGATAAAATGTTCTTGCATAACTACTAAAACGTTTTTATTCTTTGAAATTGTTCACGCAGCACTTTGCTCTGCTTTTTAGTCACTTGGTTTTAATTGCACTTAATCACATAACTTTATCTAGCACTTTATCAACTGTCTTTCGATAGGTTGCCTTATTGCTCTTTGCAATATTTACTTCCTCGTACTGTCTTGCTTGACCTTTCCCTGACCTTACCGTTTGTGGCTTATAAACCTTTAATACTTACAACGCTCATACAATTTCTGTACTTCACAAAACATATTGTATTATTTTAAAATTTATATCATTGTTTGACGTTATTCAAATCAACCCTGTCAGCTACATAATTCAAGCTGCATTTGCCATTCCAAATATGAATTATGACTGAAACTCTGAACGTACCCTTTCTGAAAACTTTCTTATCTCATGCCAACCTTTCTTACTCAAATGATACTTGCTACTGCTCATATTAAGTGCATTTATTAGTGTAAAATACTGACTTTCTTGCAGTAAAAAAAAAAGCTAATTCTGGGCTCATTTTTGAACTTTTATTTGTGTGTTAACTAGGCAATCAAAATTGCTGTGGGCAGCAAACCATTACAATATAATAATAATCTTCTTCTTCATGTCTTGTCCGATTATCAGAAGTTGACTATCACCATGTCGACAATTTCTTTATATCGATATCGATCCCGTGGGGCATGGAATAATTGTTCGTCTGTTAGGCCTGTCCATTGGCGCAGGTTTCTCAGCCACGACATTTTCTTTCTGCTTATCCACTTCTTTCATTCGATTTTCCCATTTAGTGTTAAACGTAGAAGTTCGTATTTTGGTCCTCTCATTACATGCCCAAGATATTCTAGTTTTCTTTGTTTTATTATAGTTAAAAGTTTTCTTTCCTTGTTCATCATGTTTAACACTTGTTCGTTTGTCTTTCTTTGCGTCCAGGGAATTTTGAGGATTCTACGGTAGCACCACAACTCAAATGTCTCAATGCGGTTCATAGTAACAATTTTTAGTGTCCAGGTTTCACATCCGTACAGAAGCACAGACCAGACATAGCATTTGAGGAATTTAGTTCTAGTGGGCAGTTTGAGATGTTTATTACTTAATATTGTTCTAAACTTCAGAAAAGAATTCTTAGCTAGCTGAATGCGATATTTTATTTCTTCATCTGGGTCCAAATTTTTGTTGATCCAGCTACCTAAATATTTAAAATTATCGACTTGAGAGATATTTACTCCATTAAGTTGTAAATTCAGTGGGCCTACATCAAGTTTGCTAGTCACTAACAGTTTGGTCTTCTTAACATTCCTGAAAAGTGAGAACGTGGAGGTAGACACTACAACGACAACGTCGGCCACTGCTTCTCCTTACAAAACTATAAACTATAGCACCAAAATTAGCGAATTATAACACAATACCTTGATTAGAATCCTAGCGGCGCCTCTACTGTTTTATGGGGCTCCAACGGTCACGTCGCACACTTAATGAACCTCTGTTGACCTACTGGTCAAGTCGGTAGCTAGCTGAGGCGGCGTAAAGATGAAACTTCAACAACTGGGGTGATTTTCAAGAAGGGCTGCGATATTAAATTCTCGAAAGTAAGAACAGGGAGCTAGGTACTACAGCGACTTCGGCCACTGCTTCCCCTTACAACATCTGGGTGCAGTTAAGCTTTCGAATTTAATTCGCACAAGCGTTTGAAGCCTACGAGCTTTCGGCAGGAAGACTCACGGCCACATATTCTTGCCTGACGGTTAAAAAGGTCACCACCTCTACACAGAAAGTACGCTCACTTGACCTGACAAGTGGCGACTACTTTTCACCTCAAGGTCCTTCAAGTAACTACGAGAACTGACGCTTCATCTAATCTTAAATTGGTAGGAAAAGGGTGGGAGGTACCAGATGAGTACCTATTATTGGCGTTCTATAACGTTTTGCCAACTTAACGGCGTAATTGGGGGAATCCCACGCGAATTTCAACATGGTTAGTGAAAATCGCAACGGGCATTCGCAAGCTTACAGGCTGACTCGGTGCATTGGCACGTGTGCTTTGGTTGTGCTGATTAAAATTAATGATGACGCTAATGTCCTTTCTCCAGAAACTTACAGAACAAAGAAATAAATGTGTTTGTATGCACGTCATTCGGCATTAGATTTCCTGAGGCACGAAATATTTCCTATCGCCTGCTATAATTAGCTTGGTGGTTAGGATTAATTCGTCATCGCAATGCAATGGGCTATTAGTTATACAAGCGCGAGGTACTTTATCTTGCGAAGGAGGTAATTCCCCGGTCTGGAATCTTGCTGAGTTTACTCAGCCGTGTCACAGGCATTAATAATTTGCCAACTACTTAAATTTCTTGCTTGGGAAAATCCAGAAATGCCTAATGCCTCTTGCAAATCGAGATTCGCTGTGGGTGACAATTCAAACAAGCGGACAGGGGCGTATCTGTATGGTCTTAAATGGATGTAGGTACCTATAATAATAATAATAATAATAATAATAATAATATTGTCTTTATTTCTGCCACTTGTAAACGTACAAATTATCATGTAAATACATAAAACCAAAATTAGTCGGCAAGAAATCTTAGGGTGGAGTTCAGATGCCGTATTTAAGATAGGCCCTGCTCTTCCACTCAAACCCTAAAATTTAAAATAAAAAACTTATTTTTTTTTAATTGAATGCCTATATGTAAAAATAATTATTAAAACTAAAAAATGATGCCCCGAATGAACCTTCACTACGACGAAAAAACAGAAATAACTATATGTAATTAAGAGCAGCAGATCTAAATTATAAGCGTTTCTATCCCTGTTCCTTCAGAAGCGCCAAAAATAGATGTCGCTTAAATGACATTATGTTTAGATGTTTTATATTATTAGGCAATGCGTTGTAACTTTTAGAAATATTGTATCGAAATGATCTCTGAAAAAAGGCTGTCCTATGAAGAGGTGGTGTTATGGTAAGATCTATATTACGTAGGTTTAAGTTGTGAATATCATTGCGGAAAACTATTTTCTTAAATAAATATGTTGGATTTTTATTTATTATGATTTTATGATAATGACATGCTATTTGTAGTTTAAGCCTATTATTCATATTAAGCCACTTTAGCTCAGATAACTTATGAGATATACGTTGATATTTCCTTATACCGAAGATGTAACGCAGGCAGGAGTTTTGGACACGCTGAATACGACTCAAATTATCCCGATCAAGGCATGGTCCATACACAGAAGAGCAATAGGAGAAATGGGATAGAACTAGCGATTCGCATAACATAGCTTTAGTGCTACTACTTAAATAGCCTCTGTGGGGGTAAAGAAGCTTTAAATTCATGTAAGCTCGGCGGATATTATTAGATATATGTTGACGAAATCTAAAGCTTTCATCTAGTATGACACCAAGGTTTTTGGCACTATCAGTTACAGGTACGTCAACACCATTTATAGTAAATTTCGCAAAACCCTTTAGAGCAATGATTTCGTTCCTGTTCCCAAACAACAAGATATTAGATTTTAATGGATTAAGAGTAAGACAGTGTTTATAGGAATCTTCAAAAAGCGTTTGTAAGTCTACGTTGATATCACTGACAGCTTGAATAGAATTATTTGGAGGAAATGAATGGTACAATTGTGTATCGTCTGCATACATTTGAGTTTTACATGTTTTGAGCCGTTTGTGTAAGGTAGACGTATAAATTGTAAATAATAATGGTCCTAAAATGGAACCCTGTGGTACGCCACTGATTACGGGCCTAATATGAGACGATGAATTACATAACTCTACGGCTTGTGATCTATTTCTAAGATAAGTTGACAGAAAATTAACAGAGTTGTCACTCAGGCCAATATAATGCAAAATTGCAAGTAGTACAGAATGAGAGATGGTGTCAAAAGCCTTACTATAATCTAGCAAGACTAATACACTAATCTCTCCACGATCGGCAGCTGCAATGATATCATCCGTGACATTAAGTAGAGCGGTTGCACAGCTGTGTCCCTGCCTAAAACCTGACTGAGTGTCGGGAAGTATACTGTTTTTAGTTAAATGAGTAATTAGTTGAGAATTGATAATTTTTTCTAAGATTTTTGATAATGTGGGCAGAATGCTGATAGGCCGCAAGTCACTATATTCACTAGGATCACATTTTTTGGGAATAGGAACGACGATGGCTCTTTTCCAGGTACTTGGAAAGGTATGTTCAACTATTGCGGTATTAATGATGTGGGTGATATAGGGCAAAATTAATGGACAACAAAGATTTAACATATTGATATTTAACTGATCAGAACCAGTAGAATTTGATTTTATTTTTTTTAGATGAGAATAAACTACATCCATTTCAACCGTTTGGAAAGACAAGTCTGATTTTAAACTGGCAATTTTTGAATTTGAATAAAAATTAATTAAATTTGCATCTTCAACTAAAGCAGGTATACTATCCAAGAAGAAATCGTTAATTGCATCAGCGTTTAATAATGAGGCTGGTAGAGAGCACGTTTTGTCATTTTTAGTTACATTAAGAGCTTTAATTTCATTCCACATAACTTTAGATGAGCATTTTCTAATATTGTAGTTGAAATGAGCTTTTTTCTCATTTCTGATTGCGAGGGTAGTAAAATTTCTCAGGGATTTATAATAATCCCAGTGAGCTGGCAGTTTGGTTTTTCTGAAGCGTTGCTTGGCTTTGTTCCTCAAAGAAATTAACAATTTGATATTATCTGTAATCCATGGTGCCTTCTTTTTTGAAATTTTAACAGTTCTGTATGGTGCATGTTTATTAAATAGTTGAATTAAGTTCTTATTAAAAAATAGCAGCTTTTCATCTATATTGTTAAAGTAGAAAATTTGTTGAAATGGAATCTGAGCCAGATCATTATAAAATGCATCATAATCAATTTGTCCAAAACTACGTACCGTCTTGAGAACGGACCCTGCTATTGGTTTAGAAATATTGATATGACAAAACACAAGCCCGTGGTCAGACAAATCTAATTCACAAACGCCCTTCTTATCAATACAAGTTACATTAGAAACCATGATAATATCTATCAACGAAGAAGAATTTACAGTTACTCGTGTAGGTTCATCTATTATCTGAGCCATTCCAGTGGATTCTAACATGTCATTGAAATATATACTGGAAGTATTGTCAATTTTGAGCAAATCAATGTTAATGTCACCCATACAAATTAAATTATCTGCTACCATTGCAGCTTCTGAAATAGAAATTTCAATAGAATCACAGAATGATTTATAATCAGTACATGGTGGTTTGTAAGCTACTCCACATACGACTTTATTATTGTTAAATATTAAACTCACCCATAACTGCTCAATTAAATCATTCGTGGGGAAAATTTCATACTTAAATGTATCACGAAAGTAAATACATACACCACCTCCTCTTAAGGGCTTATCTTTACGTATAATTTTGTAACCATTAATCGAGATCAAGTCGTTAGGTACAAGAGATGACAACCAAGTTTCGCTAATTGCAATTATATCTAAATTTTTTTCAAATATAACATCTTTCAAATGAGAAATTTTTGGAACTAGGGATCGGATGTTGAGATGTGCTGCCTTAAGTGTGCTACCCATTCATCTAAAAAATAAACAAAAACATAAGACACTTAGTAATAAACTGGGTACGCAAAACAAATAATGTTTATAAACAACTTACGCTAATAAATACAAGAAATTCCGTAAATACAATTATTGCTATTTAATTCAATGATAATACAATCAGTCAGGACTGGCCAGCGTAGCTGCGAAAGATTATGATTGTATTTTATTTAGGTCTTCAAAAGTACACATTTTAGAAAGTTTGTTGCCGTGTTTTACGAAAATTTTACCTTGAGAAGTCCAAACTTTAGATGCACCAAACCTTTTTGCGGCTTCTTTAAGAAGTGACGCCCTTCTCCAAGTAAGGTCCTCCCGTATAACAATTTTCGACCCCTTTAATTTCTTTTTGGAGTTGAAAATTAAAGTGCGAGTATTGCGGCTCTTGAATTTTACGATTATGGGACGTATTCCATCCTCACGACCCTTTAAACGGTGGCTGCAGTCGATGTCGTTTTCAGATATAACAATATTCAGTTTGTTCTTACATATCTGAATAATTACATTGTCGGTATTTTCGCCAGGGATTTCGTTTACGCCAAAAAGCCGCAGATTATTCAACCGTGAGTACTGTTCCAGTTCATCACATCTGTCTCGAAGTTTATCGTTGAGCGTGTCTACTTGCTTTTCCAGGCAGGACACCTTCGTTTCCAAGTTTTTTATTGACTCACTGAGTTGTTCTTTTACACTTTCAGTTATGGCTCTCGTTATTAAGTCCATTGTTGTCTTCGAGGTCAGAATTTTCTCAACAATCCTTTGTACCATATCGTCATCGCCTTTGTCACCTTTACCACTTCGCAAACCCAACGACATTTTGAACAATTATTAGAAAACCACACAACTTTAAATAAAGACGATGCAGCGGAGCTAGCAAGAATGCGTCTAGCAGCGTTGACGGAGCATTCGGGAATGAATAATAATAATAATAATATTTATTGATCCATTACAGTTACAGTACAGCAGAGGACATGTCAAAGGAATGGCAATAAGCAACAACAAATGTAATTTAGAGTAGTAGGTACTGGAAAAACTATTAATGATTAACTTTTAGTGTGGGCTGAAATTACCAGGTCATTTTTCCTTCTTGTGTTGTGGATGTGATAGTCACAATTTGCTGGTAGATTTATGAGCTTAACGTATGTCTCAAAAGTTTTGCCGCAAAATACAACTCTGAAAAAAATAAAAAATATCAGAATATCAGGTTGGTTTTGCGAACAAAAGTAATTCAACGATTTGTCATTTTAATGACAGTTCAGTTACCAAAATCGATTGCGTTGTAATGGCTTATAAATTAGAACTTAGAAAAGGCGTTTACAATTCAGTTGAGCAGATGCTTAAAGCTCAAATAGTCTGACTTTTTGAAAATCAAAATGTGTCGCAAAGAACCATATATCTTACGATATCAGAATGTGAGCCAGGTTTACCATACCTAAATCTTCCAAAAAGTAGAAGACCTAGACTGTTAACTGAACGTAGAGCAAACCAGGTAGTCGGAAGTGCCAAGAATAAAATTGGACAGTCATTGAGAAAACTTTTACAGCGTTACGGTGTTTCGAAGGATACAATTTCCAGAGAACTGAAGAGAAGAGGTGTAGAATATCATAAAAGAAAGAAATGTTCTAAATATACGCCAAAGCAGTTAGCTAGAATACCGAGATGTTGCTGTGTTTTAAGGCGCACTCAGTTTGTAAATAACAAAGTCATCGTCATAGATGATGAAAGGTATTTTACTCTAAGTAATTCCGAATGTAGAAAAATGCCCAAACAATATAAAATACAAACAAAAGGCTAAATTTGCTGATAAAGTTTTAGTTTGTTGCGCGATATCAATTGGTGGGATTTCCAGACCTTATGTTGGGCGAGTTAGAGCCAAAGCTGTGGAGAGTCAAAGTTATATTAACAATTGCTTAACAAAATTGATTAATTTTATCCACCAGAATCTTCTCAAGATGATATTATGTTTTGGCCGGACTTGGCTTCCTGCCATTATCCATGTGAAATTCAAAATTGTCTGAATGCTCACAATATACCTTTAGTGAGGAAAAACGACAACCCTCGAAATTTACCACAGGCTCGGCCAATTGAAGATTTCTGGGCCATTTTGTTTCGAAAAATGTGTGGTGGAGGTTGGGAAGCCGAAAACGAGCAACAATTAAGACGGCGGATTTTTAGAAAAATTCGAGAGATTGATGTTGAAACGGTCCAACGCTTGATGCAAGATGTTTCCAGAAGACTGAATATTATTGAAGACTATGGACCTTTACATTTAATTTAAAATAAAAATTCTGGTTATAAAGCTGTTAATTATATCTGTTCTGAAAAATTGCCGTAAACTAATTTTTACTTTTTAAAATGTTCTAAAGAAATTTGTGCCAAAACTTTTGAGACATACGTTAGTTTTAGTGTTGCACAAACGCTGATACACGATAATGGAGTATAGGGTAATTATCCTATATTTCTTAAATAGAGGTTTACAGGAAACGACACTGGAGTTAATATTGGCTATGGTTCTTACCGTTTGTTTTTGTAGAACAAAGAGCTTTTGAAGGTCTGATTGTGTTGCAGTGCACCACGATATTGTGCCGTATAGTAACAAGCTGTGGAACAGTGCATAGTAGGTTGATAAAGCCGCCGATTCATTAACAGTTTTTCTAATTCTTCGTATAGCATATATTGTTTTTGATAGTTTTGCCATCAAGTAGTTTATTTGTGGTGTTCACTGCAATTGAGGATCAAAAAATAATCCTAGGTGTTTCATGGGCTTGTTATTGGCGCCCTGGGATGTCTAAAATTTAACGTAACTGTTTTCTTATTGTTCAGAACTAAATCATTAGCTCCAAACCACATTTCAGCTTGTTTCGTAATTAATTCTTATTTTTAGCTCGGTTGTTAGGTAGCAAATTGGATAGCAGTGGCATTTATGTTGTCTGGAAGGTCATTTACACTTAATAGAAAAAACAGGGGTCCTAGTATGGAACCTTGAGGTAGTCCTTTATTTACTGATTCAGGTTCACTAAGCTGATTGTTATGGAAAACTATTTGGTGGCGATCTCCGAGATAGGAGCTGACAAGTTGATGAGAGATTCCTCTAAATCCATTAGTTGTAGATCTTTGTCAGTAGTACTTCATGAGAGATGCAATCAAAGTCCTTACGAAGGGCTCTCTGTAATATTTCGCCTTTAATAAAGTTGCTTTAATAAGTTTTATGCTTTGGATTTACTCTAGTCGAAGAATGGTTCCTTTCAGCTCAAATATGGGATAGATCAATTATAACACCAGCTAACATTCGGAATTAAATATAATTTATATAACTATGTACATTAAATTAATATTTAAAATGTATATCATAAGAACTACAATAATGTTCACAAGGGGTTGCTCGGTTTGTTGAACGGAGCTGCAGCCCAGGTTGCAGAAGAGTATCACCGGCCTGTTGGGTATGCTCTGTTAGGACAAGCGTCGCTTTTTCGGGTGATGGCGTAAAGTAGGCCAAAACGTACGCTCTAAGTTCCCGCACGTCAGTTTTGCTGGAGCTGGTAGTAGGTTGTTTGCTGCAGTGGTGATACGCGATTGTTAACAACAATGGCTGCTGCAAATTTCTCGGATTAAAAATGTTTACCTAGGTGCTGCGAAAGGTTTGCGAGCGGCCAGAAAGTTCGCCAATTTATCCGGGTCCCAGCCTGTGATTCGCTGGCGGGCGCAGCTCGAATTGGCGATGCGGCCGCGGTCTCGGAATTTCTATGCAACGGTAACCTCGTAGTCCCTAGTTGAAACGGCGGATCACTGGAACTGGGTATGGGCCTCCGGGATGCAAAAAGCTAGCTTTGCAGGTAAGCGCCTCATCTCGAAATCTTCTCCGGTATCGGATACTGGTAGATGGCTGCAACGGCATAAGATTCGGAGCGCTTTAACGCTAACAAAATTTAAGTTTGTTAGAACGCGGCCTTCGGAAGTGTAACTGAAATTTACGCTCTAACTTCGAGCGATTGCGGACAAAACAGTAGCGGTGATTTCGTTCGACGAATTACGGAAAAGTCAGCTTACAAGTACCGCGGCTTCGGCTTGCGCTTAACGGTGATCAGGTTATGCAGGGTGCAGGTAAAATTAATCTACAGAGGCTGCGGTCTCAGCTTGCCATTAATGAAGGTGGGATAGGTTTAGGAAGGTGCACTAGGTTACTCGAATGTCCTCAAGGATTGGCAGTTATGCTCTGTCAACACCTTAAAAGCATTTATAAATGAATTTACATTGCTTGTTACAGGATTATTTAACTCAATCGACATGGGTCGTTCTAAAAGACAAAATCGGGAAAAAAGTGAAAGGTTCTCCGGTTTTTGCAATAATACAGATCTTAAAATGTGTCGGAACAGATGGAGGCGGTTTTGTTACCCTCGGTCTAGCTCAATCGAGAAGGCGTGATTTGAAAGCTTAGTAGAAACCGACGGCACTTACCCTATACTTTTGCTCAAAATATTACCCAAAGCGCCACTCGTTTTTAAGGGGTGAACAACTCTCGTGACCCAAAACGAGAAACGTCACGGGGCTGTGAGAAATTCGCCGGGGTTGCTGCAGTCCTCTCCAGCGTCACTCGCCAAGCTCCACAGGGTTCAAAAACAACAAATAAATAGGCTGAAGTTGACAAACTTTACATTTAATAAATCACCCCAAGGTGAACTCAAATTCAATACATTGGGTACATCCTATGTGAAATATTGGCGACCCCAAGCAAAAGTTAACTTAATGTATATATATATATATATATAAAGATAGTCCCTCTCACAGCTTGTGTGGTTACATACACAGTAAAATGTTATTTTTCTTGACTGGGATAGGGGTTGGAATAACTCCAATCTCAGTACTCCGCACAGGTACCAAGCTTTAATGGTTAGATTGAAATAAAACCACTTGTATGTATCGCCGACGTTTCGTATATATTTAATACATTTTCAAGGCTATGGACAAAAATTTACAAATAAGCAAACGTTGTTATAAGAGTTATTGAAAGTGAAGGTCTTACCTAACAACTTGTGGAACCAAAACACATGTTTTTTAAGGACATGTGACGATATTCAAATTTGAACAAATTCATAAAAAAGGCAGTAGGCAACCAAGGTTACAGAGTTGGGCTGCATATGACATAACTACGCTTACTCCTACATCTAGCAGATTACACATTGAAAATTCACTAGCACATTTAAAATTTGATTTACAATAATTTTATTAGCTGTTTGGCCAACATGGCCGTCAATTAGATAAAATCGTGATATTGAAAAATTATTTCTAAGCAGGCAGCGACAGGTGTCTAGAAGGTTGTTAGAACCGCGCATGCGCGGAGCGCAAGGCGTCCAAATATTACGAGGGACGTTCAAAATGGAAATGACCAATTAGCTTGTGCAATGCAATCTAACGTGAGACTAGTCAAAAAACGACGACAAGGGTTATGTCTGAAGGTTCTAAAAGGTGGAAACTACAAAAAGAGTTCTAATTGAGCACCTAACTTGTGAGTCTACCAGGGGAAAAAAACAACTGAGAAAATATGGAGGAGAAAAGACCCTAAATAGATCTAAATATAACTAATTTTATTGTGTAACCGTGTTGAGTTTATTAAAAATTAAAAAGTATAATGTTTTGCTGGTCGTTCTAGCGTTTTTGAACTGATCAAACTTTTTCCTCTGGTTTACTAATTCCTTTTAATATTTCTTCACTAACATTAACAAAAAACTCATTGGAATCACAAACGCTGATCACATCAACACTGGAAGTTGGTTTGGGTTTCCTGTTTGTTATGGCGTTGACAATTTGCCACAAAGGTTGTTGTTTATTCTCTGAATAAACTATTTTATTATTGTAGAATTTTTGTTTAGCTGATTTGACAAATGGTCTATATATTTTTTTTGAGGTCTACGTAATTTTGGTTTATTCTATATTTTTGTATGTCTAGCCATGTGCTAATAATAAAGATTACTATTATTATTGTTATTTTGCAGAAGGCACTTATGGTTTGAAACTATCCTAACACTATGTTATCATATTTCTGACAGCTTCTTCAGTCGACACAATTGTTCGTGACTGTGGGGAACAAGCGAAAACTTAAAACAAGTCTGGGAGTAAACATCTGCAAACTTATGAGTACATTGTATCCAGATTATCATGCTCAACATGTAGATCTCTTAAATGGGAACAAAGTTTTGGTTAAATTTGACTATCGTTCTAAATGTTTGTTTTAATTTCACTACAGAGAGAAGAAACTGATTTTCCACATTTTCGTTTTTTAAAAAAGCAGATGTAAAACAGAAAAGAGAAAAACAATATAGTCATAAAAGATAGAGAAAGGTTGAAATATACTGCTAAAGATTGAAGAACTAATTAACAAAGAAAGAAAACTTAAAGCAAAACATAATTCAGGCTGTTGATACTAAAACAATAAAAATAGCACGATGATACTGCGTAACTTCGAATATGGAATCAGAAAATGAAAGAAGAACATTGTTACGGTTGATTTGTACTTACTGAATTAGATCTTTTTTGGCACATTTTCCGCATTTATTGGAGGATGTGGTCACAAAGTTATCTCTGGCTTAGGCAACCTGTTGCACTTGCTGAAATTTTGAATTATAGCTGGAAAAGGCCAAAATCGTATCGTTTGTACTTACCACTAACATCGGGCAACTTCCAACCAACATCTCCT
Organism: Agriotes lineatus; assembly: GCA_940337035.1. NCBI lineage: Eukaryota > Metazoa > Arthropoda > Insecta > Coleoptera > Elateridae > Agriotes > Agriotes lineatus. The sequence continues at coordinate 363,162 of CALNHX010000070.1, read as the reverse complement.
TTTACAAAATTAAGCAATTTATCAATAAACTTCCACTAAGAAAATCACCAGGGCACGACCTGATACCCAACTGCATAATCAACAATTTAACAAGTGAATCACTTGCATTTTTAGCCAACATATACAACGCATGTCTCAGGCTAAGCTATTTTCCCAACACCTGAAAGCAGGCCGAAATCATCTTATTCCCAAACCAAAAAAAGGACAAACTTCACCCAACAACTACAGACCCATCAGCTTGTTACCTACACTATCTAAACTGTTTGGGGAAATAATACACGAACGGCTGCAAACCTTCCTAACAGACAAAAACATCATACCGTATACACAATGCGGATTCCGCAAAAATTATTCCACAGCCCATCAACTATTGAGAATTTCTAATATAATAACCAACGGCTTCGAAACCAAGCAACACATTGTAATAGCCTTCTTCGACATAGCCCAAGCGTTCGATAAAGTATGGATAGATGGACTAACCTACAAACCAGTCCAACTAAATCCCCCTGCATATCTCATCCGAATACTTGTATTCTTCCTTACTGCAAGAACACTCAAAGTTAGACTAAATTCGTATACGTAATAATTAAACAATATCCTAGCGGGGGTACCACAGGGTTCCATCCTAGAACCCATTTTATATAGTACTAGCTGGCCCGGCAAACGTTGTTTTGGATTATGACATGATGGGGAAAACCCTTCAAACCATTAAGCACAGAATCATAAAAGTACGACTGCAAATAGAAAGTCGTACAGTGTATAGAAAAATACAATTTCGATATTTTCCAATTTTTCTGCTTTCCCGTTGGATTTTTCCGAATTTTCTTTTTTGCTAAACCACCTCGGAAGTAAGACAAACAAAAAAAAAATCATCTAAATCGGTCAAGTCGTTCTCGAGTTTTTGCGTTACTAACACACGGCGATTGATTTTTATGTATATAGATTTACACTTATGACTTACCCCATCTCAACAACGTGAAAGTTGCAATGTACGCAGACGACACCGCTTTAATATCGCAAAACGCTAATATTCTTGGAGCAACTAACCTTTCAACAAGCTACTAATACTTACCACGAATGGTGCAATAAGTGGAAAATAGTACTCAACACTTCTAAGAGCCAGGCTAAAATATTTACACTGAGACGCCCTTCAGATCCACCTAACCTAATAGTGAACACAACTCCGCTACCGTGGAACCCAAACGACAGCACAGTTAAATACCTGGGCCTCCACTTCAACAAGAAATTAACTTGGGGCATACAAATCAACAAGAAATTCAACGAGTGCTATACAAGACTAAGGCAACTTTATCCATTAATCAACCGCAAATTGAGTATAAAAATTAAGTGCTCCACACTTCTCTACAAATCACTCATTCGTCCAATCATAATGTAGGGTTCGACAATTTGGGGTACAGCTGGAAATGTACACATTAATCAAGTCCAAACGATGCAGAACAAGATGCTACGCATCATTTGCAATGCAAGCGAGTCTGTAAGAGACTGCCAATTACACAAAGAACTGCAAATTGATAGCATCAATAATGTTATTAGATCAAATGCTCAAACTTTCTTCGTGAACATCAACGAATGCCCGAGCACCACAATCCATCGATTAAACATCCCCTTCGCAACTAGACGCCTCAAAAGGTGGGTGCCTTACGACTTCATCTTAACTAACGAAGACAGCGTCAGCAGTTAATTAAAATTATGACACATTCTTGATGTAACAACCTATTATCTATTAAGTCTTAATGTTATGTATAATTAAGTTATATTTTACCTACATGTTATAATTAGTATGTATAGCACTAGTGTGCTGCTTTGCTAATATAGGTACACTTATTTAAAAAAAATCAAGCAGTTACATAGCTTGCTCGTTTCTCGGGGATCTGGGAGCAACCAGCCCTATTAGAATTCTGGTATTTTGCGAGTTGTATTCATTGTATTTGAACTCACGTTTGTCCTAATCGCTTCTCGCGGATTTATTGATGCAACCTCGTCAAGCTTAAGGTAAGCTTTGGCTATCTGTCATTTTTGGGTAAATGGCTGATTGCCGTGCATTTTGGCACCGTTGCTATAGCTAAGGATTTCTCTTTTAGACATACGAGCTATTGTACTTTGTACAGTCAGATTAAACATAGCTCGAGCTTTTGTCTAATCAGTATTTATTTGGACAAAACTCCAGCTCTTACATAACCTGTATGGCCACAATATAGTCCTTGAAAGCCTTCCTGGTTTCGATTGCCTCGAAGAAGACGTTATCTGCCTGCAGTCAGCTTACTGATAAGGTTAGATCTGGTGTAAGCTACATATCCACTACCTAGAAACCGCAGGCCCACCCGATAGCCACTAGAGACCACGTTGGCGATACTTGGCAGTTCTGTGTCCCTGGGAGCCTCCAGAATCTCGCTGGTCAACGCTTGGGCTGCATGGTAGTTGCTTTTCCCAGCGAAATAGCATCTGGTTTCATCGTACTATTTTATTACTACATATTCGTGGAAAATCACGTAATTATGCTTGTCTGTGTCTAATACACGGACTACGTGAACTTCTGATTTGCTCCAAAAATGTTGATCCGCTAATTCCAATTATATTGTTAGAAATACGCGTAAGTAGATCTTAACTAGTCAGCTACCTATACATGAATTCATTAGAGGGTGAAAACAGATTTTTGTAAGGCCTTATAACCTGGTGTTCCCAGCCCGTTTTAAATTGGGCGTGGTTAAAGTCAGCTTACGAGCTAGCACTGCGCATATTTGCCCCGTTCTTGCCTCGGTCAATTAATATTTTTGATTTATAAATTATTATACGTTTAACGATTTCAATAACATTCCCCTTTTAGTCAAATACTCATTTATTGTTAAACAAGCTACGGCATTAATTAAAATTCACAGTTCACTTGAGACTAATTTAAACTTAAATTGTTCATTTTCACAAATTTAAACATTTCGCTGGTATTCTAGCCCCCTTCGCTAATTTGTATTTATCCAGGTAAACAAACTATTTGTTTTCTGTATGTTTTCAGTAAATTGTTCGACCGATTGTTGCATTGTTTTATTTATCTTTAATTGTTTTTATTGTTTTTGATATTACTTATTTGAATACTGGCTGCACTATAGACTGCTGTTAGCGGAGCTTATTGAAATAAATCTCGATATTAGCTTGATTAAGTGTTATTGTAACGCTCAGTTTCAATACCGTTTCGGTAGCGCGTCCTTGCAATTAGCATCTTCTTTCGGAATACCTTATATTTAATAATGTAGCAAGGAAATTGAGATTTATCCGATTAAGCGACTGACATTAGAGATAAGACACCTGCAAGGCTTTTTCTGGTCGAGGCACGCTTGCTGGGCTTTCCGAAGTAGGCTCGCTTAAAACAGTCGAATGGCTCATTCTTATTGATTTTTCAAGGAGAGCGCCTCGCGGATCTAAATTCTCGGAGCAGGCTAAAGACCGCTCTTGTTTTAAACAAACGAAAACCGCCAGCGCATTGTTTCTTCACGAACGGCCGCAAACAGCTTTGTTAAGAGTGCCTCTTCTAGCTAAACGTTGCATACTAATTTCGATATTTAGGCCGGTTTCCATGTGGCTTCTATAAAGCAAAACCGCCAGCGGCGTTGTTTTCTGCACAATCGGCCGTAAACAGCTTTGGCCGGACGCCATGCGGTTTCCTTGAAGGTTATTCTACAGTCGCTAGGGAATAGCTGGACCTCCCATTATTTTCGCTTCTACGTGTAAATTGGCCAGTATGTCTAAAATACCTAGGCCGCCTTTTTGCCGCAGTTAGCAGCTCTCTTTGATAGTGGCGTCCTTGGGTTCTATGAAATATGCAGCCTAATCCGGCTGATAATTTTTTTTGTAAAGATTTTCTCCATTCACATCGCTAGACATAACATCGAAGAATAAATGTAAATACATGCATTTCTCAGCGTTTTAATCGACAAAGGCGCAACTATAATCAGTTCTTGCTATGGCCTTAGAAATTCAAACTGAAGCGTGTTTAATTACTCCTTTTAGGGCCGGTGCCATGTATAAACCTGCATTGTAGAACCGGCCCTTATTCAATCGATTTATAACCCTAAAAGCGTGAGTGATTAATCATTGCTAAATTGCTGAAATCCGTATGTACTCTACACTCACTTCCGTCGCGTCCGTCCGGTGGCGATATTTGAAACAATAAGGAAGCCGACCTGCGATTGATCATTAAAATTAAGCAATGGTAGTTGTGGTGTATTGCACTAATATTTAATTAAAGTCAACGCATACGAGTATATGTTTATTCAATGCCGTTACAAATTGGAGTGAGTGTATAGGGCAATCGTAATGCGAAGGCCTGCACTCCGCGATAGCGGATTACAAAAAGCAGACTTTAGCTGCTGCCAAAATACTCCACAGTAGTAAAAATCGCAGATCAACTCCCCTACAGTTTATACACCACGGCAGCTCTGAAAACTCTTTACTCACCAAGATGGCCCTAGCTAACTCAAATTTCGGAGGCCTTGGATCGTAGGTTCAAATCATCAGCTGTGTGCCCTGGAATGTCTTCAAAAAAAAAAAGGAAAGGAAATGGAAATGGGCGCCAGAAATCAAAAGATTTCAAATAATAAGAAAATAAACAACAAGTGACTAGCGTTTAATTAATAACCAACAAAAAGTCTTGAAGTATCAGTAGTAAATGATCAGAATAATTAAAACGCAAATAAAGTGATAACAAAATTGTGTACGTGAACTGAAGGTTGCGACACGCATAAAATTAAAAACCCTTTTCGGGTTATTTTAATAACTTTACCAAAAAAAAAAATTCGTGGGATAAGCTTATCACAGTCATTTAATAAAACCTTCTGTTAGGCTATTGAAAATAAAAAGCGTGACTGTACCTTTTACAGAGGGTCGAAACACATCAAAATAGCAACTTTAAATACTGAGCATAATTAACTATAAGCATAAAAATTCAAATGTAAAAAGCAAGAGCATGTATGAAATTGAAGGTTACATGTTAATAATGGCAAAACGTATGAATTTAAATTTTCAAATAATTACGGGTTTAAAATGTATAAAGGTAAAATCCAGATATTGAAGATACGTTGATAAATAATTCCGGAGTAGCACTAACTAACCTCGAAACATAAGCTGGACGTGAACGGCTACAACCCTTGTTGAAATCGCCATGGGTGCTCAGAAAATTGCTGCGAAAGCATCCTCAAAAAGGCAGCAAATACGCCGAACCCAGCAGGTGTCGAAAATGCGATAAGGCTAGCGCTTGGCCTCCGAGAAAAACTCGTGATTGAAACTGGTAATATAGAGCTAAGAAAAAATGTAATTACTATAGGGAAAATTAGACAGAAAAGCGCCATCGTACCTGATCATAATCAGCCCTTGGAAACACACACTGCTCATTAGATTAATTGAGCGCACGTAATTTGACTTGAACAAACATAACTTAACCACGCCGGTAACGGCGGGCCAAAGCAAGTTCCAGGTACGAACAATTCGTGCCCAAAAGAAAACTCGCACTCTGATAAGAGATAGCGCTGATCGAGAGGGCATCGCGCAAACGAAAGGAACTTGATACAGGCACAAAATACGCTGCTTTGGAAAATTTACGAATTCGAAATGTAAAGGATTTATAATTCAACTAAAAATATACAGGTTAAGCCTGAAATAATTGGATACTGGCGAAACAATTAAGCGGAGCCAAAAAATTGTTTCATCTTGAGTTGTAACCCTGAACTATAATTAGCTATATTGTAACTAAAATACTTGGAAGTTGATTTCTATTTATGGTTTATTTATTTGTTAGGCAATTGTCCTACAAACCTCAATTGCTGTCACTTTAGCCCTCATAGCTTATGTATGTAATTTATATGTTATTGCAATTTTTTGGGTTTAATTAAATGCCCGTATTGCTGATAATATTACTGTGTTCTTTCCACAACCTCTTCACCTGTACAATTTATATGGGCATGCAGCGAACCACTAAAGGTAGGTGGTGTATTATTAAGTAGCTAGTTTTATTTTATGTTGTAAGTAACGACAAGGCGCCCAAATTTTCATAACCCTACTGCTCAATTTTAAAGCATTTTCTTGCCTAGTCTTTACACCACGCCATACTCTACCGAGAGTTAAAGAGCTAGCCTAGGCCGTGATCACTCTTTTTCTAAGGGAGCGGTACATTATTATTATTGGAAGTTTAGTGTATCACCAATTTGAGGAAGTCCGACCTAAGGAGTATTACTGCGCTTAGGACCTGACGCCCATTATTTGATTTCTTTTTAAGCATAGAGTCGTCGCTTCGTTGGATCCCCGACCCTCACGATTACCGACCTATACTAAATTTCAACTAAGCATGCAGTACTTACTTGGAACTAATTAATAATTATAACTATGACCTTGATTGGTCGAAACAAAGTCATCATTACAACTATCTGAAAATCCAATATTTATCAAAATTAAGTAGTGGACAAAAAGGCTGGCTTATAATGTTTATTTGAATTATACAGGAAAAAATTATTATAAACACGAGCAGTCAAACAAACATATTTTCTTAAAGTAAAACTAAGTTTGAGTGTAAAGCACCACCTACTGCATTCTTATTTGAAATGTAGTATAGATCGATATTTACCAACTATCCAAATACCAAATATAAATTTTCTCAACAGGTAAGACCACCTCACAATATATTTTCAAAATTATCTAACCGTGAGAGAAAGAATCATATAATTGGCGAGAGAAGAAAAAAACAGGACAAAGAACTCGAATAGGATACAAGAAATTGATAGTTACCTAATCATAAGGTATACGAATAAAACATAAGCGAAGAAACGTTGAAATATACAGCAGCCAATACAAGGAAGGAATTGACTACTGCTGGCGACTGCAACGACAAGGAACATACATTTGAGAAAACAAAGAAAAGGAGAAATAAAAAAAACAATAAGGTTAGGAACATAAAGCATTAGGATTGTGCTGATGTAAAATGTAAGAAATACCAGTTTTACAAGTACATAGTATCTCCGATGGAATGGACAATTGTTACAGTACGACATCGTCGTTACGACACGTTAGTGAAAGAATTACAGAGCTCACCCTAACTGTTCGCGGTTGGCTACAAACGATACTAATTAGGGCGAGATGATGATCACTACTGGTGTTAATTGCTAAGCGCCACCACTTTTAGGTCGGTAGATCAGCTCACTCAAACGTGGAAATAGCGAACGAAGTTTGCAATGCCCGGTTCCAGACAGCGTGCAGCATCAGTGAACTTACTTTACATGTATTTTTTCAGCTTTCCTAAAAACTCTTTACAAAAGAAAAACACCACAACTACTAAACATTTACATGCAACATGAGGTATACGCAATAATAACGCACGAATAATTTAGGATAAAATGTATTAATCGAAATGAAACAAATACAAAATCGTTTTACAAACATTAAATTAAATGCAAAGGGGTTAGTAAACCTTTACTGAACAATTATCAAGAGAGTCGGACATAAACAAAGCTCACATATGGCATTAGAAACAGTAATCATTAAACATAAAACCATGAATTACTTTACAATCGTTCCGTTGTGAACGACCCCAAAAAATCTAAAAATAGGGACACTACCAACTGAAAACACTCCGCGCAAACATAATTTAAATTCAGCACAGTTGACATACTACGTCACACAAATTGAGAATGGCGTAACACTGAACTGAATACAATTCACTATAAAATTAAATAACATAGTACCTGACTTAGAGTTTTCGGAAGCCGTTGTTTGATTGTCCAACGAAGCCGCTGGCCGGCGAAATAGCAACTGTTTGATGTATTTGACGGGTTGCAGGTTCAATGAACCAAGACGCTGCCGGAACGGGAGAAACGGAAGGTGCCATCAACAACGAGCAGTTTTACGACCGGCAAAACCTTCCTCGATATAGCCGAGCGTTACGTGGGACCCCAGAAGAAAATCCGCCCCAAGGCGTAAATTTTATGGTCTGCCAATCGACGATAATGGGTCACACCGCTGCCATATTTCCTAAAGGTCTCTCGGATGGTTCTTCAGCGACATGACACCACAAAGCGCCCACAACACAACATTCAAAATACGGTACTTAATCCAATTTCGAAGCTAGTCAACGGAAGCATTCTAACACAAAGGCACTTTGCCGGCGCAGCGAGCGCTTAGCGAAACCCACTTGTTGACCCTCTTAAAGCGGGAGACTGAATGCAGCGGGACTCGAACTGCACAATGAGGGGGGGGGGGGGGAGAGCTGGAACACAGGCTCGCTGCCTCTAACTTCTTTGAACGTATACGAATGACGTCAAGTTGTGTAACATATTTGCGCTCAGAAAGGGGATCCACCGGCAAGCAAAACGGGCGACTCTCTGGTGTCGAAAAACAATTAAGATTGGAACGTCATTCATTCGCCAAGTGAACATATCAAAATTTCGAGCAAGCATTTGTGAACTTGAATAAGATGCCGCCCAAAGCATTATGAAACAAAGGGGGCCGGGAAGCGCTAATATTTGAAAGAAACAAAATTGGGGTTTAAAACATTACTGAACTGAATTTGGACTTGAATGAAACGAGAAAAGCACTAGAATTTGAGAAACCACTAGCGGGAAAAGGCGGAAAAGTGCTCTATGCAAAAATTGTCCTTACACAATGGGAGATTAAAAAGAAAGTTTTATACTGTTCTATTACGAAAGCAAAATTGATACAGGACATGATAAATAATGGAAGGAAGTTACAGCAGTATCATTTTAACTAGTTAATGGTACACGTTATTACCAGACAATTGCAGAATGATCCAGTACCGCGTTTGTAATAAATCTGTACATGCTAATAGAAGAAGCAAAGAACGATCAGAAGCAAAAGTGTTATGAAACAATGCTCAGGTAGTCAAGCCAGACTGCTTCAAAGAAGTAACTGGAATTATTCTTAACATCCAAATAATATAAACAGGGACGATGGCTTTTGCTTAGTAAAACGTGGACTCCTGTGCTACACGATCTAAAGCATTACAACCACTCTGAGTCATACGGGCACGCCCCACGAATTACGTTGCACTTGGATGACCAATCAGCGTTACGCCACTCCGCGCGCCTGGCACAGAGAACTATAAATAGCTCCACACCGACCTTTGGTTCTTAGTGCGACTTTCACTTTGATGATGCAAGCTGCATGGTCTTGCAAAACGTTAGTGAATATGGATGCACAAACTGCAAAAAGGCCAAGTCTGCCGAAGTATCGTCATTCTCAAGATACTCAAACAACACGAGCCACCAAAGAGCATGGTCATCGCGCGGGTTTTTGCTCGACTTCACAAGGTGCAAGGCACATTAAGCCAGAAAATGCTAGGTGTTCATCTACAAATACTACGCGGTCTAAGCCGAAATTCTATGTTAAGAAGAATAATTCGAGTAACCGCGAAAGCCTCAAACAGTATATAAGTAACTGGAAGACATACCTGATGCGTAGTTAGACAACAAATAATGGTAAAAGATTATGTAATTTTGCTGCAGCAATGAACCTAATTATAAATGCAAAACTATAGTTAAATTAAGGCAAACAATATCAAAACAATGATCATATGCAAAAAAGTAAAACATTTGGTACAGGAATGGTTACATCAGAAAATAGAAGAACTCAAAGACGGTCGGAGGCATAACAGCACTACCGAGATACAGGTATAAGAATATAAAAAAATAAGAAAAAAGCGAGACTTACAAAGAGAATTATATAAGATGGAGAAGGATATGTACACCATGACAAAGAGGCAATAAAATAAATATCGAGGAAGTAACTTACACAAACTATTATCCGTAACATATGAAAGACAGATAATAGAAAAGGCAACGTATAAAAGCGTTAGGAATTATAAATAAAGAAACCAAGAATACTAAACCACCCAGTTTCTGCTAAGAAGATAAGCGGAGAGAAGGTATCGAGGGAAAAGCTTTCAAGCAGAAAAAATTAATAGTGTAACTGTGTAGATGATATATAATACAAACACGAAATAAGTTATTGAATTCGAGAAAGGGGAATAAAAGAACTAAGTTGAATTCTTACAAATTAATAAAATACACAAAAAACAAAATAATACAAACAAAAGAGGAATTTGTAGAGCTTTCAAGAGTGACGTGGTTCTTGAGTTGGAATGAAAATCATCAATTATTATTCAATATGATAAGGCTGCTAATCATGCTATCTCTTTGGGTATTTCGTCATACTATATACTTTTAATTTATTGTTATAATATTTTACCTAATAAACATATTTTAGGCAATTTTGTGATGCAGTAGGTTAAATCAACGGTCAAGCTTCTACTTTCCGTAACTGAAATACCGAGTTTGATTTTTGGCAGCGTTACTTCGCCACAATGGGCTAGTGCTGCAACCCATTGCATAATTTCTGCGGAGTCTAATACTTAATCATCAAGAAAAACCATAAGGCCACTGAAGATGATGACGCGATTCAATTTGACAAAACAGGAAAAATTGCTGCAGTGGCAATGCCACAGTGATTGTCCTGATTGCGAGATATTAAAATATATCCATCCTGTCCATAGTCCGTTCCCCAGGAATTCTTCAATATCCAATAGTCTAGTCCATCGTCCGTCGTGCCGTAACCAATAATCAACACAGCATGGTCCAAGTCGGTGTACCCAGAAGCGCATTCTGGGTCATTGTAGACACCTTCAGAATAAAACCGAAACTTCAGTAGGTGGGTGTCTATTGCACTCGCTATAGGCCCAACGGTGGCAACGGCAGCCTTTAACTTCTCTTCGTCTCCAGAAGGTATAACGGTCACGCCACTTATGGAGGCGAGGGAGCTTTCCGAGTCGAAACGGCATTCTTCCACCTTGCCCTCATAAGGATATGACTCCTCGCTGTTAATTCCGTTGTAGCTTATGTAGCTGAACGCAAGGAATGGATTTCCTCCGTCGCAACCATTGTTTCCGTACTCGCCCGAGCAGTCAATTAAATTCTGCTCACTTAAACTGACCAGCTCGCCTGTACTGCGGAAATTTTGGCCTTCCAGAGCACCAATCTGAAAAAGTTTACTGCGATTATTAAAAAAGGAAGGTTTCTCTTCAGTTTCTTTGTCTTAGTCGAGACGCGTCAGTGCATTTTCTACTTAAATAATTTTGTGAACCTGAAAAAAGCTTCAGGTGTTAGTAACTTGCCTATTTTTTTTGTTGACGTTTTATTATTTTTAATTAGGGTTATCCGAAAAAATAGCGCGATGGAAAGAACTATGCTCGGCATTAGCTGCCGCGACAAGATTCGGAATGAAGATATACACTGCAAAGTGAAAGTCAAAGACATTGTTGAAATAATCTTGAATTCGCCTTCAAGATAGGATTCGGAACTAAGACAAGAATCGAAAACGTTGTCGAAAGAATCGCGAGGTTTAAATAGTGCTGGGTGAGTCATGTCACTCGAGAAAATAACCAATGGACCACGGCAATAATGCAGTGGCCGCGCCGAGACATTAGAGACTAGAGGACGAGTGGGACGATCTTAGATACGATGACGCGAAGATTCAAAGAAACTAGCGGAGCGAAATTGCATGCTGACAGCTCAGAACAGTGACGAAGAAATTGGAAAAGACCTATGTCCAGTAGTGGACTTTGAAAAACTTGTAAAAAAGAAGATTTCTCATTTTTATGAGGTTACATCTGATAGTTCTTCCAAGCCCTGACAGATGGCTTTGTTACAGGCTGCAATCGACTTTAAAACAAAATTAAAACAAAACCGCCAGTTTGCTACCGCCTAAAAACTAAATTACGACAAAATAGGGAAAATTACACAGATTCGTTGCCCTAACCCCGTCACCATGGGCTGTAACAAAAGGTTTCCGGCTAAAACGCTCAGCAAGAAGGGGGGTTCTTTACGACCTTAGACTAGGGCTACGATTCGGTACACGAAATACAGAACTTAAAGTTTAGCGCCACCACTTTTGCTGGAAAACCCGTTTACGTAAAAGTGGAAATCATAAAAGGAGCTTATGAGGTGTCTGCAGTGCTGGATTTTACCTAGCGGCAGCTTCAGTAAACTTACCTTTATTTAATTTTCTCCAAAACTCCCCTGTATTCCTGACACAAAGGAAACAAAATACAAATACGCATGCAACAGTTGATATAATAACGCTCAAATTAATTAAATGCAATCTATTGAATTAAAAACGTGAGAAATAATATATAAATATGAAAAACAAATGAAAAGGGTTAGTAAACATTTAGCGACACTTCTTTACAGTACAATAAGGACAGAGTATCAACTTGAATCTTTCTTTACTTGACAAAAACGAAGTTCATCTACGATAACGACATCAACAATCGTGAATCTGACAACAACAAAATTTACTACGGCGATATTCCTTGAAAGTTCATTAAAAGCGAACCATAAAATCTAAGATTGGTTGCGCGTAATACGTTAGCTTAAGTTAAGCACACATAATCCGAACAGCGTCGCCTTCTTTTTTGGAAAACACTTACACTTACCGTAACAAAGCTCCAACAAGATCCGCAACGGCCTTGGTCTTTGACAGGGGTGACAGCCCCTTGGTCGAGCCAGTCTACAGATTCTGGTAAGTCATCACCTGTTGAGGAAAAGGTTTTGGTATCCACCAAAGCCACCTTTTCAAACCAGTGTCCTTCGTGAGCGTCCATCAACTCGTCGTGGAGCATGTCGGCAAACCTGTTCTCTTTGAGCTTGTATGAGACTACGCCTTGTTCATACCACTGATTGTGATCTCGAATTCTCTTTAGGTTATTCAAGTAAATCAGCATGCGGAAGTTTTCTTCGGCGACAGTCTTGTATTGCTTTCGGTGTTGTAACTAGAAACACGGACATGGATTTTTATAGTTTCTAATACTGACGTTTTCATTCGTAAACTAATATGAAAACGCTAAAAGAAAATAGAAGTTAAAACCGCAAAATATTACAAATCACCTATAACTGCGACATGTGACAAGGTAGGTAAAAGTGCAAGTCAGGAAAACCTTATAGTGGAAAACATTAGTTGAGTTAGATTAGGTCAGATCAAGCCAGGTACGTGAGGTTAGATAAAGAGTGTAATTTTTAAAGTTGAGCTATTTGAAATGTTTATTAGTTATTAACGTAATTAGGCTGATGTACCGGGTGATTCCAAAATAGTGCATTTCCTCTGTAGTACGTTGTAGGAAACCGTTAATTCAGCCTGGAAAAATTATATCTGCTCTCGTTTTATAGTTATGAGCAAAAAACTCAAAGGTAAATTTGGCAACATGAATATGATAGCTGGTAAATCATTTTGTAACAAATAAATTGTTCGCTGTTTGTTAGTTTCAAATCGATTCGTCGGCTAATTTTCTCAAACAAAAACGTTATGGCTACTTCGATACAATCGATCGGCTAGGTCAGGAAAACGGCGTGCAGTTCTTTAAGTACTAGCAAATGATTGAAAGCCGAAAGGGCGCCAACGAATCTCTACCAATTAACGACAAGTGTAATTTGACATTCAGCTGAGAATTGACTGAAACAAAAAAGCTAAAGTCACGCACAGGTAGCAGTAACAAATAATATCATTAAAATGCTAATATCACAGTATACAATCACAGATTAAAATGGCATACAACCTAGCACAGGGTACCTGTACCCAATCAAATATAAAGTCATAAACGCGACAATACGGTCCTAAGCCGGGTGATCATAACTGCTAAAATTAAGGTGCATCTCATAACACGTAACTCTACTAGCAAGAACAATAGCTTATAACACAGTTTAAACAAAGATACAAATATAAACTACAACAGTTTAAAAACAAATGCAGTGGCAATTAACATCGACTCAGTGGTTGAAAAATCACCGTTCAGGTACGCAGCTCGTGAAGTGAACCGTACATAGCTGCCGGACTCCGAAATTCTGACTGACTTCGGTAGCTACCGGGTGAAGCCTCTGTACCGATTCACTGTTCGCAGCATTCAATATTTTAAAAAGGAACACAAAACCTGATTCTAGTTTCCGTGTTAAGCTTCTTCCGCCCGCTGCGATAGTTCACGCAACTGGCACACATGGTGAGAGCGATAGGCTTAATGACATTTTTATCAAATCGTTAACTCAAGAAATTAGGTACATCAATAACACAATAACGAATAAATTGAAACAGTCATTTGATAAAAATACCACTAAACGATTAAAGCAACTGTTCAAAATTCTTCCCCTGTGTCTCTAAACAAATTTGTGTTCTACGCACGATGTTGGCTTGAACACATAGCATTTGTTATTGTTAGTTGACAGTTGCAGCAGCATTTCGAATGCTTCCGCAGTTTCAACTGGAGTTCGGTAGATCACTGCTCTGACATAACCACATAAGACAAAATCGAGTGGCGTGAAATCTGGGGATCTGGGCGTTCAAGGCACTGCTCCATTTCGACCTATTCAACTATCCGGAAACTCTTCGTCTAACCAGGTTCTAACTCAAGCAGCAAAATGAGTAGGAGCAGCATCTAAACTGCATCCACACGTTTCGAACTCTTGATAGAGGGAGCTCTTCAATATGTTCTTGCATATCATTCGTAAGAAAGTTTTTAAAAAGTGTCCCATTTAAACCATTTAAATATTATTGGCTCAATCAAATTATTACCAATGATACCGGCCCACACATTTACGCTAATTCTGAATTGTTGGTTGCGTTTATTAGTTAAATGAAAGTTTGCCACGTTATAATAACTGAATTCAACAATGTATCACACATTATGGTTTAATTACGTTTTGAGTCTTTTGTCGTATAGTATGAAATACGTTGTGTCGGCTTTGTAATTTAAACAAAAAAGTAATGTGTTTTTATTTCTAATTTGAATTATTGTTTATTAGTAAGAAACATAATCAATAAATCAATTAATTACTATTCAAATTATTTCTATTTCAAGACCATAAGAGATTATTAAGAATTGAAAACATGCAGTGTGGCTCATTACTTCTTTCTCTATATTATAAAACTGAAACAATGTATGAAATGCTCTACGACAGGTCCGTAGCCAAAAATTTCTTGATGATGGCCAAAAAGACTTGAAACGTAATTAAATCATAATGTGTGGTAAATTTCTGAATTCAGAATAAAAAGGGCTTCTAAAATTTGGCATCAGAAAATAAGGACCGCATTTAAAAAAATTAAGTTGATGATGGTTGCTCAACGACGAAACGTCGAATAAAAAATTGATAACGTAATATTAAAGTCTTTAAAAAGTTGCTATAAAAAATTTGTATCAGTTTCTCTCTAACTTTAATATTAACGCCAGCAAACAAATAGAATAAAAAATGAGAAAATTTGATTTTTTAAAATAGCTCAAAAGCAAAAAATCATATGAAGGATTTCTAGACGTCATTTTGTTAGTCCCTTAGTTACGCAACTTGTTTCCCATTTAGCCAAATTTGTATCTTTTACTATTAACGAGATCCCCATACTGACCCTCTTATCTTGGATACACTGTATATAGGGCCATATTTTAATGGTCTATTTTACGTCACAAATGGACGAAAAAACTCATATAAACATAGGTTCAATTCTCAGCCTTTACAGAGATATTAAAGGGAGGCTAAAATTGGAGTTTTGTAATTTTACTGAAAACCGGGAAAGGATATTCAATTGAAAATTGGCAGATTTTTTTCTACTTATTATGATTAAAAAAAAATATGTATGAATTTAAGGGGTTGAAATTAGCAACCCATAATGTATTTTATTTTTTGTAGTAAAACTAGGTTTTAAGAAAAAACTAAAACGAGCTAAATAGTGTTTAAGTAAAACAGGCTTTCCAATACAATTTTTGCCAGATAAAGTTTTTTAATAAAAACATTTATACGGATTGCTAAATTTAATCCCTTAAAGCGATACGTAAACATTAAAAACTATTTCTTAAATAAGCCTTCTATTGGTAAAAAAGTTTACCAATTTTCATTTGGATATCCTTTTCCCGATTTACAGTAAAATGAGAAAAACTAATTTTACCCCCTCTCCCTCTCCCTATCACCGTAAAGGTTGTGAGAATTGTACCTATGTTATATTTTTTTTTTTGGTAAATTTGTGACGTAGAATTTGCCATTAACATATGAGCAAGTATTTCAGTTACACCCTGCAGTATATTTCCTAACCAGAAAGGAATCAAAACGTTGGTTTTATTTGCTTGCTTTTTGTTGTCTATAAACATTTTGTATTTACCATTTAATAAAACCTTTTTTTTTACTCATGGATAATCTCAGGCTTTGTATAAATTGAAATATGGTCACCCTAGTGACATAGTGGAAAACAATTCCAATTACTAATAATCGCCTTTGCTATGGAACATTTCCAATTAAATATGCATAAGGGATATTCTGAATAAATGATTACAATAAAGTCATATTTGATTTTTCAATGCAATTAAGTTTCACTTTCTCGGTTCCCATTTTTAAACAATCAAAAATATACGAACCTCATTAGTTTATTAAGCCGCTTATCAATTAACTTACTGGATGTGCACTTGTCCATACGGATTAGAGAAGTCGCTTAGGTATTGCGTGTAGATGTCCTATGTAGTTAGGAATTTTTATCTGCCCAAGTGGAGTTGTCCAACGCCTGATAAAATATCGTGAAGAGAAAAATAAGTATCTTAAGATATCGATCAGATTTGACGTCATTTATCATATTATTAGTGAATCACCTGAGCTACGCTTCGGTTCGCTAATTTAAGAGAGATTCGTTAATGTAAAATGTAAAAAAAGGATGCATCGGCCGGGAATTGAACCCGGGCCGCCCGCGTTGCTGGCGAATATTCTACCACTGGACCAATTATGCTTAGTTGAATACGGCGCTGCTATAATGGTATATGAACATAGTGAATTACCCGAGCTAACAGCTGCCGCAGTGCAGCTCACGATCACAACAGCTGCCGCACCATAGCCTACGGCCACAGACTCTTCGCTTCGCTACTTACACGATTTAATCAAATTAAAACTTTTTCGTACTTTTTTGAAAATAAAAACCAGCCTAAGATCTAAGTCTAAAAATTATCAAAATTTTAAGCTATCATACAACTTTATCGGTCCAGTCTCTTTGGAAGAGATAGCGAACAAAGTAACATACAAACAAAGAGACTAACGATTTTATGTTATAGGATTATATCGGCTGCTTATACTGCACAATAGATTCCCGATTCCTTCTAGTGTCCTGAAAGAAATTCGAGAGAAGTTTCCAGAACCGAATCGAGTTCATACCTGATTCAAAGAGATGTTTAAAGAGGACGTTGAATGAGCCATTTTGTTTGCTCTACACGTAACTGTATATATTAGATACAGCAGGGTATAAACATAAATATCGTATATAGGGAAAGGGCAATGTTAAATATTACGAAGGATTAACTCTATTTTTGGGTATAGTTTTATTTATATCATATTTAGGTTCAGAAGATGCCATTACCGTATCGTGTGCTCCAAAAAAAACCTCATTCGTAACATTCCATGTTCAAATTGAAGTTTGCCGTAACTTGATATATACCCATTGAAGGAAATGAACTACCGTAAGTCAGATAGAACTAAATTACATCTTAATCTTGAACTAATTTTCTAAAAAGATACAAAACACTTAACAAAGACAATTTTTATTGATCGTTATGATTATTGCACTCGTTGTTGTTGTGTAGGTACATGCAATCTTATTTTCTTTTTTGCTTGATACAATTAAACGTAATACAGTGTAAGCTTTTACCTGCCACAGTAACAGATGTTTTCATAAACAAAATGCAATCTGACATTCACCTACAGACTTTAGTTAAGACATGACTAAGTTTTTACTTCCTTTTACTATAACGGAGGTATTGGATTTACTCCAAAAATTCGAAATTGAGATTTTAACAGATCTTCACGTTTTGGAGTCTACTGAACAAAAAAAAATGTTTTTGTTCATTGGTCTGTCGGTCTGTGTGTGTGTCTGTCTATCTGTATGTCTGTGAACAGAATATCTCAAAAACGAAAGGAGGTATGGCGTTGACACTTTAATGTGTATTGATGTGAGATAGGTGATTTTTTAGTTGAATACTTCTAAAATGGCTTTCTTTTGTTTTTTCCTATTTTTTTTATTAACTCCTATTTTAAATGGAACACCCGGTATATTATTACATTTTTGAATTGAGCTTAAAATTCTAGAGAAAATTTGTCTATTCAACTAACGCCCTATTTTGTACGGTTTTTGTAGAACTTGTAATTTTTGAAACTTTTTGACAAATGCCTAAAAAATTAAAAATCAAATTTTTTTCTAATTATAAGATCACTGCAAAAGGAAGTTGTGTGAATGTATTACACCAGATTTTTTATCTTTTATTCAAAGACCTACCCTAAATGAGTTTTTCTTTTGAAACACACGATATAATCGTTACACTGTAAAATTGTTTCAATTAAAACACTCCTTTATTCATAAGATGTTTAGGTGTTTATTTTAATAATTCCATTGTTTGGAGGATTTGAAAAACTGGACATCGCCTACGGTAGGCTTGTCAACATTGTTGTTAATACAGAAAAAAGCTAAAATTTATTAAAATTACACTTTGTAGCGCACCGGGCCCTTCTTCTTTCTAGGAAATGCATGAAACACATGTTTTATGATTTTTTTAGATTTATTTTGAGTTATGATTGCGTGTTACAACTCAGCCAAGAATTGACCATGGTATTAGTTCAATTTTACACTTGCGTTTACACAGTAACAAGACGCATGACAACTGGTGATAAATGGACGGCAACTAATCAAATTGTAGATCATCTACGTTTTATTCAATTTTGCCTTATAACATTTTTAGTTTTTGGTGAACATTAAGACAGAAGTACGAGATTCTGTTTTTACAACAATCACATCGCCATGATTGTGTTGTGGTCTTGGCAACACCGAGAGTGTTTATAAAGATTTTTAACTGCTAGAGGAATCACATTTTTATTTTGCAATTTGTTATGGGCCAAAAGTCACTTTTCGTATTAATTTAACGATTTGCCTTATCCTTGCCTAATTCAAGGCACTTTGCACATTTCGCTCTAACTATTTACCCTATATCGGACTAATCCTAGATCTAACTTACTTTAAATAGCCTAGTTTCAGTTACCCATTTTCTCAAGTAAAGTCACTGCAGTTTAGGCCTCACGTTGTACGCGTGCTATGTTGGTTGCAGATGCGATTTTTCTGCAAATTTGGAATTCTGGGCCTAGCTGTCAAATTATCATTAGCCATTTTGACTTGTCAGAAGATGGATGTGGTGAAAAGCATCTTTGGTTAATCGATGCACGAATATTTGTAATTCGGTTTTGTCACGCTCATCCTAGCATGAAAATGTATATCTTGGTGTGAATTTTGTCCGGGAGACGTCCCCGATGTTTTTGTTGTGATACATTTCAAGCACGGACTTTTGTCCGGAATTCATCTGACAAGCACATGTAATTACTTGGGCGATTCGGAGCAGAACACCCAACGGTATGCTATTTTGACAATTACTGGTTATATTTCTAAGGCGGAATGTTGTCCCTTTTAGCTCCTTTGGTACGGGCGGTGAACGCACTCAATTCCCCTTTGGTACAGGCGGTGAACGCACTCAGATTAGGAAGCAGTCCTTTAGTATGAACTAACGCATCTCTGTTGGTGTGCTGCGAGCTTGGTAGCGCAGAACTTTTCGAGGCGTTTGGTTGATGGATTTGGCCCCTCTTGGAGAGCACTTTCTCCAGGCAGTTGCTGCAATCGGCTGGCTGTGAGTTTGGGAGATTTCCAGTCCCTAAAACAGGCTAGCAGATTTACTGATCCGAGATCTCTACGTTACCTGCAGTAAAGCCCGTTGGATCACCTGGCTTCTCGACATCGTGCAGCAGGCCTCCGATTTAGCACGTTCGTCACCTGGTGCAGTCAAGGTCTGTCTTTGCAATAAGCGTTCTTGTGCAGTTTTAAGCTCGACCAACTTAACCTGTGTTATAGGCCTCATTTTAATGTGTGTTTAATTATTATTCATTGTAGCGCTTGGGCTAAGGCCAGATTTTGATAAGTCAATTAATTTACTTACTTTAATGTTGTGATAATTCACCTATGGTTTAAAGTAAATCTATTTTGTAGTTTAACATCTTAATATTTTTTGCAACTTTGAAATTTCAAGCCTCCATTAGAGTGGCTGTGTCTAATGTAGATGCATAGGGACGATAAGGTTTCCCTTATGTAAATTTTGTAAAGCAATTCTTGCATACGCCTTATTTTTAGACTCGATCTCAGTGGAGAGATCTGTCAGTTCAGTTGAACTTGGCTTAGTGCGGCCCCATTTTGCCAGAAATTAGCGAAATCAGTCCTATCGTTGTTTAAGCAATTGTGCCCCTTTAGGGCGAGATTTAATTAGCGTGTTTCGGGTAATTTTGCGCCCCCTATAAACCAAGATCTTGGGTAATAATGGGATTTGTGTACAATTGATTACTAGTATAATTATGTATTTTTGCAACTGAGGGTTTAGCGTTAATTTCAACTTGACAAGCAAAACAAAACCTTAACTACCGCTTAAATTTGAGACGCGTTTGGTCATACATGCGAATTGCTACGATCTTCGACTACTGTATTTATTTAAACTGGTGAGTTCAATCTGTGATAAATTTTACTATCTTGGTATATGAAATCTGGTTTGTGATATCTGTTGTTGTTGTGATATACTACCGAGCATTGTTAATATTTTATTAAATTATATATACTCGTTACTTATGCCTGCGAATTTGATTTGTGTGTCCTTGTCGCTATCTCTAATTTTCAGGATCGCTTAGTAGCACCTTTCGTAGTGTCTTGTTTGATGATTAGCAAAGTGCTGGGTCACCTGCTACTTGGCGCCCATAATTTACTCATCGTTTCAGCTTACGCTTTAAGTCTTTTGTTCAACCCACGACCAGCTCCGGCTGAGAATCCGGTAGCATTTGCTACTCCTTATTTTATAGTCAGAGTTAGGTAACAAATTTTAATATACAACTAACCCGACACCCTTATGGTATAAGTGTTCTAGAAGAAGAAGAATATACAATTACTTTAACGGCCAGTATTTAAGTAAATAGAGACCAAACTTTGAAGACTAAATTAGACGCTGTGAGCAGTCGCTTTTACACAAATTCGTATAGGGTACAGAGCTCTTTTTTGGAAAATGATACCATCCTTCAAAATTTATTAGAATAATGAAGATGAGTTCTTAAGTTTGCCCCTTTACTGCTCTGTGAATTAACGATTAAGATTTTTTTAAACATTTTTCCAGACTGAATGAACGGTCTCCTATAACATATTGTAGAGGAAATGCGCCATTTTGAAATCACCCAGTATAAGAAATAACAAATGCGGTTCAATTTTGTAAACCCATGCGACAGCCGAGGATTGTGTGTCGTTCGTAATAAAGATTTGTACATTTTAAGAACCATTTATTAAACATCATTTTTAAAGACAAAGTGATCCTTAAAGATCGGCGGCTGCTTTGAATGATTTTTTATGTTTATGTTTAGTTCAGTTAAAATACAATAACGGTATAATATTACTAAAAGATTATATCCAATAAATGACGAATGCCTATTGTCGCTCGATTGACCGAGCTCTGTAGACTAGTGGTTACCAAGTCTGCTTAGCATTCGGGGGTTCGCGGGTTCGATTCCCGTGGCCGTCTGCTCTGATTCAGGTTTTTAGGTGGTTTTTCTGAGTCAACAGAGTACCTTCTCGGAGGCGAATGCGGGGCAGTACTTCTACACTTTTCTTGGTCTCTCTTCCATTGTCCGCCTTTCTCTTACTCATACTATAATTCCCATTATTGGCTGAAGAGGGACGCAAGGTCCCTATAGCAGTCCGCCGCCAGTTGGAGGAATTGAAATGCCCTGAACCTTTACCTTTACCGCTCGATTTAATAAATTATGCATTGCATGCTGATACATTTCGTTGGAAATATCAGCAACGGTTTGTATAATATACTCTTTTAATTCATTCAAATTATCAGGACAGTTTCTAAACACCTCTGACTTGAGCTAACCCCATATAAAGCAATCTGGCACAGTTAAATTTGGAGAACGTGCTGCATAATCTACGTCTCTATTATGCTACAGGCACCAGACGGTTTGGGAACATTTATTATTAAGATTGGCATGCTTCTGTTCGCTATACACGGTCGTACGTCAACTTTTTGCAACCACATACCGCTAGGAAGCTGATTTATAGCGTCCGCCAAAAATATTGGGTCTGAATTACAGAACAACTTCATAAAACAGCTTTACTATTTGTATACGGCCAGCAATTGGCCAGCTCTCCATACCAAAGAAAATTTATGAGTTAGGGCTACAGAATGACATATCACCCATAGCTATTTTCTGTATAGTCAAAGCAAATGACAAAAGCCTCTCACCTGTATAAATGTCACTTTAGATTAGCTTCTTAGGTTAGGTAAGTTGATTTGGTTAGTTGAGTTGTATTACTTACTTTAGAAGAGTCGAACTAAATCAGATGAGTTAGATAGAAAAAACAGATAGGTTAGACAAGTTAAATTGGCTTGCTTAAGATTGATTGTGTAAGGCGAGTTAGGTTACGTTAGACGAGTTTAATTATATTAGGCGAGTTGGGTTACGCTAAGTAAATTAGGTTAGGATAGCCCAATAAGACTGAGTCAGATGAGTTACATTAAATACGTATATTGGGGCGGGTCAGTTAGATTTAGTTAAGTGAGTTTTATTGCTTTATATGATTTAAGTTATGCTAAATTTCAAATAGGAATGCAGTAGGTGGCTCTCTAAACTCAAACTCAGTTTTACACTACGAAAATATAAGTTTGTTTGACGACGTGTTTTACAATTAATGGTGTCCCATATAAATCAAATAAACTTACGCCAGCCTAGTTTGTTCAGCATTTATCGATTTTTCCTTTACAGTTTTAGGATTCATAGCGAATGTCAAACTGCCAATTATAAAAAAATATTTGACTTTCAGATGCTGGTAATGATGACTTTGTTTCGACTAATCGCGGTGTAATTTCCTGTATCGAGGTATTGCAAATATCTTTCATCAAGATATACCCTTCCTTTATCATGTCCCACTAGCTGGTCGACAATTTGTAATATCCCCCTGCGCTTTGGATACTTTTCTGACTGTTATATTGCAAATATACTTTTTATTCTTAATATGGCGTCGTGTTTGGTGATTTATATGAGAATTTATATTGATTCTACCTCAATATAATAAACTGATTTACCTTCAATTAATGAAGGCTTTATGAAATTACTCATGAAGCGCTAAGTGCCCTTTTACCTCAGCTAAATGGTTGGGTTGATATTAACTAGAGTACCTATATAATAAGTAGGATAAGAGTACGGCAAATGCAGGAAGAGTATTTGATTGGCTGCATCCCTATGCATTTACAATAGATCTAGATGCAATTTAGAAGTGGTCGACAGGTTTTTGATTGTTTGTAATTGGTGACATTCAACTGACATTGCATTAAACTTGTCACACGCAGTTCGTAATCAATTTGTAAAATAAGTGGAGAAAAATTTGAGGGTTATTCCTTACATAATTTTGTTAATCATGTAATTTTTCAATTGCCTTTTTCCCTTAACCAATTTTCAATAATTTCGTTTTAGCATGACTGGTTGCTCTGTCCACTGTTGCAAGAACCACTCTGAAAATGATGTTTACTTAGCTAGTGTTCCAAAGGATGGTTTGAGGAACAGAATTTGGCTAAACAAGATCAGCAAGGAAAATTATAGTTACAAAAGACTAAGAATTTGTGAAAAGCATTTCAACAATGATCAGTGCGAGATTAGCAAAAATAGAAGAAAAATATGAAAAAAAAACAGCTATACCAACAATCAATCATGTTGTGTAAAATTACAATTCATGAAGCTAACAATAAAATTTCGCCTCAATGTTGGTTACAAAAAAATGTGTGGATCTCTGGTAGTACAACACATTAAATTGCGACGAAATAACAGAAAATTAAGCAGTCTTCTTTGTGAGACAAAAAGAATAATTGTTTTAAACACACTTAAAGAAGACTTTTACCAATGATCAAATTGAAACATTAACAACTACCAAAAATAAATGTAACAAATGTACCAATGAAACCTTAGAAAGGTCATTAAGGCTGAGATTTTCATCTGGACAAAATGGGTATAATAATAATTTTAGGAAAACAGGACTTCCATTTCCATCTATTCGCAGATTAAATTTCCATTTGCAGCATTTCAATTTTCAGCCTGACATTTTAACAGATGTCTTTACTTTATTCAAGATTACAATTTCAAACTATAACAGAATTTTCGGATCTAGGGCAATTCACCGAAAACAGTTTACCGAAAACATTTTACCGAAAACAGTTCACCGAAAAACAATTTACCGAAGGAACAATTCACCGAAAGAACAATTCACCTAAAATCAATTTTTCTAAGGTATGTTGTCGTTATTGTAGTCTCCAACAACTCTTGATATGTTTTCGACACACAAAAATTTAGAAACCTTATAAGGTCGTTAAAAACTAATCGTTCAAGTTAATGAGGGCCATTAGTAATTATCATTAACTCGTATTACTTTATATTATAAAAGTAGATTAAGTTTAAACACGCCAGCATTTGCTGCAAGTCCTAAGCCTTGATAAAGTGTGAAGGAAGTTTACACCAATATATGTTAGAAAAATATTCTTTACAAAAGTACCAAAATAATATATAACATATCTAAAATTTTAGGTATATTTATATAATATAAGGGATTTTAGGTGAACTGTTCTTTCGGTGAATTGTTCTTTCGGTAAATTGTTTTTCGGTGAACTGTTTTCGGTAAATTGTTTTCGGTGAACTGTTTTCGGTGAATTGCCCGGAACCCGAATTTTCAATAGTCGTGCACATTTTAATTAAAATCGTGGAACATGCTACAAACATAGGTTTAAATATTGTTTCGGTAACCTAACCCATAGGCATGTGGAGAAATTTAGGAGTTATTCACGGAAAATGTTGCAAAATAGTCAATTTCATTAACAATCCATTCAAAGAAGAACAAAAAACATATTTTTTAGCAGATGCTCCACATGTTTGTCGCTATTTTCTATTATTTGAATTTTCTAATACGTACGAAAGTGCCGATATTGCAGTGAGTTAAATTAATTGTTTATGAAATATAAAATTGTCAATTAACGTCGACAGATACCCTATTTAATTTTTTTTAATTCTCATACTAGTTTTATTGCAGTTTTCGAAAAATCATTGTTTGCATCTCGAATGCGAAAGGCTTTTGCGTTCTCGAATGGGTATTTTGCCTCGCTAAAGCTTGGCAAAATAACTTCCATTCTTAAACGCAAAAGTAGCATTTCGCATTCTAGATACAAAAATAGCCATTTTCAGACTATTTATAGTACAAAAATGGAGCAATAAAGTCTTAGTACTTTAAAGTAAAATATTATAGTTCAAGTACTTTATAACTTATTTATGGTACAAAAAATGGAACATTAAAGTCCTAGTACTTTGAAGTACAATATTAATGTTCAAGTACTTTAAAATTATACGTCAGTTGTTGACATAAAATTTGAAATGATTTACAACTTTTTATTTAAAATCCATTAAACTTGCAGTACAAAATAAACCGTTGTATTCACTACGAACGAAAAGTGTTTTTAAAGGTCCTCGCAAGTAATTCCGTCCTCGGCTGACGCCTCGGCCGTAAACAACTTTCCCGTCCTTTAAAATTTCACTTTTCGTTCTAGATAAATAAACTACTATAATGTAAGGGTTCCAACAAAAGTAATTGTAGTTTAAATTTGAATAAACAATATAAAATGCCTAATAGATTATTGTATATTACTTAAATTGTGTAAATTTTGCCTATGTGTTGTATGCATGCATTTCATAGAAGAAGAACTATAATTAATAAACGTGCAACTACACAATAACAAAGTAACGTAGTTAACTATGGCATTTCCGACAAACTTCATTTTTTGGATCCCCAAATATCATCGTTTGCTTTACTTTTATCTTATATAGGTACTCTAATGTTAACTATCTTACTTATATGAACTTTTTTCTATTAGACAGCCATTATAAGCAGTATAATATTATTTACTTAAATTTAGTATTCAATGCAGATACCTTCAAAAATATTTCCCTTTAACAACTTGATAGTTGTTTGATCTGACATGTACTCAAGAAAATTCAATTAACCTTCAAAATAAATTGTAATGGCTTGATCCAAAATACATAGACATTTTACATTACTTATTAATATTATAATTAATCTAAATAAATAACCAAAAACGTAATTTCAAATTATAAACACCTAAAATGATCAAGTACCTACTTGATTTAACGTTAAATTTAGAAAAGATTAGAATTAATCACTATATGAACAGTTTCTACATCTAATTACACAGTGTTTTCTAATTATCCCAAACCAAACTTGGTTAGATAACCCACATTGAAAATTCAATCAAATATCTACTGATCTTTGTTGCCTTTCTTGGAGATACCTGACTTTGAAACTCCCTCTCCCTTGCTGAACATTCACGCTGGCAATTTACCTGGTTGCTCCAGAACCAAAATATCTTTGTAGAACTTAATATTTATATTCTTTATAATAGAAAACCAATCCATTGTTATAAGACACAATCGCTTACGCACTGAAGCTACGTTAAGTGACTGGTAACTCTATTACATCCACAATAGAACAATCTAACTCAAGGTTATTTTTAACTTTAACTTTTATTGTAAATTATAATAATCTGATATTATTATATCCAATTATACCACAGGGAAAGCCATTTTTACCACTGTGTATATAACATTAGAATTATTATTTATTCGCAATTGAAAGAAATTGAACCCTCAACGTGATTTTTCACAAATTTCAAGTCAATGTTATTTTAGTAATATTAAATCACTCATAGTAACCCTGTTACTATCTCAACTACCACCAACCATGCGTACGATTGTTCTTGCAATATAATTCTGAACTGCCTAGATTTAAAAAATAAAAATTAATAGTGCAAGTGCTTGCATGTTGCATTACAACAGTCATAGTAATGATTATGACTTAATTTCAAGTACTGCATGCCTATTTTAAATTTAGTAGCCTATAGATTGGGTGGTGAAATTAACACTAACTAGCTTAGACTGAGTCAGAATAAGATCAAGTTAGCATGCATTAGGTAAGTTTATTATTAATTATCACCTAAAAGATTTGAATTATTTAAATAAAATACAGTAATTACTTTTAACATTTTTGGTTTCTGTAAAATTGTGTAGAATATCCATTTACAGATTACTTGATTTGATGCGATTGTACGTATCCGATTTAATTAACAATTTTTAAAAATAAGTCAAATTTGTACTTAGTACTAAACAAACTTAAGAACTCATTAATTATTTTAATCCACAATTATAGCAACAATACGAAATGAATAAAAACTGACCTTAAACGTGTGCCATCGGTCCAGCACTGATCCAGAATATACTGTCGACTGAATTCCAATAAAAGTAATCGCCAGGATTATGAAATTTGTCATTACTAATAGCGCATTACTGCCTGTAGCGAACAGAATCAGGTTAGAAGTTGTAGTAGCTTTAAAAAATAAGTTTACCAAATTAGACCACTGGAAACGCATTAAAGCGAACGATACATTGGAACGCCTAGAAATAACTGCGTTTAGTTCTGAAAATTTTGCTTGTAACATATTGTCATCAGTATTCGTTTCCTTTGTATGGAGCTTCATTCATTGCAGAATTTTGTATAAATTACTTATATATTTGTATTGGTCAATGGTGCTGATTGCGAGTATGATTTATATCGGCATAATAGAATGTAATAACTGGTTTTTCATTTACAGAAAGCATTATAATGATGAGAAATAAATGTACCTACACTAAAAATACTTATTATATGCTATACATAAAAATTTGAAAAACTAAAATTACTTTTGATGTGGTATAATAGTAATTTACGATCAAGTGCGTAAAGCTACTCTTTAGGCACGAGTGGGGTAGAGTTAAAACGCGAGTGAGAGAGCGTTTTAAGCCCCGAGAGTGACTAAAGATGCTTTACGCATGTGTATCGTACAATATTTTATCTACGATAGAATCTAGAAAACACGGTAAATATAAAAAAAAAATTAAATGTAAATTAGAATTACCAGCAACCGGTCGTAATTTTGCGTGTTTAAAAATTTTAAAACACGTTGCTACTGACAACGTGCCTAATGAAATCTTTTAAACACGTTACTACTGACGACGTAAGCTAATAAAAACATGTTATTAAACAGTCGTTTTACAAACTTAAAACTGCCAACTATAAGGCAATTTTACACACTGTCCTAGATAAAGAATTTTAAATGGTTTTAAAGAGTATTATTTAGAACAGCTATATTTGTATAAGTACAGAAAATACATTTCAGTTATAATATACTAAACCGTCATAAACTCTTTTACTTCTCTCGTCTAAAAGACGAATGAAGTATTGTAATCACGAAAAAGTCACCTTTGGAGATTTCTTCAGATATTCACGTTTCAGGGTCCCTAGATGACGAAAAATAGGTTTTCTCAATAGTTACGCTTGTCTGCGGTATAACTCAAAAACAATTTGTTGGAGGAAGACGATATTTTGCAAGCAGATTATACTCGTATGTCTACCTGGTATGAAACCTAAAACATTTCGGACAAATATACACTGTGGTTTTTTTTTATCTCGTTACAACATATATTACGTCCAACGTTTTTTCGTTTTAATAACATTTTGAACCCTCATGAAAAAAGTCTGAACGCAATATGTGTTGTAACGAGATAAAACAACCACAGTGTATACAGGGTGAGCACCTTAATAAAATTTACTTATGTTTGCGTTAACTGAGAAATAAATAAAAGTAATAATTTTACATAGGTCAGGCTTTACGCTTGACGAAAATAGGACCTAGCATATATAGGGTAATGTCGTAAGAGAGTAAAAAACGATGAGTCTGTTCGGTTAAATACAGCCCCGCATCGCAAATCCGGGAGAGGTCCTCGACGGACAGGTGGATTAGGCGCCCAGATTTAAATTCGCTTTCGCCTGAACTGTAGTTCGAATCTCATTGCCGGTATTTTTTTAATTTGAAATTGATGTAATTCGCATTGCCAAGTGTTTTATTATTGCAGTATTATTACTAACGTGAGGATATTTTCACGTCCAGTTTCATTTGATTTTTAAAATTGTTTAGTGTCAAAACGTCCATTTGTAAGGAAAGTTTTGAGTAAAGCCCTTTACGGGTTTTTTGGATTATACAGTATGTCCATTTAGTGCTCCGGTCTGCGACTCCGCCTTTATCTTTTTTCGGATACAAAGTTTGATTAGGGCTATTCTAATGGTATTGAAGAAGACATATTTTAAAATAATTTTGACATATACAGGGTGTCTCAAAAGAGTTTGGCTTAAAAATTTATTAATTTTTGAAATGGAACACCTTGTATTTCTTTACGGCTATTCAAGCCCCCTGGTTCTACATTCAATTCTAACTTTTCTTTTAATTTGCATGGAGCAGTTCCAATTTATGAACGATTTTAGGTTTCTTTTGTCATTATCAAGTTTTGATTTAAAACATCATATTTTCTCCACTTCAAATTTAAATATTTTCAATCTTTATTTTCTTAATTTTTTTAAATAGAAAACCCTATATTTTATTGCAGGAATAAATAGAGCCTTACATATTCTATATTTTAACTCTGAACATGTTGTACTTTAATCTAAAGGGTGTTTGAGAAGTTAAGGTTCTAATAAAAATCACGATGAATGTGTACTATTTGGCGCATGGTTTATAATAGTGCTGGTAAAAAACCGATTTAACGGTTAACCGGTTTTTGCTTAATCGCGGGTTTTTCATAAATCTAAAACCGGTTAACCGTAAACCTGAACCCAGAGCCAGTTAACCCTCAAATCGGTTTTTTACCAGAGCTATTAAAATCCATGCGACAAATAGTAAAGAAAGAAAGAAAGAATGATTTATTTAAATTCATATGCAAAAACATAATAATTTGTACATAGGTATTATATGCGGATTACTGTTAATTAATATCGTTTTTATAAACTATACTAACTATATAGTAATAAAAACAAAATCTTGATTCAAATAAACTAATAAAGGAATAAATAATTATTTAGATTTTCTGAAGAATAAACTTAACTCTCTTTTAAAAAACATTTCTGCTTGTTTTTATGTAGTTAGGTAAATTATTAAAGTCGTTGAAGCCTTTAAAAAATAATGTATTCATAGTACCATGTAAATTCGTTTTATTAATATATATGTTATTTTTGTTTCTTGTCTGATGGGTATGAATATCGCTATTAAGTGTTATAAAGTCTTTCAAATATGTTGGAAGTATTTTATTCACTACTTTGAAGATAAATATTAATGTGCTGAATTTCAAACTATCGTATATATTTAACCATTGGAGCATATCTAACATGTTATTGATTGAAGTATATCTATTACAATTTAAAATAATTCGCATTGCTTTGTTTTGCATTTTTTGAAGGCTTGCAAGCGAACTTCTGTTCATCATATACATTATCGAAGAACAATAAAGAAAATGCGGCTTAATTAGAGTACTATATAAAATTATTTTTGTAGATCTAGATAAATTATTCGATATTCTAGAAAAGAAATACAGTTTTTTATACGTTCTTAATAATATATTCACAATGAGTTTTTAAACTTAAACTAGAATCAATATAAAAACCTAAATACTTCATTTCTTGAACGATTTCTAGTCTGTCATCATCAACAATTAATTTAGTGATGGGCATAACCGGACAATTTTCATAACCGAATTATTTGCATTCGAATCATATTAATAACCGATTGATTATTTGAATAATCATTCGAATCAATTTTGGCTCTCGATTCGTTTCGATTAAGTCAGCCGGTTTGCCGGTTGGCGGTTCACCGTCATCTGCATCGGCATCGTAACTTGCAGATAGCAGAGGAACTCAGTTAATCGTTAATTATGATAATTGTATAAAAGATTTTTATTTGATTTCTAAGGAGTTTAAACCATTGAGAATAGCTATACCAATACTAATCATAAAGAAATTATAAATATGCGAATACAAAGTATCTATTGAATCTATTTTTAGTTCCTAAAATTCTCTAGTAGTCACCCTTCCCTTTTCGCTTGCACATCATACCGGTATATTTTAGAATTCATAATTTATCTACGTTCAGCCTTCCGCGGTTCTAAGGACGCACGCTTCGGAAAATCTCATACTACTCAGCAGAACGTTATCTTTAATAGGAACGGCCCCATAAATTTAATTCGTCGACTGAGAGTCTCAAATGTCTTAATAACATCAACAAGCAGCCGCGAGCCTCACTTGGGTCAATCAAGTACATACGTAGAAAAGGTTATATGAGTTATGAATGCCGTATTATTTACAGAATTTCGATCACTCGCAGGTCGCTGAGTCGCGGCACGTAGTACGTATCAGGATGAGGTTATTTTTCATCCGAATACTTGGAAAGAAAACCGAGTTACACAGGTTATTTCAATAACCGGATAACCGGTTATTTTTGATTCGAATACGCCCATCACTAAATTATTTCTAAATTATTTGTATTTAACTTATAACTATTTGTGCTACATATTATCATGGCCTTTGTTTTATTTACATTTAATTTAAGTTTGTTATTATTTAAATACAATACAATATTATTTAATTCCAAATTCATATCATTAATTGCAATATTAAAATTTTTATTGGTTATGGATAACAAAGTATCATCGGCAAACAAATTTATATTACATTTACGTATACTTACAATATCATTTATATATATTATAAATAATAAAGGGCCCAATATACTTCCCTGTGGCACTCCAAAAGGTATTGCGATTTTATCTGATACCGCGTTATTTACTTTTGTAATTTGATACCTATCTGATAAATATCGTCTCGTAGTCACTGAACCAACATTTCCAGTTATTCCATATTTTATTAGCTTATTAAGTAAAATACTACGATCTATTGTTTCAAACGCCCTTTTAAGATCCAAAAAGACTGCCACAGTATACTCATGGTTATCAATGGAACGTTTCCAATTGCAAATATGTAGTAAATTGTAGTGCATTTTCGCAGCTGTGCTTACTTCTAAATCCAGATTGATTTTTAATACAAATGTTATTAGTATCAAAGTATTCAATACTTTGTTTATGTACAATTTTTCAACAAATGGCAAAGCATTTATAGGTCGAAATTGGCAATCTTTATTAGCATTGCAATTTACATTTACAATTACATGATCTATTAACCTCTTAAGAACACGTTTATTGTATTCTTTTATTAAAAGTTTAAATTCTCAAACACTCTTTAACATTAAAGTAACATGTTGGAGTCAAAATAAAAGCATGTTAAGGCTCTATTTATTCCTGTAATAAAATATACCTATGGTGTTCTATAAAAAAAAAGAGAAAATAAAGATTGAAGTTTGAAATTTGAACCGGTGTTTTGAACTCCTTGTATTAAAATATTTCGTTCTTATGAAACATTAGTATTTTTGTAACCTAAATGACGACCGCTTCAATTTTTAGGGAAAAAATACGCAAGTGGGGAAAATGTGACGTTTTAAATGAAAGCATGATGTTGACAAAAAGATACTAAAAAAGTTTATAAGTTGAAAACGATAGGTACAAGCAATTTAAAAGAAATGTTAGAGTTGAACGTAGAACTTATAGAAGCTTAAATAGCCATAAATAAATACGTACAGGATGTTTCATTTAAAAAAGTAATATTTTTTGAGCAACATTTTTTAGGGACACCCTGTGTATGTTAAAATAATTTTAAGATGTGCCCCTTTCAATCCCATTAGGGAAACCTTAATCAAACTTTTTATCGGAAAATCACTAAAAGCGTAATCAAAGACCGGCGCACTAAATGGACCCACTGAATATCTAAATTACTTTAACTTTCTAAATTATTGTGACTCAGAGGATTTACTGGCTTTTGCCTGATGAAACTAATATCTTTATATCAAGCTCTTCCGGTAAAGAGATACAGCTTCTTAAAAAAAATGGAGCCAAACTATCGTGTGTTTAAAAAAAACTCATTCACAGCGTGCTATGTTTAAATTGAAGTTTGCCATAAATTAATAGATACCCATTGAAGCAAATGAATTACCATAAGTCAGAGAGAACTAGATTACATCTTGCTCTAGAACTATTATCTTAAAAGTATACAAAACACTTAATAAATGCCATTTTTATTGACTGCTATAATTAATACACCTCATTGTTGCTTGATACAACTAAAATTAATGCAGTGTAAACTTTTGCCTGTCACAGTGACAAATATTTTCATAAACAAAATGCAATCTGACATTCACCTACATACTTAAGTTCTTTATCTTTCTTTCCAAGGCCTGCTTTAAATACGTTTTTTTGTGGAACACACGATACGCATAGTAATGTAAATAAACCATTATCATGGCAATCCGATGCTGTGCATCCTAAAAAGGTTTCAGTTGTTAGAATTAATACACATTTAATTTAATACCTGTCTTACTTTTGACATTAAAATTAAGCTTCTTAGTTTTAATGAGAACCCTGGTGCCAATTGATATGCAACTTAATTAGGGCAATAGAATTTTCACAATTTCTATAATATGTTACCAGCTTTACTGGAGATTTCTGAGAATTTATTATGATTCATGACAAACGCCAATTATTTACTCATAATTAATTCCTATAGTGTTAATGACAGAGTAATTAGCTAGTTATCTATCTAACTCATAAGTTTAAAAATGCCAGATTATATCACCCTTCAATTTGTGTTTTAGAAGATATTTAAGCAGAGGCCGTTTTTTAATTTTTATTTGCAATTATCTGAATATTAATGTAGGACGCATGGGAGATGCCAACTGTTTATTCAAATGGTATTCCTGTATTGTTAATCGCTTTTGAAAGATATACTCTGCGGTATAATAAGATACTCGTATTAATTACATTTTACAGGTAATTAGCTTATCGATAGTACGGTGAAGTTATGTAATTAAACCCAGAAGTCTAACAAAACATGTTAGATTCCATTATTGTTCAATTTGTTTACTGTAGGGGGTGCGAAAACTAAGGGGGGGACAAAACATGTGGGAGGGAGAATTATTAGTCATAATTTAACTTTAACTTTAGAAATCAAATATCAAGTTTGAAATTTAAGTATAAATGTAGTTACATTCATAAATTAGAAACTATTCCACAACAATTCCAGATGAAAATAATTTTTGATCAAACTTCATTAAAAAAGAAAAAATCTGGTATCACTCGACGTTTGTGAGAGGCTAGTGAGATCGAAAATTTATATTCGATGATTTAGTGAGAAGAAAATTTAGTTTTTTTCATATTTCGGATATCTTTATTATTTAGAATGTTATAATTCTGTAATATTTCATATTGCGTTATCATACTACTGCAGTACTGTAGTCTCTAAACGTCGACGAAATTGCCAGTAGGAGATAAGTACACAGATCATGTTGAATTAAATCTATGCATACAAAAATCTAATCTTTTTATTTCTTTTGTCGGTAAGTGTCGAAAGTAATAACAAATCATTACTTATACTTATTATTGGCAATTCATGCATTTTCTTTTATTACCATTGAGTTTTAAAGACTTCGTTATTTAATACATCATATTATTGTATAATTAAGAACAAAATTTTAGATATTATTATATTTGAAAATCACGGAAAAAATAAAGCCGTCCCTGGTTCGCTGTACTACTTTACCAGTTTACTGACAAGTTCATTAGCTTAATTTGTAATACTTATGTGAAGTCCTTGTAACTTAAAGAATAAAATCCATCACCGTTGAATAGACTATACCTCTGTCGCCCATAATATAAGCTAGATTCCGTTGTCTAGAGTTAGATTGTGGGGCTAGCATCGCGGTCGGTGCTCGCGTTCGAATCCCACAGCCCACAATGTTTTTTTTTTAATTTGCAAATTGATATGATTCATATTATACTCTGCGGAGGGAAATTTAGTGTAAACCCTCTTTTAGTGTAATTTTAAAACGTAATTTTATTATTGTATTATTGTTGCAATATAAATTCATGAATTTATTGATGTTTTATTTTATTCCTATTAATACTATTAGAATGTTAATTTTGTGTATTTAACTTGAATTATGTTGTTATGTTTGCTATTTACCATAATTATTATCAACATAAAACTCCTCCCAATATTGATAAAAATCAGGCCAGCCATGGTAAGGGGTTCAAGTTTGTATATTGAAGAAAAATTGAAACCGAACGGTAATTAAATTTTTTAATGGGTTAGTTTTTATTATAGTTAAGCTCTGTATAAAATGATATGAAGTTACGAATGACGTGTTGTCTACTAAATTAAATATAAAATGAAATACGTTTTAACTGTTTATTTACAGTCACTATACATCCAAACGATTATAAAATATACAGAACTTCCACAGCGACAACTTTCCTCCCCTACACTTCAGATAAATGTTTTGTATTTTCATAAACAAGGTTTTACAATACCTTAATAAAAATTCCAGAAATGAACATAGGATTTTACTTTCTCAATAGCCAAAAAAAAAAACAATAATTCGCAGACAAATTCAAAAATTTCTGTTTTGTAAGTACTTATTGTTGTCTAATAGCATTGGCTATTTGCTAATGTCCTCTAATTATTGCTAGATAATTATCTATTGACAGCTTCAAAGAGGTCCACTGTGGTGCTATTGGTACGTAAAATGTCAAAGCACGATATTGGTCAACATTTTGGAGAGGGGATGAGTAAAGTGTTAATAAATATTTCAAACTTCAGTAATTACATTAGATTTGAGATTAAATTTGTAAGATTGGTGTTTAGTGGTTTTGTGAATAGCGAAACAAATAAATATAACAACGGAATATTATGTAAGTACTATATATATATATATATATTATATGTCTTAATATTTTTAGTGCTTTTTATTTGATTTTATTACTTTCTACTACTTTTTAGTTATTTTTTATATCAAATATTACTCTTTTATAGTTGTCAGAAATCCACCAAAGTACCAGTATGGAAGCTTGTAACAGCAACACTTCTCCAACCGCAGCATCAGTAAAAGCAGAGTGAGTAATTTATTGATATTGTTTTGGAAATTGCTCTTCTTGAGTGACTATAGTAGGTGGGCTATAAAAAACTATACGACACAAAAATTCACCCTGCCATTTAACGAATTAGCCAGTAGAATCCTACTCCATGTAAATCCCACCCTGCATAAATAACCGACATTTTCACTACATACAAATGGTTTAAGTAAAACAGGCATCATTGCTTGATTTGGAACTGTCACACTATTACTCTCAACTATATAACGAAGTAATTATCCATGATCTAACTTTATGTATTTGCTATTTAAATACACTGTATAATTACTTTTTAACAAAAGGCAAATGTTATGTTAAGTAGATAAAAAATAACCTTTACGATTAGTTGCTAAAGGTACGGTGAAGTATTAATATCGAAATTTAGAATTTTTAAGAAATGGTTTGAGATTTTTTTTTTAAATGAAGATGTGTCTTATTTGTTCTTGCGTTTTACACAAGTTCTTAAACAAATTGAAATACTGTTAGAATAAGAAATGTGGTACTTTTATCATTAGCAACACTTTTATGCCTAGCAACGGCGATTCTTTTTACGTTTGGCAATACTGAAGTGTGTTTAGTGACACCGTAAGTGTATGTCAAATTCGAGATTAGTAGGTTAGGTTTTGCGTCAGTTTTGACACAGATTGATGCAAAACTTAACCGGCTAATCTCGAATTTGACGTTAAACAATTCACTCGTGGATAAAATTTAACTTTATCGTCTTCTATGATAAAGTACTATTTATGCAACAAGTTTATAAAGTCTTTTTTACAAGTGGGAAATTGCACACACACGAGCGAAGCGGGTGTTGTAAAAACCCACAAGCAAAAAAAGGACGCTTTATAAACAAGTTTCAGACATAATTTTTTGCAACACTTTTTAATAATTAATAAAATTTCTACATTTGTATGTATTTTAAACTTCCAATAGTTGACACACATGGTTGTCAGTCGATGTCAAATGCGATGTTAGCAGGTTAGGTTTTTCATCAGTCTGACACGAACTGACGCAAAACATAACCTCAAATTTGGCATAGACAGCGTCGCCAACCATAGTAATTTTTTTTGTTTTATAGTAAATATCACACTTTTCAATACTGACATGTTTTAGAAAAGTGTTAAATAACCATTACTTATCAATGAGATGTTGCAAAACCGATTTTATTCAGTACTAATTATAATAAGGATATAAATATATGGTAATTTTAAATAAAGTCCATCATTAGTGAAAGAAACATGAAAAAGTCATTGAGAAGTAATTATTATAGGGTTGTTATCATAGCTAATTCAAGGCTTATTTGATTCTATATTTATTAATGTTGTGATCGGATCAGAGTCGTTTCCTTTCGTGGCCTCTTCTGATGCTAAATAAAGTTGTCTAAAATAATTCACGCATTCTCCATCTATTATGTGCTTGATTTGTATGTATTATTTTACCTCCTTGTTCTGGTTTCGAATAAATTTCTAAACTAGCTCATATATTTTTGTCAATAACCTCGTTTTATATCTTTTATTCTTACGTATACATCGTTTCTTATTGTTTTGCAGTTGTTATGTTTTCAAAAGTTTATATTTGTTTACCTGAAAACGTCAAGAAAATCAAACTTTCAATTGTTTCAAGTCTAGACAGTTAATAATTACACGCCTAGTACAGTAATATTTTTACCTGACTGTTTTTACTGCGCTAGTCGTGTAATGGTTAACTTTCTAGAAACCTAATTTAACAGATCTGATCACTAGTTTTTTAAACGATTGTCAAAATGACGTTTTCAAAATCTCAAGGTTATGAATCGGTGTTATGCTTTAGTTTGACTTTATTGGCGATTTCAGGTAAAATATTATACATACCATGTCATTAAAGTTATTGTACTAGACTGAGAAGCTTAAAAGTACTCCGCCTTATAGCCTCGTACTTTCAATATGCTCTTTCCTCCAGTAAGAGATAACTTTCATGACTTGGGATACGTTACATTTCCTTGTTCGTTATGTATATTAGATTTTATTATTAACCACTGAATTTTGTCTTTTACTATTCAGTAAGTACAGTTGTCGCCAAAAACATCGGTTACACTTATTTTTCCCAATGTAAAGTCAACTTATAAATATTATCAGAAGTAATACTATAAGTACTTCGATATTATCGGGTTATATGTCGATAACTTGTTGCACAATAATAAAAGAGTGTCAGTTTGACAGGTTAAATAGTCCGACCGCGTCAGCGGGAGGATTATTCTGTCAAACTGACACGATTTGTTATTGTGCAGGAAGTTTGAGACGTATAACCTGTTCGAAGTACGCATTGTATTCGATTTGATTATTTTTTGAGTAAATCTTAATATTAGGAACAAATAAATATTTTATGGCAGCTCGATTTGTTTGTATTAACCTAGCTGAAAGTCATCTCCATGAAAACAATATCAAGTTGACAAAAATTATGTATTGCGTTGCCTAGTGAAGTTACTATAGTATAATCGCTTTTGTATAATCGAAATTATACAAGATAACTTAACTAAATCCAGCCTTCTGATTGGTTGAAATCTCTACGAAAAAAATAATCTTAGTAACCTGTACATTTAAACTAACTGTCACCACACTGCCGTATTTATCGCTGTCATCGAACTTCGAAAATCAGTTATTGCCCCGTCATTTCAACGATTTCAAAAAAGGAAAAACTGCCTATAGGCTACCGAGAGGAATGCAAATAAGAGAAATTGCCACTCAGTTTAATGTAAGTAAATATACAACTCATGTTCTGAATATATCAGAATTTTGCTATCTTCCATGACAGCTAGATTGAAAGCTGTTAATTGCAGACATTGGCGACATTACAAAATATAAATTTAATTGTTGTTGTGCTACATTTCTTGTTTGTAAATTTAATTATATATACAGGGCGTTTAAAAATACGCTAGGTGAAGTACTGATACATTTTCTGTTTGTACGTTAAAACCGTTGAAAAAAACACTAACCTTGGTTTGGTTCTACGTCTACGTCGGATATCGTGACATCTGATCATCGTATGATCAGAATGGAAATGAATTCCGACAAGCCTCTGGAAATTCCCTACCGGAACCCCAGGGCAACAGACTGGGAAAGCTATCGTTCCAGTCTCGTTCGCCAAGGAGGCCAACCAGAGGAAGGTATATGCACAAAAGAACAATTAAGTAAAGACGTAGAGCAACTGGCAAGTAAAATTGTCTCAGCTTATGAGGAGGCTTGTCCTCTCAGGGAGGCTCGAGTTCGTAGGGTACCATGGTGGACCGGCACTCTAGCCGATCTGCGCAAGGAATCCAGGCGAATCTTTAATCGAGCTATCAGAGAAGGGACACAGGCCTCATGGGACACTTTCAAAACGGCCAGGAATAGGTTTAAAAATGAGTTAAGGCGCAGCAAAAGATCTAGCTGGCAGAAATACTGTGCAGAGTTAAACTCAGTATCAGACTCTGCTAGACTGATGAAAATCTTAAGCCGCGAAACTAGTCAAACAGTAGGAGCGCTAAAAAAGGCCGATGGGATGTGGACAACATCCAGAGAGGAGTCGTTACAACATCTCCTGGAAGTCCACTTTCCAGGAGACGGCGCCATCCAGTTAGCACCCATAGCGGAACAGGAACCAGTTCCTATAGAGAACTGGCAGTTCGCTGAGGGAATTATAACGGAAGGTGCAGTCACATGGGCAGTACAGGAGTTTGATCCCTTTAAGTCGCCGGGGCCAGATGGGATCTTCCCAGCATTGCTTCAGAAAGGCCTGGATATCCTTCTTCCACATATAGTAAGGGTATATAGGGCCAGCGTAGCAATGGGATGGGTCCCAGAACAGTGGAAGGCAGCCAGAGTGGTCTTTATTCCCAAGACGGGAAGGGAGGACTACACAACTGCCAAATCATTTAGGCCCATTAGTCTTACATCCTTTCTTTTAAAGACCTTGGAAAGGATCATTGATAGGCATCTAACGGAAAGGGTAATAAGAACACACCCATTCCACAGGAATCAGCACGCATACAGACGTGGAAGATCGACCGAAACTGCACTCCACGCTGTCGTGCACAAGGTCGAAAGGGCACTACACTATAAGGAAGTGGCCCTTGCAGTACTTTTTGACATTGAAGGCGCATTTGACAAGGCAAGAACGGCTACAATATGTCAAGCCTTACAGGCCAGGGAAACCCCTCCCGTTCTGGTCAGTTGGGTGAGAACAGCACTGGAGCAAAGAACCGTGACGGCAAACCTAGGGGACTGTTCAGTGAGGGCCAGGGTGACGGGAGGTTGCCCGCAAGGCAGTTGCCTCTCACCTCACCTGTGGTGTCTTATAATGGACGGTCTACTGGGATGCCTAACGGAAGAGGGCTTCTATGCACAAGCATACGCAGACGATGGACTGGTACTTGTTACTGGCAGGTTCCTAAACGTCGTTTGCGATAGAATGCAGGTAGCTTGCAGGATTATTGAAAGATGGTGTGAAGAGAAAGGTCTGTCGGTAAACCCACTAAAGACTGAGATCATTCTCTTCACAAAAAGACGAAAACTTCAGGGTCTGAGGATACCCATTATGTACGGAAGACCACTTGCATTAGTGCAAGAGGTCAAGTACCTGGGGGTAATCCTCGACAGCAAATTAAGTTGGAGGTCGCATGTCGACAGGACGGTGAAGAAGTCGACAACGACCTTATGGCAGTTGCGCAGAGTTATAGGCAGGAACTGGGGGATAAACCCCAAGATTCTGCACTGGCTCTACACATTGGTAGTAAGGCCAAGAGTTCAGTACGGCTCAGTGGTCTGGTGGCCTAGTGTAGAGCGCCCCAGTATTTCCGTAAGATTGGCAAAGGTCCAACGACTAGCCTGTCTCGGAATTACAGGGGCAATGAGGACAACCCCAACAGCCGCACTGGAGGTAATACTGGGACTCCCGGGCCTCGACACTTGGATAAAGAGAGAGGCCATGGCTACCCACCTCAGAATGCGGGATACGGGGCTATGGAATGACCAGGGAGTTCGCACGGGCCATGCTAGGATCGCCGACATGGCTGCTAGAGAAATACCTCTATCAGCCTACAGGGTAACCGAAGCAGAGGACCGGCTAAGGTTAGAAAAAGGTTTCTCTCTCACTATCCCAACAAGGGAACAGTGGGAGCAAAAAAGGGTTAAGCTCCAGTCGAATGCCTTGATATGCTACACGGATGGTTCTCGAGTGGCGGAAAGGCAATCCTCTGGAGCAGGCATTTATATGGAAGGCCGGGGGGTGCAAGAAAGCTATGCTTTAGGAAGATTCACCACGGTATTCCAAGCAGAAGTTTATGCCATCCTATCGGTGGCAACAAGGAACGAGGTCAGGATATCCCCAGAGCAAAAAATTTATATTTGCTCCGATAGCCAAGCCGCACTAAAAGCAATCTTCTCGGCCAGGACAAGATCAGCTCTTGTCCAGGAATGTGGAGATGCTTTAGCCGAATTGGCAAGGGAAAAGGACGTCGAGCTCATCTGGGTCCCGGGACACACGGGGGTCCAAGGCAACGAGAAGGCGGACGAACTAGCCAAACTCGGAGCCGGGGAAACTTGTTTTGGACCGGAACCTTTTTTGGGTATAACAAGGCAGCAGGTCTCAGCAGCCCTAACCGGGTGGGCCTACAAGACCAGCGAGGAAAAGTGGAAAGGATGCAGGGGCTGTCGTCAGGCAAAGTACCACATAGCGGGATTTGATTCAAAGAAATCGGTCTGGCTAATGGGAAGGAGCCGAAGAACCACAAATCTTTTGATAGGGATCTTGACAGGCCACTGTAAACTAAAGAGACACCTAACTCTGATAGGAGTAGAGGAAGATCCCATTTGCCCAAGATGTGGGAGGGACGAGGAAACGTCCTTTCACTACTTGGGAGAATGTGAAGCGTACCAGCGACTGAGGTATAGAACCTTTGGAGCACCTACGCTTCGAATGGAAGAGTTGAACTCCCTATCCTGGGCCGAAATTCTGATCTTCATTAGAAAATCAGGAAGGTTTAAGCAGGGAGAAGAGCCCATCGAAGAGGACGATAATGAAGGCGGTTGAGGGGATGGCATGGGGTTGGCAAAAAGGGCCTATGGTGGCCTACTTGCTAGACTTCGGTCTCCCCACAACTACTACTACTACTACTTGGTTCTACCTACAGAAGATGCTCGAAGTGATGACTCTCGACTTGTAAGCACTTGTTAATTCGCTGATGAAAAGACCGTGTAACTTCAGCTAACATTTGTGGTGTAATTTCGGTACATGCTTGTCGTATTCTGTCTTTCATGTCGTCAGGCGTGGTAGGTGCTACCGCCATTACGCGATCTTTGACAAAACCCCATAAAAAGTAATCTGCTGATGTTAGATCTGGCGATAGAGGTGGCCAAGCTACAGGACCGCCTCGTCCTATCCAATTTTCGCCAAAAATCTCATTCATCACTTGTCTTAAACACAGAGCATAATGGGGTGGTGCACCGTCGTGTTGACTCGTGTTTGTTGCATTGTTGCATTTTTCGATTTTTCGACTATTTTCATACTTTGCGTGACTAGAATGACTTTGTGTTTCAAGTCGCTGAATTTGTCTTCAAATCGGTAATAATGTCATCGAAAAAAATACATGATTCCATTTAAAAAAGTGGAGTTGACCTTGACGTAGTTTCAGCGGCTCCACCAATAAAAAAATAGGGTGGGCCAGTATGACGGCCTTCTCGAACACTGAAACTTTTGTCTGAAACATTTTTGGATGTGATCAATAGTTTGAGTGCAATTGCTCTGTAACACTTTATGTGCCTCACCCTGTATATTAGTGACTGTAAAACCCGAAATAGAAAATGCTATGTAATAGCGATATGAGATTCTTGGGCACCGAATTTCTTTCCATAAGTAAGTTATATCAAATAAAAAATTTTCAAATGCTTACTAACAAATTTTAAAAAAAAATTATTTGTCAAAGGAAAAATGAAAAGATGAAAAATATTTAATATTTATGAAGGCCACTTTATTAAATTTTTCCGGTTAATAGGTGCGCAAAGTTGAGCTTTTTGTATACTGGCGAATCTGAAATGGTGGGTAGTATTCATACCACGCAGTTTTGCTTCCAAAATTGAATAAAAATATATATATACAGGGTGGTGATATAGTAATTTGTATACCAAAGCACTGACGTTAATTTTTATCCCGATTGTGGAATTAGTTGCCAAGACCCGTGCGGCTAAGGCAAATAAGCCATATGAGGGATAAAAAGGGGCTTCAATGCCGAGGGGTACACTATGTATGTTTTTAAATCGAGAAATCGTAATTTGCAATATATTATTCAATTTTGACAGTTTAAAGGGACATTATTAACTGCATAACAACCTTCATTAACAGTTTATGATTCACAAGTGAAATAGAAGTGTTTTAATTTACTAGAGAATAAAAACAGTTTAATTCGCTAGAGAATTAAAAAAATTCCAATGAAAATCAAAATTTTTATTATTTCTACAAATATTTACATTCAATTATTCTTTCTCTTTGCAGTGGGTAATATATAATTACTAAAATTTAGATCAAATCGACGATGAATGGGCAAATTTATATCTTGAATATTTTAAATTTTTTATTCAAAATTTTTTCGCCACGTGAATTAAACATTTATTAACTCAAAGATATGTTTAATTCACTTGGGTGTATAATATTTATTAACCAACTTTTGTAGGTTATGTTGACGTCGGTTGACGTTTATCGGTCGCCTCGCTACCTACAAAAAAGTGGTAAAAAGGTGGATTACTTCACTGCCGAATTCTCGTATTTTAATGACGATTTAGGCGTTCTGCACTGCCGATTTTCTATAAACTGTTAGAAGGAGCAGCATGACGTACAGAAGGACCGTCCTTATCCACCCCCTAGGCGCAAGTCACCCTCTTTCAATTCTTATAGAAGGTAACCCCCTATTATTACTTTAAAAATGCTATTCCCTAGCATTTTAAAAATGTATTTTAATCTCCTAGTTTTAAATTAATTACATACATAAAACTCACAAGGTTTAAATAAATGTTATTTTAGTTTAAATAATCTTGATTAACTCGTGATAAATTAATAATAGTAATCTACGATAAAAGATGCTTTACGCATGTGTATCTACGATAGAATCTAGAAAACACGGTAAATATAAAAAAAATGTATATGCAAATTAGGATTACCAGCAACCGGTCGTAATTTTGCGTGTTTTAAAAATTTTAAAACACGATGGTACTGACAACGTGCTTAATGAAATCTTTTAAACACGTCACTACTGGCGACGTAAACTAATGAAAACATGTTATTAAACAGTCGTTTTACAAACTTAAAACTGCCAACTAAAAGGCAATTTTACATAGTATCATAGATAATGGTAATTTAAAAACACCAAATA
The DNA here is from genome assembly GCA_940337035.1 of Agriotes lineatus. Taxonomy (NCBI): domain Eukaryota; kingdom Metazoa; phylum Arthropoda; class Insecta; order Coleoptera; family Elateridae; genus Agriotes; species Agriotes lineatus. The sequence continues at coordinate 318,672 of CALNHX010000070.1, read as the reverse complement.
ATAATAATCAGAGCAAATGCTTAAAATGGTTTGCATTATTTTGAAAGGTCTATTTCTCTCCTGACCGAATGTTTATTGTTGAATAATCTCTCAGAAATTAAAAAAAGTCCCCTGTTGAATTAGATTGGCAAGATTTAAAATAAAAACTAGAATCTAGATAGTTATTTTGCATGCTATATTGGTAGCAGTAAAACTATGACATTTATTTGATTCAAAATTAAATTCCAATTAGTTCAATTGTTTTATTAGAAGGACGTTTTAAGCAAATTTTTATTATTTTTACTGAAACATGCCTAGCAAATCTAACATTTATAACCTGCGGGTATAAAAATGTCTATTGGACGATATGTTACGAAGAAAGTTCTTCAACGTGACAAAGTTGAAATTTTACCTTAAAAATTACAAATTCTCGCCAAATAATTATCGAGGATTTTTAAAAATTTTTGGACAGACTGTAGCTTGGGACTCCCAAACTATTCTTTATTAAAGTTTTTCAATAGACCGGTGTGTTAACTCTTAGGGAAGAGGTTTTAAGTGGCCCCATATGAAGAAATTTAGTTGGATTGAATTGAATTAACAGTTATTTAAAGTTTTCTTTATGTGACTAATCTTAAACTATAGGCAATCAAAATATAGCCTATATAAAAAATATCATTTTTAAAGAATTTTCCAATCATCAGAAAGGGTGTTACCATTTAAAAAAATGAAAGCGACTACTTGCTCCTAAGGAGGGGAATAAGGAAAATCTTTTTATTAGTCATACTGGTTCGCCCACCATTTTGTAGAAACTGTTTTGAGTAAATTTCAATATCGTTTTTGCTTCTAAAATATAAGCATAGTGAGTTTTTAAATTGACACGTTGTATGATACTATTTACTTGTTTGATGATGTCGTGACCAATGTTATGTTTTGTTTTAACCCAATAAATTATGGTTTACAACCATGTACGAGGGTTGTTCAATAAAAACACGTTTGGACCACGTAGGAATGACTTGGTCATCACGGCACGTGCATGAGGTTATTGAAATTGTTTATTGGCATATTAGTGGGGTGTCTGCCAAATTTGTTTGCAATTGTTTCTTTGTGTGCATTTTTATAGAGCTAGGAAATGGCGTTTAGTATAGAAAATCCGTCCAAAGATAATGTGCATACTCTTATTCAATTTTTAGCCACCGATCAACGTCAACCACTAGAAACCATGAGAGAATGAAAACTGTTGATGATGATTATAGTTATTCTCACACAGTAGTGGTTTAGTGGCGCTGAAATTTTCAACAAGGGAGGGAGTTGACTAAAGACTTTGCTTGTCCAGGACACGATCGAGTTGCAAATTCAGTTGAAAATTAGAGGCGTTTGAAAACTGCTTTAGGTGCAAGTGGACACATTAAAATCAGATAAATGATGAGCATCAGTATAAAAAATGTTCATTTCATTATTAATACGCTTATTATCACAAAATGCATGTCTTTGGTCCAATAAAACAATCACTAGAAAGGCAGCGATTCAATTCGGACGTGGAAGTACAAATTGTTGTTACAAAATAATTTCATCAACAGCCGCACGAATTTTAGTAACTGGGAACCTATACATTAGTACAACAGTGGGACTCATACCTCAATATTATGATAGATTTCTTTTTAATTGACTTACTAGATATTATACTCGCCGAAATGGAAGATCCTGGAACTATATCAGAGCATACTCTCCACTATAGCCTAAAAAATTAAGTCATAACAGAAGCATGTAACGTCCAGGATGATATTAAGTAAGTTAAATTTTAAAGAAGAAATTGAAAAAGCATGTTATGGCATGAGCGCAAACAGATTAGTAAATTTAGTTACAACGCGAGAGCCTAACACCAAGTGAAATGTAGGCGGATTCTGGAACAGATAGGGCAAATCTTGTACATCGGCTTCCCAAGAAGGCTAAATTGAATTTCTATAAGAGAAACAAAATTGAAGTCCAACCTATTCACCGCAAGCAGTATATCAGGGTTAGAAAATACATGTTTTTAAACAAAACATCGCATTATCTTGTGTAAAAGTAATTTTTGTGTTTATGACAGTGTGTAAAATTGACCTTTAGTTGGCAGTTTTAAGTTGGTAAAACGACTGTTTAATAACATGTTTTCATAAGCTCACGTCGTCAGTAGCAACGTGTTTTAAAATTGTTAACCACTCAAAATTACGACCGGTTGCTAATAATCCTAATTTATATTTAAAATATTTTTTATATTTACCGTGTTTTCTAGATGTTATCGTGGATACACATGCGTAAAGCATCTTTAGTCACTCGCGTTTTAACTCTGCCCCACTCGTGACTAAAGACTAGCTTTACGCACTTGTATCGTAAATCACTATTACAATCCTCTAATTTTGTTTTGTAACTTTACTTAACGACTTGTTTATGCAACACCTTTAAAATTTCACACATACTTACTAATTACAATTTTGGCAAATAAAAACAAATTACTATTATAACCTCTAGAGAAGTAATATGTTTTTGCAACACCTCATTGACAAGTAGTTATTATTTGACACTCTTTAATGTCTACAATATGTCATTATTGAAAAGTGTGAAATAAATATGTAACTATGAAATAAAAAAATCAGTATTGTACTGCTAACCTCACATTTGAGATTTGACATCGACTAACAGTGCCAGGAACAATACACTTCAGTTTTTTAGAAGATTAAAGTGACAACCATACGTTGTCAACTATTGGAAGTTTAAGATACATACAAATGTAGTGAATTTTATTAATTAGCAAGGATGTATTGCAAAAAGTTATTTATGATACTCGTTTATAAAGCGTCATTTTTTACTTGTGGGTTTACAACACTCGCTTCGCTCGTGTGTGTAAATTTCTCACTTGAAAAAAAATGCATGCTTTATAAAATTGCTGCACAAAATTCTATTAAATCATGTTTAAAACAGTTTAAAATAATTTTATTTCATACTGTTCACTATATCTTACTTTAAGTCATTAATGTGAGTCCGGGAAATGGCACGTTACAATACAAGGACGGGAAGTGTTGCCTAGCAAAATTTCTCGGACTCTTTATTTTTTAACAAAGAGAAACATCAAAATCGATTTGTTGGCGAATTTATTTAAAATAACACAGTTTAAAACTTATGAATGATTAATATTGACCACCTGTATACAATTTTCCTCCTTTTGAACCATTCTGGTCAACTTTTTCGACTAAAAATTATTTTTATTAGTTAAAAGAAGAATTTTTAGCTTGGTTAACATTATTTTCACCTTGTTGACTAAACGCTAATGATCTAATAACTGGTATTTGTTATCGTATCATCTAGAGGGCTTAGTGGAAATACGTTTCCCTCTTTTGAAAAAAATATCGCTTGAAAAATCACTCATTTCGTCAAAAGAAGCTGCAGCGTGCATTTTTGACAAAGAAACAGACAAAATATATGCATTGCGTAACTATGCAACAAATTCAAAGATGATGTGACTTGTTTTGAAAATATTGATGTGTCAAAATACGCGATTGTTATAAAAAAGGTTAATAAAAACAAATAACAAAAAATATTTAAGACACGTAGACGGTATGAAATTAAATGTTTTACGATACATGGCCGTGAAGTGACTATTAAAGCACTCCTTTAGAAATTCATCTAAACTCATACTTCCCGTACTTGTAACTTAAATAACTATAGTTTAAAACAGCAGTTGGTGTTTTAAACATATGTTTAAAATTTCTCTGAAACTTCTTTGTAGCGCTTCAGGAATCATGCTAAGTTCTAGTTAATTTGTTTATTTGTTTATTTATTAATCGACAAGGTCTAGACATGCAGAGTACCAGGTACCTTAGACACCGACTGCTGTGGTCATGTGGTCAAAGTCCTACTTAAAATTTTGCCGAGACTAAGGAGTTCCAACCCTAGCCAAGATTGTTTTACATGTTACACCATGTAGTATAACCTGGGACCCACGGCTTTACATCACATCCACATTTTTTATTTGTAAAAACATCACCGGAACCGGGGGGCGAACTCGCGACCCTTAGATCAGTAGGCAGAATGCTTAACTACTGAGCTACTGAGCCCGGTTAGTCAATTTGTAATTTAATGAGTTGAAAACGGAAGTAGATTTGTCTTCCGAAACGTTCATGTTCTAATATTTTTCATTTTGTGGTGTGGCGAAATACCCAAAAAGATTAAATGATAAAATTTTTACAATATTTTTTTAACATAACAACTCTGCCTGTCTATCGAAATTCGCAAGTCCTCTTATATGGCTATATACGTCGAACAGTAATAACAGCAAATTGTTTATCAAAACTAGTTTTTTTTGTATAGACCCACTATTATCCATATTCGTTTACAACATAATGAATAATAGTTCTTAGTTACTACTTGTATTCGTTTGGAAATTTTTAACTTGGTCTATGTAAACTAAATGTAATATTCGCTAAATGTCCATCGAGATAGAAAATTAAACTGAAGAAAATCTGTTTTTAGAAATGCAACTAACAACGGTAGTGGACCCAAAGAATCTATCTTGACCAGAAGTCTAAAATTCCACATGACCGAAGAATTTATTCTTAGGCTAATCAAGAGCGGTGGTTGCGACGTCAACGAGTCTTGCGAAGAGGACCTGCAACCTTTACACTTGGCGGTAAGACGCTCTTCGCTGCTTATCGCCCAAGAACTTTTAAATCACGGAGCTGACGTAAACGCTCTAGACGACTGGAAGTGGACTCCTCTGCAGTATGCCGTGCGAAGTGGCAATTTAGAAGCGACTTGCATGCTGTTGTTCCATGGCGCTGATGTAACCGTAGCAGATTGTGGTAATAGGACCCCTCTTATAAACTCCCTGGATTTGAACCACGAAGACATCGCTGAAGTGTTAATTAGGTACTACGACGATTTCTCTTGCACCAGCATTTTCAATGCTAGAGCTCTCGATTATGCTTTATGGAACAGGAGTCGTTTGGCCCTGGATCTGGTGGAAGCCGGTGCCGATGTCAACGAATGCAGAGATAATCGCGAGAGTCCCATCGTGCGTTCGTTTAGGCATTACTGTGACAACGCCCTGTTTAAGGCGATGTGGCTCAAACTTGACCAGAAGCTTCTTCTAAACAATCGACCTGGTTTTCTGATGACCTACCTAACGAAATGCGTATTTTTAACTGATCAGTGGTTGGAATGCCTATATCTGATACTTTCATCTTCAGTTGCAATGGATCTCATAGAAGAATGTGAAAACTCCATGAGCCTACGTATTTCATTCATTTCATTCCTCTTACACAATTTGCAAGAGAACAAAATTGGTGTAAGCGATAGAGTGGCCGTGATTAACCTCTGTATGAGTTTGGGTGCCACTGTGAGGTTTTGGGATATAAATTACGTGTTATGTTATTCCAACCATAAGTTTAACAGCGAGGTCCAAGCAATGATCTACGGAGGGGATATCAACATCGACTTCCTTCAGAAAATAATTCGTCCACAAGCTGTCTTCCTGTTGGGAATGGAGGAAGAAGGAGATTCTCTCTTAATTTATGACTTTTGCAAAATCCTTATTCAAGTAGCGCCCGGTCCCAATGTCTCGAACTGTATTATCGGCACGCTTAGATATTTCTCGATGCCACGCAAAATCAGAGGCGAACTGAAAGATTTGTTCAAAGAGCGATTTGGGAGTGACACACAGCTTGGTGAAGAAATTGAACGAATTCCTGAAGTACCGTCCTTGATCGAGCTTAGCAGAAACGCTGCTCGCAAATATTTGAAACAGATTCATCCAATTGGGAAACCGTACCAGTTCCATGATATTGTGAAAAACCTTCAAGTACCAAATAGGGTTAAAGATTTAATTGCTTTTAAATTACCTCTTTATTAATTGACTGGTTGAGTGATAACGTGCTACAAAAATCTGTAGATATGTAAATAACTATTTATAGTTTTGCATGTAAGTAAATGTAAGTAATTTGGTTTATAAACTTAGAAAAATACCTATGAATAGCAAATGTAAATTGTTTAATTTTGTAAATATTGTAATTATTGTTTTCTCAAAATTCACCGATAACTGAAAATACACTTATTTTTCATAGCCATTTGTCTATTTATAACTACCTTATTCCTAACCTGTTAGTATGATAGTGTAGTTCAAATGTGAAAACAAAACGTAAAATTGCTTCCATGGTAAGGTTATTAGTAATTGTATTTTTCTGTGCAGTTTTTTACTTTTACAGCAGTTGAATGTATTTAAAAAATCTGGTGTGATACACGCACACAACTTCTTTTTACAGTAATCTTATAATTTTTTTTTAATTTTTAAGCATTTGTAATTTTTTTCAAAAATTACAAATTCTACAGAAACCGTACCAGTTAGTTGAAAAAACAATTTTTCTCTAAAATGTTGAGCCGAATTCAAAAAAGTAATATACCGGGTGGTCTATTTAAAATAACAAAGTTATTAGCAACATTCGGTATAACCGAAAGTAATATTACAGTCAAAATATTGTAGTTGTAGTCGCTCTTGCACATAAAATCCATGACCAAAGTTTCAAATTTTCAATTTTATTAGTTCTTTATAATGACCTATAAAATAAGAGTTAATAAAAAAAAGAAAAAAAGAACAAAATTTTAAAGGCATTCAACTGGTAAATCACTTATTTCACATCAATAAAAAATATAGTTGGAGCCGTTTTTGAAAAAATCCAAAAAACTGAAAAATCACACCATACTTTCGGTTATGCGATTGAGCGTGATGTCGCATCTAGATAGTACACAAAGCTTATATATAAAGTTTGTTACAATATAAAATGATCATTAAGACCCTCAATGAATATTCGTAGCAGTGCTCGCACTGCGTGTCCATTCCAGCCCTATTGGCTGCAGTTAAAACTTAATCGGGAGAGGGATTCGAACGATAAGGCACAGTTCAGAACGAGGTACTACGGTAGGGGTAGTTGATGGTAATTCTTTAAAGGAAAATTGACGGGCGCCACGACTTTTGGAAATGTAGATCTAAATTTAACTAACGATTGGCCAAAATCCGAAATCCAATCGCCACAAAATCGCGTTGTTACCTCCAGGGGGCGTTCCAGGGCACCTAGGTTTACAACTACCTTTGGGTGTCCTTTGTCAGTTGTTTGGGCCCTGTACAGAAAAGTATACACAACACGACAAGAGTACTAGTTCTTGTCACTTTAAATAAACACAAACATGCAAATAACGTACAAGAAATAAATTAGAATAAGTTGGTCTATTGACTTAATATTGACACACACATAAGAGTTTTGACATGCAGCATGTAATAAAATCGGGGTTAGTCAAGGTTTGTACAATGAATTATTAAGGTACATGGGGACAGTAGGTCCACTAAAGCAATTGATACCTAGTTAATCTAGCACGGTACAGAATAACATGTAATGTTCAATGAATGTTCAAAATATGCACATCACCTTTAACAAGCAAGTAGCACTCTTAATACAAGGTTTACAATACCTTCTTGTTGGAGTAGGTGCCCAACAACTGTATTTCCTGTGACAGCAGGCCTGGATGCCTCTCCTAGGGGTATTCTGCGACGTAACCTAAAGATGCTGGCGAACAGGAGATGTTCTGGAGCGACAATAACAACAGGGGTTGTAGAGACGACGGCAGTGGGGTGGTCGATCAACTTAGTCGAGGAATTGTTGCAAGGATATTCTTCACAGAAGAAATGGGCTGGACCGAAACAACAGACGACAAAGATCTACCTTGTATATATGCTTAAAACTCGTTTCTTTCGAAAATCCGTTGTTACAGCGTAAGCTCCTACTTGACGGCACTTTAATGAAATATGTAGCATGTAGTTTTACAAACAAACCCCGGACGGCACGACGCACCCCTATAAACGATAAGGGATGTTACTTTGTTCTGCGCTACCGACCCATACGTTCAGTATGAAAGCGTAAATTGGACTCTCCTGAAGCGACGCTATTACGCGCGTCCCCAACGAGATTTCGTCATGCAAGGAATTTTCCACTTTGGGCATCTCGCTTCCACTCATTTAAATCTATCTGCGATACTTGAGATTACATCAGCACGCAACGCAGTGAAGATGCCCGGGATTCCTCGGATTGGAAACACCGCCAGCCTGGAGTCAGCCGAGTAATTCGATGCTCTCCTGTTTGAATTGAATTCGACTGAAGACTAAACACGGACTCCGTCAGTGGGCGGTTCGCCAAACTAATTAACGGAGCCTATACAATATGGTAATACATTACAGAGTTCGCTTCTGTGATATAAAAATGTGCCTTTCGGCAAAGCTAAAGCAACAGATGTCGTCACCTGTCTTGTATTCAAGTGCGGGGCCTTGAAAATATGGGAATGGACCCGTTTACTAAGGATTTTGCTCCAACACATGGCGCTGGAAAGCGGAAGGGTAGTTTTGTTCAACTAAGCGTCGGGAGTCTTAACCAGTTTCAACGTCATATCTCTTTTCGTTTTTGAGATATTATATTCACACACATAGACACACATACACACACACACATGCACTATTTGCAATTTTCAAAACTCACAATCAGGTAAAATAATGAGACAGTCTGAATACCCGCGAAAATTCAAAATTTTAATTATTCATTTTGCCACATCTACCTCGTACGTTGTTCTTATGTTATTGCGGCACGTTTTAGATTTTGCGACATGTTAAAGAACATTTTACGTGTTGCTTTTAACATTAAAATCATTTATGGATGTGCTCTTGTAACGCTAGCGTCTGCAACAAATTTCAATTATACATTACAAATTATTTAATTTGTACATCGCCTAATCGGGCGTTACATTTAACCAGCGCTTGAATTAGCGATAACAAAACACGTACCCCCTATGCTCGAAGACACGGATAAGCAATCCCGGCGGCGCCTCCCAGTTAATGGTACCCGGAGCGGCTGTACCGACAATACAGACCGAAAAAATAAAAGTAGGTTGCTTGACCATTTTAAGGCTACCGATCCTGACCAGCAACTGCTCTAACCTGAAAGAGCTTTCCGCTCTAAACCCTCTTGGGCTTACACCCTGATCCTCTCCGTTTGCCTTGAGGCCAATTCTTCTAAACTCTTCTCTTTCTCTCTCCTGGCCGGGTCCTCCGTCATGGCAGCCTCCAACCCTTACCAGACCAGGCTTTTAGGGATATGTCAGCTGAACTGTCAGACCTAACTAGTCCCGTGAAGCAAAGCCTCTAGAATTTGGTTTTTGTCTTGGCAGCTGAACTGTCTGGCGAAATAGAATTCTTCAGGCTTAAACCCTATCGTGGCAGCTAAACTGTGTAATAGGGTGAACCACTTAAAACGATCCCCATCGCTCCGTTCCTAAGAGCAAATACCGCCGCACTAAACCACTTCACCGAGGAGGATTCAAAACAACCTAAATTTATTAAAGTACTACATGTAATGACCCGGTAAAGAACCAGAAGACACTCCCTGGATCATCCTCCCGAGGCAAATTACACTGCTTCTGCACGAACGTTGAGGTCACCGCCGCAAGCAAACACCGGCGCTGTCAAATTCGGCACCCGATAAACAAGCGAATTTCACTAAGTGCAAACTCACGGTGCCGTTGCATTGGGAGTAACCCCCTTAAAACATTGCCCCTGGAACCACAGATATTTCATAATTGCTATATCTCACGCTTGTGTTCGCAACAGGACGGAACGTAAACAAAACTGCAGCTCTATTAGGCCACGCCCACAGCTGGGGCCATAACTTATACTGTGCAGCGATTACGCTTCACCGTAGTTCTAATGTCGCCGTCATCAATACTTTCGCGCAAATTGGGTTGTCGTTCAACAAGGAATCAAGAAACACGTCCCCAAAGGAAATTGTTAAATTTATTTAATGTACATAGCAATAAATTCGTAATATTAAGAGTTATTTTGTACAACTAGTTAAACATAATATACCGTTGATTTGGTTTTTTAATTTGTTATAATTTGGATTTTTTTGTAAGAAAAATGCTGATTATTTTGGACATTTGAGTTCAAGGTATTGCTTACATTTCTTAATGCAATACTGATTGTTATTTGTCTCGATATGCTTTCGTATCATGTCGACTATATTGTGTGGGTTTAAAGAAACATCACTAGCAATAGCAATTGCTTGAGGTACACTGTGTGGGTCATAAATAAAGTTTCGATGAGGCTATGATCTATGATAAACTATTTGTATCTATACTAATTAAAATACTTACTAATATTTTCACAAAAACTTTAGATCTGTTACTGTTAGCCACTTAAATTTTATAAATTATTTTTTTATATAACGTCAAACTTGTGAGACATAATCTCGTAATAATCATGTTCAAGCTTGAATGATACTCCAGCATTAAGCAACAATTTTGACAAGCTAATGGCAATATAATTTGTCAGTTTACGGCAATAAAAAAGGCAAGTAAATATAAAAAATGTATTTCCAACGTATGTTACAAATGTATGTACAATAACATAATAATAAGATTTAAAAAGACATGGCGAGGACATAAAACATGCTCGTATAAAAGTTGTCTAGCTAAGTTTAACCTTAATTACTGTATCTTAGAATTATACATACAACTAAACCTGCATTGCTACACTAACTAAAACTAAGAAGCAGAAGAGCTCGTCGCTCCGAAACTACGTTGGTACCTAGTAATGATATGTGGAAGAACAGACGCAACCTATTGTTTCATTGTTGATTAGTTTGGGAAACCAGAGTTAGCCGTTAAGTAGATTGCTATTTACACTTTGAATCACTCACCTACATAAAACTTTAGAAAAATAAACAAGTCGCACTTACTTAGCATGAGCAAATATTCGGGATTGCTTGTGGGAAATAAAAGACAAAGGGGTTAAAACTTCGGCATTCTTCTTAGAAGAAAACAAGTCATAGGTAAAAATTAAGACCTTCAGCAGTATTGTCACAGTTATTGGAAGAGATCATGACAAGGCACTAAAGTAACAATCCCAGGTCGATATGTTGAAACCAGTCACGCATGCTGGGACTCAAATCCAAGCAGCACTCGATACGTATATAGCATTAAACATTTATGGCTTTATTTACCAAACAACATTTTTATAAAATTAATTTATATTGTCGTAGCGTCTATTACTCATCGCCATGTCCTTTGACTGTGTGGGTTACTTCGTCAGGAAGTCCATCAACAGACTAGAAGTGATTAATTGTTAGCATGTCTGAATTTCATTGTGTACGATTTAGACTTACCTCTTCGAACCACATAACGGGGAATATTATGTCGGGAAAGGTGGCCACCGCTTTTATATCGACAACTTGTGATAGAGCTAAGTTGATTTGGATTCTACTTCTGGCTGACATTGCAATTCCCGTCAACTGAAAATTTTTAAAAATGCAAGTTGTTTACATGGTAAGAATATATATGTTAATTACTGACTAAACACTTTAAGCACTTGAACGTTTTCATTATTTTTTATGTAAATGTTATAAATATTGATATGTCTTTAGATGCATCAGCAGAAATTTGTAATTACAAATTTGCCAATATCTCCAACAATATTTTTACTTCAGCTGTCTATATCTGGTTAGCTTATAGCAAACTATTTGTGAAGGAGAGGTGCAAATACTGGTAATCATACAGAAATATGGCAAAATAGACAGTGAATCCAGTGGAGAAGAAAGCTCCAGGTAAAGTAGTAAACACACTTATCCCAAAAGTTACCAAAAACATCTTGAAACGGAACTTGATCTCATTCCACCTAAGCTCATTGACTATAATTAATACTCTTTTGATTTACAGCCAGTTTGTATGTTTGTGTATTGTAATAATTACTTGTAAGTAAGTTTAGTTAGGCTTTAAACTGTCGCCAGCATGCGGTCATCTGTAAACCACGTAAGAAGTGAGTATTTTGAGCGTGCAAAGTTTCATTTATGGTGCGAAATTTGAGGTGGTCAGTTTGCTCATTTGCGCTGCCAAATTTTGTCAACGCCGAACAAAGTGTATACAGTGCGAGGCGCTGAATTAACTACCCAGTTTTAAGAAATTGACTTCCAAGAAGTCTCAGCGAGCCCTGAAGACGGCCACTTCAAATACAAGCGGTAACCATCGCCGAGCAAGGTGGAGCCAATCCTTGAAGCGAACGACAACCAAGCGCAAGAGGCCCGTCCTGTAGCACCGTGGAGAAGCTTGCCCTAAGTGTAAAGCTACGGATTTGCATTCTTAAATACGAAACAAGTTGGATTTAACTTGTTGGAATAGAATAGAAATGCGTGTTACTGCATATTGCGGTCGAAACCAAGTAGGTGATCTAGGGTGTGCCTTGAGATAACAGTGCAATTACGCGGCGAAACATATTTCGCGATGGCAAGCGTATACTATTTTACAGATCTCCATTTTAGCTTTTCTCAACACTTGCGTGTTTACTATTTAGTATTTAGCTGCCGTGTCTAAATATTTGGTTGATGCTTTACACTCACGTTAGTAGAAATAATAAATACGTTGTGGATAACAACAATGCTTTTATAAATTTTAATATAATTTCCACATATACAAATCAATGGACAAATAGGTACACAAATAAGTATAGTGCGCGATTAATAACTAGCGTGCTAACAGTGATATCTCAGGGGTTAAGACAAAGGGAGGTGGATGACGAAGTACAAAATGTCGAGTAAAGAATGCCTGTTTCGTATCCCCGATCTTGTTTATATTTACTTCTGTCCAATTGCGTCAGTGGAGAATGTATGGACCCCTACGAGAGTGTTATTCTCTTTGTGCTTTCTAGGTAAATATCAGTCTGGCAAGATGGGAATCTCAGTGGTGCATGTTCGACGCCCCTGCGGTGTCAGAATGCTGCAAGGTGCGTTCTTTTGTCGTACTTGTATTAACTACAACGCGTACTGATACTGTATTAACGGAGGTTGTCCATCAGTCGCAAACCTCTTTAAATTGCGTTTACAAAGATTGTATATCACTAGCGCCTTTTGCCAATCTCCATGAGAACCTACTGCTGGCATATGGCGGTCAGCAAATCCCCCGAAAGTGTCTTCTTCCAAGATTTGTGTGCTTCATCCTTCAGCCTTTTTTGCAAGGGTTATTTATTGCCACTGCATGTGGCAGTGTATGCCCGCTACACCTATAAATGTACTTCTCAGTGCGTTCACACTCTTGCTGATATTTGTATTTCTTGATCCCCTCTACTATTCATCTGCACACCTAGAATATTTAATTGTATCTACCTGCATTAGTCTTCCCTATTGTTTCAATTCATTCTTGTTATAACAATGACCTGTGTCTTATCAATGTTCATTTTTAAATTTATATCCCCAAAGCCTTCACTCCCTCTTGCTCCGTTTTTCTGTAGATTATTTTCATTACTTGCAAAAATTGCTATATGGTCTCCAAAAGACATTCTTTAATTCACACCGGTTCAAAATTTCTGTGTCTTGCATATTATTTACTTGTGGTGGTTTTGGTCTCATTAATGATATGTCCATGATCGTGTTAAAAATGGACTTAAAACACCTCGTTGTGTTACGCCTTCGTTTGCTGCAAATTGTTGAGATTGTTCATTTATCTTTCTAGGGACTCCATGGAATGCTTTTTCTGCAGCTATTAATACTATATAGATGTTTCTTCCGGTTTGCTTTGATCTTTCTATTCGTTGTTTAATCATGAGTCTGTGGTCCTGGATTCTACCTTTTCTAAATCCACTTTCTCTGTTCAATAATTAGTTTGTACACTTTGAAAGATATGCTGAGAAGTACTACACCACAGTAACTACTCCATTCAGTTGAACTTATTTTCTTGAATATGATAGTATGATGCATATCTTATAGTCTTTGTTTCTGTCTGTGTAATTTGTTTACCTTCATGGCTTTATTTAATATTTCTGTGAGTAGTTTAATTCAATTCTTTACATACTGCAATCATGTCCAGCTGCTAACAGCTTTTTCTACCTCTGTTGTTTCTATAATTGGTTCATTATCTCTAGGCATATCATCATCATCATCCAGCCAGTATTGTCCGCTGTCGGACATAGGCCTCCTCCAGATCTTTCCAAATTCCTCTATCTTGTGCAGTTGCAACCCAGTTTGTCGAAATCCTTTTCAAATCGTCCGTCCATCGGGTGGGTGGTCTCCCTTGACTTCGCTTGTCAGCCCTCGGCCTCCACTCAATAATCTTTTTTGTCCATCTTCCATCTGTCTGCCTCGCCACATGGCCAGCCCATCGCCACTTCGATTTGGCTATCTTTTCTATTACGTCCTCTACTCCCGTTCTTCTACGTATTTCTTCATTTTTTATTTTATCTTTTAGTGTTATTCCCAACATCGATCTTTCCATCTTTCGTTGGGCAATACTCAGTTTTCTTGTTGATGTTTTTGTCAGGGTTAGAGTCTCTGCGCCGTAGGTAAGCACTGGCAGAACACATGTATTGAAAGTTTTCCTCTTTAAACTCAGAGGGATGCTATCTTTAAAGATGTATCTGAGTTTGCCGTACGCCGCCCAGCCTAGATTAATTCGTCTCAGGAGTTCGCAGGTTTGGTTATCCCTGCTGATTTTAACCTCATGCCCCAAATATATATACCTCTCAACTAGCTCTATTTCCGCTCCTCTGATGTGTATATTTCCATTAGGGACTAGATTTGTCATTAACTTTGTCTTGGTGTAGTTTATACTTAGCCCCACCATCCGTGTAACGTTTTGCAGTTCTTGTAGCATTTCTTTAGCTTCGCCTAGATTGTCTGTAATCAACACTATGTCATCTGCGAATCGCAAGTTGTTTAATTTTTCGCCGTCTATATCTATGCCTTTGTTCTCCCAGTTTAAAGATTTAAAAGCGTGTTCCAGAACTGCAGTGAATAATTTGGGTGACAAAGTGTCGCCTTGTCTGACACCCCGCTTGATGCTAATTTCTCGTGTGGTATCATAAAGTTTTATGGTGGTTGTTGCATGTTTGTAGATGTTATAGATGACATTGGTATATCGATAATCTAACCTACTCTCTTTCAGAGCTTTTAGGATTGCATGCATTTCTACCGTGTCGAACGCTTTTTGGAAGTCTACGAATATTAGTACTAAAGGTCTATTGTACTCGATGGTTTTTTCGATTAGTATTTTCAGGCATTGGAGATGGTCGTTTGTTCCGTATCCGGAGCGAAAACCAGCCTGTTCTCGTGGCTGGTAGAAATCAAGTTTTGCTTCCAATCTATGTGTTAATATGCGGGTGTATAGCTTATAGAGGTGGCTAAGCAAGCTAATAGGTCTGTAGTTGTCAAGCTGCGTTATATCTCCTTTTTTGTGTAGGAGGATGGTTATCGCATTGTTCCACCCTGAGGGGATCTCCTGGTTATGTAGGCATAAGTTGAATAATTTTTCTATTTTTTCTATTAGCACTGGTCCTCCGAGTTTTATCGCTTCAGTTACAATGCCATCTTCACCAGGTGCTCTGTTGTTTTTCATTTTCCTTAAGGCGTAATAGATTTCTGATTTTGTGATATTAGGAATATCCTCTGATCCTTGGTTTTGTATTTCCTCTAGGTTGTGTGTGTTTAGATCTGGGTAGGGATGGTTGTTTGTATATAATTGTTTGTAGAATTCTTCTGCAATCTGTATGATGTTTTCCCTATTTGACGTAGAGTTCCCTTTCTTATCTTTGAGTTGAAATATTTCCTTTTTGCCGTTTGTTAATTGTTTCCTTAGAACTTTCATGCTCTTATTTTGTTCAATAGTTTGGCTGATTTTATCATATTTGTGTTTTCTGATGTCTCTTTTTATTTTTATGGATATTTCTTTGTTGATTTCTCTTAGTGTTTGTTGGTCTACATTTGGTTTTCCTTTGAGCGCTCTCCGTTCTTCCATTTTAGTTTGAGTTTTTTGGCTGATTTTTTCCAATTTTGAGCTTTTGGGGCAGTATTTTTGTTGTGCTTCTTTTATTGCTTCTACTATGGTTTCGTTTAGAATATTAATGTTTTCGTTTTTACCTTCCGTTGCTGTTTTATTTCCTATCGCATTTGTAATATGGTCGCTGAATTTGTTTATTTCTATTGGATGCGCCCATGGTTGATAGTTCCTTTTTTTGATCAGCCTGCTTCTTTCGTTCTTTATATTTATTTTGAGAGTGGCTCTTACCATGCGATGGTCGCTTCCAGTTGAAAATCGGTTTAATACTGTGACGTCCTCGAAGATCTGTTTTTTGTCTGTTACAAAATAGTCGATTTCATTGTGCGTTTTGCCGTCGAGACTTTCCCACGTCCATCTTCTTTGGGGTTTTTTGTTGTAGTAGCTGTTCATTTGAAATAAGTTATTTTCCAGTAAAAAGCTGATCATGGTTTCTCCTCGATCGTTTCTGCCCGGACTTCCAAAGTTTCCGAGTGCGGTTTCTGATCGGTCTGATTTTATTCCGATTTTTGCATTAAAATCTCCGCATATGACTGTATAATGTGTCTTATTTTCTTTCATTGCTGTGAGGATGTCTTCGTAAAATATATCTATTTCGTCGTCATTGTGTTCCGTGGTCGGTGCATATACTTGAATTATTTTTATGGCGTATCTGGTATTTAGTCGTAGTATCATATAAGCTACCCTGGTAGATACTGCTTCTACAGATACAATTTTGTCAGAGTGTTTTTTATGGATGAAAAATCCGACACCTCCTATTGATGCGTTGTCGTGGCCTTTGTGGTAGAATTTGTGTCCGGATTTCAGTGTCAACAGGTTTTCGCCGCGTCTTCTTACCTCGCTCATTCCGACCACATCCCATTTTATGTTCTTCAGTTCTGTCTCCATCTCTGTGAATTTTTCTTCTGACAACAAAGTCTTTACATTATAGGTTGCAACTTTTAGTGATATTATCGACTTCTTGCTCCCCCCATATTCCTTGGAGCAGACTGACAGTTTCTTGTCAGTGTGGGATTCTGAGCTAGCTCGACCCACCTGAGGATTCTTTTTCGAAATCGACATTTTCATCTTGAAAGGGGGTTTTGGCCATACTCTACCACGCTGGCCTATGCGGGTTGGTAGAGGGTAGAGGATATGGGAAGGATAGTGTGACGTGTGGATGGGAAAATTTAGAGGGTCGGACATGATCTTCCCCGGATATATATGAGGTGGGGGAGAAACATGGCTCGCGTGGGCAGGGGCGCTTCCCTGAAGTAGACCTATCTTCTACCGGTATCGTAAGAGAGTGTCTACCCGCTACCGCTACCCGTCTAGGCATATACTGCTCCCTTTTTTGCTCATTACTGTCGTTTTCTTCTGGACATAATAACGTTTGGTAACAGTTCCTCCAGCACTCCATTATTTTCTTATTCTTTTGTTACCAGTATCAATTCTTCGTTTTTATCTGGTTAATCTTCTCATGTTTATTTCCTGTGCGTAGGTTTTTAAGCACCCTATAAAATAGTTTTTTTGTTAGGATGATAGTCTTCTTCTGTTTTATTTGCTTTGGTAGATAGTGGAACATTTCGAACAATTTATCAGTATTTTCCCATTTGAGGTTTCTGCATTTCTGCTTTCGTACTAACTCAACGTGATGCAAAGACAAATGATAGAACGCATATACCAAGACGGTACAATAATATTATTAAGGAATGTTGCAAATTAGACAAATACGAAATAAAACCAGGCAGGATACTTATCCAACCACAAGAACTGATGGCAAAACTTCTATAAGAAAAACTGTCTCGTACGAAAGGCTGGCAGAGGCGCAACGCAATCACTCCTGGAAGAGAAACTTCCGATAAATAAGCTGTTCGTTTTATATCAGAAAGTAGCTCGTTTGGAAGGTACGCTAGGTGTGAGTGAGTGTCAAGCACCATAAACGCAATATAAAAACCGCCGCGAGTGATGGACAACATCCGCAGAAACTGTCAGTATGCCCAATCAGAAACTCGAGTATGACGAATTAATGTGCCTTGCTGACCAGCTGGAGCGCCGATCAAAACACGGCAGCCAACCCCGAGCTGCCAGATTGACAATTACTTTATGAGGGTGGAGACAATAGAACCCTATCAAGGACTAGGAAACTTCAGAATAGCTGGGCAGATATGCGTGGCGTCATAAATCCTCTCACTGACGCAATGGCAGTTAGCATTTTCGTTTGTAAGCAGTTTCAACCTAATCAAGGAGCGAGTCAGGGGGCCAATAAGTCATTTAGTGCTGCCATCTGACAGAGCCAATAAAACACGACCAGGGGTAAGAACCCGGTTATTTAGCTTCAGTCATTCTACTTTGTTTATTCAATTCTCGTCAATCATTCAGTTTCAGTAATTTCATTCGTTCACGCAGCTCTATCTTGACCAGCAATTTTAACTGCTAGCACGTTAGCTACACGGATGCACTGTATGTTTTTTTATGCATTGTGCAATAATGTGTATATATTTCAATAATATTGAATTTTATTAAATAATTGTTCTTATCCATTAAAGTAGTTATTATTTCCAAATACTCAAGAGTGTAACCATCAACCAAATCTCCATTGAATCATCCAGGTATGGAATTCCCAAGAAATAAAAGAAAACAATAACAGCCACAAAATTAAATTTTTGTTAATATACTAACACCAGTGTCACGTATATTGGAGGTCTAGCAACATACACTCTGATTTTACAAATACATATTTCGGAAAAATTTCCAAAAACTCCTGTAAAATAAAAAACAATTGATAACTTGAATGATCTGAAACAATACATTATTTCTACAGAACATGTGGGAACACATACTAAGTGGTCAACCACTGATGTGACTGGAGATAATAAAGTTACTTTAATTTTTCCCAACTTTAATATCGTTCAGGTAGGACCTACTATGTTGTAGGTTTTTAAATAACTTACAGCAAGTATGTGTCTGGGAGACACATATTGTTCAGTTATGTTAGTAAAATAACTTGTCCGGTCACGGTTAAAATGAAAAAATTCGTTACATTTTCACATTTATGTAACATAAAAATGTATGGTGGATGACTGTAAATACCTATATGGAAAAGTATTATTCGGTCGATAGAAGTCAAAATTCAAATATCTTCCTACTAATTGTAAAACCATTTTCTGATGGTGTGTCCAAGTTTGCTTTTTATTTGAAACATATAAAACATTACTGTACTTACTGGTTGAACATCCATGTAAAACTTATGCTTTTCTGGGTCAGGTGGTGAGATGCCTTCAAATTCAGTCCTGTAACTATCGTTGGCGAGGTAGAAGTGTGGGAACGACAACATTACTGGCGAATCTGCAAAACAAAACAATTCACCCAACTGCATTTCCCATACCAACTACTACTCCTACCAAACCGGCACAAAGATACATTGAACAGTCCAGAGGGAGAGCAGGGTGGGCCATGGGGGCAGAAGCAGAAGTTGTCAGGGTTCTCAGTGACACTACCAAACACGTCCACGGGCGGGCTGAACCTCCAACTCGAAACCTTGTCTTTGCGCTCAACCTCCTTCTCGAACCTGAAAGTCGAAGTTAGAGAAGAGCCCGCACTAAACCATGACTAGACGGCTCACTTGAGAGGCAACTTTCGGCAGAGATCTTTCTCGTAGATATATAAGGTTCGGTTTTTGGTGATTTGCGGTGGAAAGATCGACCCGTCGGAAGCCAATAGACTGTTGCACTCGTCAGAGAGCCAGTGGCTTAGGTGGCTCTTGCCATTGAAAGTATCCATCAACCCATACTTAGTGATGTCGTTCGCGCCTGTGAAGATCGTTATCTTGTCTGGAGACGTACCATTTTTCTGTACAAGAGAAAACATTTAGAGCTGCAGTTGGATTTAAACTTCACATAAAAAGTGGAAAAAGAAGGAAGCAACTTACATTGTACATGAGTCCAAATTCTACATATGGAAGTTTCTGTTCCTTCGGAATTACGTCACTAGCGAGCTTCAGAAGGGGGTCCTCGTAGCCCCACAGCAGCTGTCCTACGGACACCTCGACAAACGGCTTAATTTTTAAAATATCTATAATACTGGCCATTGAGAGCCTTAAGAACCTGGCTGCGTGCTTGGATTGTGACGTTGCACTCTGTAAGAATGTTTGAAAGTTATTGTCGTTCTTAATTTGGGAAGAATCAAACCACGCAAAGGTTGTCTAGCTTAAATATATCTTGGAAAAATCACAGAAACTTGTAATTTTCAATCAGATTAGCTGTAGGTTGGTTTGCCTTTCCACTAGGCGTTGCAGAGCCAATTATCAATATCAGTTATGTGAACCATGCTGAAGCACCCAGCAATTTTAGAAAGTTGCTTTTATCGCAATAGCTATTTACGCATCTGTAATGCTACCGAGGTATAAAATAATCTGGTCTCGTCTTTACAAGCTAAACTGAACATTTGTTGACTTCAGTCTGAATTCTCACGATACAAAAGAAATATAAAATCTATTTAAATATTTGCTACCCTCAATATAGAAAGAAATAACGATATTCACCAGCATAGGAATATTGGGCACAATTACTAAGTCATCTTCCATGCCTGCAGAATTATCTTCGTCGAAAACGAAAATTTTCTGTAAGTTGTACGTCACGGTGCCATTTTCGTTGAATTTTATGTTTTTCTTTTCCCATGTTTCCCTGAAACAAAATTTGTTTTGTAAGCAAACATTAAAAAATCAAACGTTTTCTTAGTAAAATAAAAAGTGTATCTAACTTCACTTTTAATCAATTTAAAATTCAGCGTAAATTATTGAAATTTTATCTTCTAATTATATTTTTACACAGCTCCAATTGTCTTATAACAAATGTGAAATGTACGCCAAATTCTACAGCATTCTCCGCATAGAAGTTTTGCCTTGCGACCCAAAGTGCTTCCATTTAGTCTTTCTAGGCTAGAATAATGCGCATTGTTCCTTGCATGTGCACCGAATCTTTGGCTGGGAAGAATTTTTGTGCGAAAGCGTTGGCTGCTGGAATTTATAAATTGCAACTCGATTGCGAATTAATTAACAATTCTGTTTTGAATAATGGAGTCAATCGCTCTCGCAAATAATAAGAATGACGTTTTCACACAGCTGTGTGATTTACAGGTCTAGTGTAACCGCTGTAAAGTCTCGTCATTGAGAAATATTTCAAGAGGTTAAAGTTGAGCATAAAGCAAGACAAACGTCCAGGAAAGAGCGCTTCAAGTAAAATAAAGATAACTGTGAAATACATTAGAGTTTTAAAGCAATATAGTTCTAGGGGACTCCCTCGAGCCGTTTGCGCGGCCCTAAATCCCGGATTACTACAAGTTTGCTCTTAAAACAGTAGTAAATGTGTTGAAGCACGCGGTTAGCGAATGTTTATCAAATGTTGACGCAAAATTAAGTAAAAATATATGCTAACTGCTATTTATTGAGACCAATTTATTTGTCGATTCCATTATTGGTAATTTTCACTGGTATAGAAGCGCCGAGTTGAATAGGAAACTGGCTCTGCAAACTTATATTTTGTTGAATGCAGTTTTCTACTTTGGTACAGTTTCAGTCAGATCAATCTTCAGCACAGTAGGGGCGCTACGGCAGAACTGATGAGCGCCCTAACTGGCAGGAGAGAAATAGTCTTCATTCAAGAACCGTATGTTTACAGGAATATGGTCAGGAAACTGAGGATGGGCAACTACGATGTAGTGGTTGGCGAGGAAGTAAATGATCGACCCAGTACCTGTATCATGGTGTCCAGGGATCTCAGCATGGTACCACTGCCGCAGCTGGGAACCAAGGACCTCACTGCAGCGGTTCTGGAGTATCAGGTAGGTGGTACAAACCATAAGGTAGTAGTAGGAAGCGCCTATCTTCCCTCGGATGACGCGCGTATACCTACGGAGGAATTCGAACGCTCAATATCGTTTGCGAGAGATAAAGGTCTTCCGGTAATAGTCGCATGTGACGCCAATGCACATCATTCGGTGTGGGGGAGCTCAGACATTAACCCTCGGGGTGAAACCCTACTAGAATATTTGGCGTCCACGGAACTTGAGATAATGACCAAAGGTACAGAGCATACTTTTGTCAATAGCATCCGAAAGGAGGTAATTGACATTACAGTGGCCTCTAGGTGTTTTTCAATCAATATTGAAAACTGGAAAGTGACGTCGGATATCGTGACATCTGATCATCGTATGATCAGAATGGAAATGAATTCCGACAAGACTCTGAAAATTCCCTACCGGCACCCCAAGGCAACAGACTGGGAAAGTTATCGTTTCAGTCTCGTTCGCCAAGGAGGCCAACCAGAGGAAGGTATATGCACAAAAGAACAATTAAGTAAAGACGTAGAGCAACTGGCAAGTAACATTGTCTCAGCTTATGAGGAGGCTTGTCCTCTCAGGGAGGCTCGAGTTCGTAGGGTACCATTGTGGACCGGCACTCTAGCCGACCTGCGCAAGGGATCTAGGCGAATCTTTAATCGAGCTATCAGAGAAGGGACACAGGCCTCATGGGACACTTTCAAAATGGCCAGGAATAGGTTTAAAAATGAGTTAAGGCGCAGCAAAAGATCTAGCTGGCAGAAATACTGTGCAGAGTTAAACTCAGTATCAGACTCTGCTAGACTGATGAAAATCGTAAGCCGCGAAACTAGTCAAACAGTAGGAGCGTTAAAAAAGGTCGATGGGATGTAGACAACACCCAGCGAGGAGTCTTTACAACACCTCCTGGAAGTCCACTTTCCAGGAGATGGCGCCATCCAAATAGCACCGAAAGCGGAACAGGAACCAGTTCCTATAGAGAACTGGCAGTTTGCTGCGGGAATTATAACGGAAGGTGCAGTCACATGGGCAGTACAGGAGTTTGATCCCTTTAAGTCGCCGGGGCCAGATGGGATCTTCCCAGCATTGCTTCAGAAAGGCCTGGATATCCTTCTTCCACATATAGTAAGGGTATATAGGGCCAGCATAGCAATGGGATGGGTCCCAGAACAGTAAAAGGCAGCCAGAGTGATCTTTATTCCCAAGACGGGAAGGGAGGACTACACAACTGCCAAATCATTTAGGCCCATTAGTCTTACATCCTCTCTTTTAAAGACCTTGGAAAGGATCATTGATAGGCATCTAACGGAAAGGGTAATAAGAACACACCCATTCCACAGGAATCAGTACGCATACAGACGTGGAAGATCGACCGAAACTGCACTCCACGCTGTCGTGCACAAGGTCGAAAGGGCACTACACTATAAGGAACTGGCCCTTGCAGTACTTTTTGACATTGAAGGCGCATTTGACAAGGCAAGAACGGCTACAATATGTCAAGCCTTACAGACCAGGGAAACCCCTCCCGTTCTGGTCAGTTGGGTGAGAACAGCACTGGAGCAAAGAACCGTGACGGCAAACCTAGGGGACTGTTCAGTGAGGGCCAGGGTGACGGGAGGTTGCCCGCAAGGCAGTTGCCTCTCACCTCACCTGTGGTGTCTTATAATGGACGGTCTACTGGGATGCCTAACGGAAGAGGGCTTCTATGCACAAGCATACGCAGACGATGGACTGGTACTTGTTACTGGCAGGTTCCTAAACGTCGTTTGCGATAGAATGCAAGTAGCTTGCAGGATTATTGAAAAATGGTGTGAAGAGAAAGTTCTGTCGTTAAACCCACTAAAGACTGAGATCATTCTCTTCACAAAAAGACGAAAACTTCAGGGTCTGAGGATACCCATTATGTACGGAAGACCACTTGCATTAGTGCAAGAGGTCAAGTACCTGGTGGTAATCCTCGACAGCAAATTAAGTTGGAGGTCGCATGTTGACAACGACCTTATGGCAGTTGCGCAGAGTTATAAGCAGGAACTGGGGGATAAACCCCAAGATTCTGCACTGGCTCTACACATTGATAGTAAGGCCAAGAGTTCAGTATGGCTCAGTGGTCTGGTGGCCTAGTGTAAAGCGCCCCAGTATTTTCGTAAGATTGGCAAAGGTCCAACGACTAGCCTGTCTCGGAATTACAGGGGCAATGAGGACAACCCCAACAACCGCACTGGAGGTAATATTGGGACTCCCGGGCCTCGACACTTGGATAAAGAGAGAAGCCATGGCTACCCACCTCAGAATGCGGGATACGGGGTTATGGAATGACCAGGGAGTTCGCACGGGCCATGCTAGGATCGCCGACATGGCTGCTAGAGAAATACCTCTATCAGCCTACAGGGTAACCGAAGCAGAGGACCGGCTAAGGTTAGAAAAAGGTTTCTCTCTCACTATCCCAACAAGGGAACAGTGGGAGCAAAAAAGGGTTAAGCTCCAGTCGAATGCCTTGATATGCTACATGGATGGTTCTCGAGTGGCGGAAAAGCAATCCTCTGGCAGGAGCAGGAATTTATATGGAAGGCCGGGAAGTGCAAGAAAGCTATGCTTTAGAAAGATATACCACGGTATTCCAAGCAGAAGTTTATGCCATC
The DNA here is from genome assembly GCA_940337035.1 of Agriotes lineatus. Lineage (NCBI taxonomy): Eukaryota > Metazoa > Arthropoda > Insecta > Coleoptera > Elateridae > Agriotes > Agriotes lineatus. Next base: position 294,358 of record CALNHX010000070.1, on the reverse strand, counting down.
CTATCGGTGGCAACAAGGAACGAGGTCAGGATATCCCCAGAGCAAAAAATTTATATTTGCTCCGATAGCCAAGCCGCACTAAAAGCAATCTTCTCGGCCAGGACAATATCAGCTCTTGTCTAGGAATGTGGAGATGCTTTAGCCGAATTGGCAAGGGAAAAGGACGTCGAGCTCATCTGGGTCCCGGGACACACGGGGGTCCAAGGCAACGAGAAGGCGGACAAACTAGCCAAACTCGGAGCCGGGGAAACTTGTTTTGTTCCGGAACCTTTTTGGGGTATAACAAGGCAGCAGGTCTCAGCAGCCCTAACTGGGTGGGCCTACAAGACCAGCGAGGAAAAGTGGAAAGGATGCAGGGGCTGTCGTCAGGCAAAGTACCACATAGCGGGATTTGATTCAAAGAAATCGGTCTGGCTAATAGGAAGGAGACGAAGAACCATAAATCTTTTGATAGGGATCTTGACAGGCCACTGTAAACTAAAGAGACACCTAACACTGATAGGAGTAGAGGAAGATCCCATCTGCCCAAGATGTGGGAGGGACGAGGAAACGTCTTTTCACTACTTGGGAGAATGCGAAGCGTACCAGCGACTGAGGTATGGAACCTTTGGAGCACCTACGCTTCGAATGGAAGAGTTGAACTCCCTATCCTGGGCCAAAATTCTGATCTTCATTAGAAAATCAGGAAGGGGTAAGCAGGGAGAAAAGACTATTGAAGAGGACGATAATGAAGGCGGTTGAGGGGATGGCATGAGGTTGGCAAAAAGGGCCTATGGTGGCCTACTTGCTAGACTTAGGTCTTCCCACAACTACTACTACTACTACTTGGTACAGTTTCCTGCAAAACTGCAATCTTCTCGCCAAATGCAGTAATTTATCGCTAGATGGCGATAGAGTTTTGGATCATTTCCAGTTTGCCAAATTTTTTGGGGAAAACGTTTTACGTTCTTGGTTTTCTATGTCCATTTTTGGTCATTGCTGGTGTTGTCAGGGTAATGCAGAAAAATTAATCAAGGCATATTTTGACCCGAAAACTGGCTAAATGAATTGTTTGAGCGAACACATGTTTTTTGAACAAACTGGCAGAATTTCTGGTAAAGCATTTTATTCTTTGGTGGTTTATTTGCTAATTTGGGGTGTATGTATAGCCTTCAACCTACGGGTTAAACCGATCGATTTGCTGGGAATGTGCCCTCCGTAGCAGTCTTTCCCGTAGCTTTCTTGTTGGAACGCAAACTGCTAAGTACGAGGCCCACCTCGCCTTGATTTTCTTGTGAAGCTACGTGCAGGCAGAAGGGCTGGACAAAGCGCCGCTGGGGGCCTCTACCTCGTGCTGTATTTGTTTCCGTGCTGCAGAATACCTCCAGGTTGATGATTTGAATTTAATGGCCTTGTATTTATTTGTATAAACTTATTTGGGATTGATTTCACTTTTATGGCTTCACCGTTTTAACTAACTGTGTATTTCTTATGTGTGTGCTGATTTGAGGCCAACTTAGAGCTGAGTGGTTTATTTTGGAGTAAATAACATCGCCTTGTATGTCGATATTAGCTAAGTAGGTGGTCGCACCGCTTTACGATTGTTTTTCCCCTAAATATCACCCATATTAAGTTTCTTAGCTGGGAAAAACGATTCTAGCATATCACATTGTAATACAAACTACCATACAAATATCTGGGTGTGAGGTTATTTGCGGTATGAAATTAAATCGCTAAGTGTGAAACGCTGTAACGTTTATCATTCATTCAGTAATCAGGCTGTTTCAAAATTAATTGCTTTGGCTACTTAACAATTTAAATTGAAGCAGTTAAAAATATTAGTAGATGTTTACTCAGCGAGGGCTGCGTTTATATGTTGGCACCCATACACACTGTCCCAGGCATGATTTGTGATAATTAATTACGTGATATAATATTAAGTGATATTGTTCATGATGCCAGTAATTACAATCAATTTTATTTCCCCCTATTGTTATCCATTACGTAATTGAATCATTATACGATTTTTCGAACTGTGGATTTTATTGACTATATTGTTTGTTGTTACCTTTGAGCAATTTAATGGTTCATTCGCTCAAACGAAAAAAGGAACATGGGCCTGAATCATTTGGCACCCCTAGAAATCTAGATCGATTAGTTTTGAAGGTAAGTTACCTACCCCCGATCCAATATCGGCAATTTATAATGCAAAATTATCTTAATGGATGTTTTGAGTTATCATAAGTGGTTACAATAATATTCTATATTTTATTTTCGTGTATAGATTGTACTAATTGTTTGATACGATAGTGGGCTAATGATTTTATTTTTTTCCTATTTAAATGGGCAGTTTAGTCTTCCATTATTAAAATCAACATTTAAAAAGCCAGGTATTTTACTTAAACATCTAAACGAATAATTTTAGCACAGCCTACTCAAACGACCGTCCCATAAAAACTCCCAAGGCCACTTTAAAAATAATTACGATTCATAATAAAATTAGTTAACCTTGCTGTGTGTACTATAAAAACCGATATCGAGCTAATGTGGGCGATTCCTAGCAACAGCGATTAAAAACAACAAGTATTTTAACTATTTTCAATCTCGGCGTTTGGCCTTGTTGCAAGTAAATGTTTTCTTAATTTCCTGCACGTTCCATTTATGTTTGTAAATATTTTCCAAGTGCTGGTCGCTGCACAATGCTAACAATCGCAATTACAAAAGTTAATGACATGATGCAGTTTGTGCAAACACTACGAAACCTAAATGCTAATTGAGACGCAACATAAGGAACAATTTTTTCCATTGCATAAACCAATCTTTCTTGAAATTGAAAATGACCTCCACAGCAATGTAACTATATTTTCTATAAAATTGATTTATGGGGTGGCGTAGCAAAGACCCAAATAAATAGATATACACAAGTCCCAGAATGAAGTAGCTCGGAGCGTAGTGTAGGTCGCATGCGATCCGTTATTTTCGTTGCACTTCCGTTTGAATGTTTCCCGACTCCAAAAGGTGCACAATATGAAATTGCAAAAACGTAAACAACGTACAAGTTCTAATTAGGTTTTCACGAAGAGATGCCTACGAAATAACAAAGGTTTGTTTGGTTGTTTGTTTTGTTAATGGACAAGGTCTAAGCATGCAGAGTACCAGGTACCTTAGACATCGACTGCTTTGGTCATATGGTCAAAGCGCTACTTAGAATTTTGACGAGACTAAGGAGTTCCAACCCTAGCAAGGGATCGTTTACGTGCTACACATCGTAGTAACGTAGGACCCACAGCTTTACATCACTTCCGAATGATGGCATTCTGTAAAGGCTTTCATCTGCATTTTTTATTTTTGAAAACGTCACCGGGACCGGGAATCGAACTCGCGACCCTTAGATCAGTAGTCAGGATGCTTACCACTGAGCTACCGACCCCGGCTAACAAACGTTACAGCATTTAAAAACCAGTCCAAATCAATGCAGTAATCTATTTAGATTCCAACTACACAGCCTTTTAAAAATTCTAAATTGTAGGTTCGCCCACTTCCGCGATTTCTATCCAACTTAGAAATGTAACTTTTATTGTAACCCAATTTAGACGTTCAATATTTTTCCTAAGTGTTGAGTTTGCAACCGACTGCGACTGTTGGTGCGAATTGCTCCATCGCAGTTGATTGTATTATGTAAAAACTGGTTGCTTTCATAACATTCCTGGAATTGTTTATTTATATTTTTATCACTTTGCATTTTTCTGCAGTTCCTAGAATGTAGTCAGTTTTATTTAATTGTATTTGCTTGATTTTTCCAAGGTCAAGAATTCAGTGTGTTTACAAACTCATCCGTTTATTTTCTTTGTTACATGAAAAACACTAACATTCAAAACAACATCTGCAAAGAAACGACTTTTTATAAAAAGCAACCTGGTTTCAGTTTAAATCGATGGGCAAACAAGAACCAGTCCTTTTCTAAAACAAGGATCGTTAACCTCTTTCGGAGTGAATAATAGCCTTAATCTGTCAACTGTCAGCGAAATATACAAGCTGCGCTAAAACATAATTACGATTACAATTAATTGTGTCCGCTCATGTAAACTTAAGTCTTCCATTAAGATGAAAATCTGGAATATTCGTTGCTCTTTCAATCTATAATGGTATAGGGCAATTCTTTTATCCAATGATTTTTTACATAATAAAGCATTCCTGCAATTGAAGATGAATTTCTACGAAGCAAACATTGTTCTTAAATAGAAATTAGATCTTCACAACTTGGAATTTAATAAGATGAACTCGTCGTTTATATTTAAGTTTCTCGTTGTAGGATATGTCCTCCACTGCTCGTCATAGGCCCTCCGCTAGTCGTTTCCACTCTTTGCGATCTTATGCGCCTCTTGTCCAATTTTCGGCTACTGCTTTTATGTCAATGGTCAATGGAGTAGGATATCTCCCTCTAAGTCGTTAAGTCTCGCAACGTGTCATGTCCATTTCTACTTCAAGTTGATGAAGTATATCACACACGCCGTGTTTCATATATTTATATCTATGACCTCTCAGTTTGATGCCTAGAATGGCTCTTTCCATTTTCTTTTAACAATTCTTCGTATGCGTATCATCTCCTTAGGGTAAGTATTTCTGTCCCATACATCAGGACTAGATGATCATATTGGTCGTACACCTTTCATTTGAGACTTATCGATATATCATTGTTGAACACGACTCTCAGTTTCTCATATGCTGCCCATCCTAAGCAGTTCTTTGCAGCACCCGTGTTTCGTTGTTTCTAACGGTTCTTATTTCACTTCCAAAATATTTGCTCTTTCTGTTCTGCTCGGTTTGTTCGATATTTATTTTATCTCCAATTACTAGGTTTTTTATTTGTGCTAGTCGATGTTTAGCCATGATTTGTTTGTTGCTTGAGATGATTCGCCTGTTTATCTCTCAGCTGTTTCTAAATTGTCTGCTATGATGACAATGTCGTCGGCGTATTAGAGGTTGTTCGGTTTGTTACGGTTATTTTGCGCTATTGACTAACGTTGTAACGTTCACTCTAATGCTCTGCCTTAGGTTAGCTTAAGCTAATTACTTGCTATGCAGATTTTAAAAAAATATCGGAGATCTTGTCTGCTTTCGAGGAAGTTGGATTTGGGGCAGACATACAATTGGCCTGAGTGCTCGCAGCATCTCTCCTCGAGTTGTGTGATGTGTCCAGGGTTTGCAACGCACGGTTTGGCGTAGTCAGTCGGATATACGCGTGATGTCTCGCATAGAATAGCTTTTCAAACGTTTTATGTGGAATTCTGGCCTGTTGCCGACTCTATTTCGTGAAGCTAGACGCTTGGTTGCCGTCAGATCTCGTGCATTCGCTTAATCACTTCCTTATGTAGGTAGGGATTCTAGGGTTATTTCGTCTCATTGTAGTAGTACAATCGTTTTTTGACCCCCCGCTCTTGACTGATTGGTTTCTGTTTTTCCAATTGAAGGACTTCCAAGAAAATGTGCATAAACAACAACCGCTGCAGTTTTTTCATTCTTTTAGTATATTATTACTATTGCCACTTATGGTTGTCTATCTCGTTGAGCTTAGAACTATATCCGAGTTTGTTCTTTCGCATCTAGGCCGTGTTTCTTTCTTTTGTTTTTTCTTCTTTTTGACGTGATCGCTCCACTTGTCCGTTTCTGTAGGTGAGCCATTGTTACTATTTCAATCCCACAGACTTCTTCGACAGTTTGAATTAAATGCAAGCTGTCGTTAATGTTGCATTTGCTGTCTACCTGTTCTCGTTCGTATTTTTGTCCGTTTTCAGGGATTTTTAGTACTTTTAGCTTCAGATGTGAAAGTCAACAAAGGGACAGAGCTAAACACTTATCATAGACTATTAAATAGCAGACACAAAGCTACAACAACCAATAAAGAAAAACCAAGAAATTAGAACATTTGTAAAACATAAACAAATTTCGATCAAGAAGTTCAACGAAGTGAAGCTATTATTATCTAATCATTGAAATTAAGTAGCACAGTTTTATGCATCAAATTAAAAATCTTGTAAAACTGCTTCCAGGACACGACGAAAGGTGGCGCTTGTACGTGAATCGCATTTTTCGTAACCACCCATTTCGAAAAACGAAAGACTTTAAATAGGCGTGGAGCCAAACCACAGGAATTGGATATCTTCTACAACCCGATTCAGGAAAATAATGCGCCAAAAACTAAGAAAAATGTACCCACTTGTATCTGTAGGGACCGATTTCGTCCACGATGGGTTTCGAGCCATTGTTGAGGAATTCGTCGGCGTTCGTTACGTTGTAAAAGTATATGCTGATTACGGGCACCACAGGAGGCTTTGCCCACCGCTCGAATGTTTGCGTTCCATTTTTTATGACAATTGGCTGTAAAAAAAAATGTGTTTAGATAACTATTACTCAGCTCGATCGAGTTGTAAATATGCTCAATTTTATTTATTTTATTATAGAAAATTTTCAATTTCACTGATTGCGCTCTCAGGCAGCTTTTTAATTTTAATTCCCCAAAAACAGTTATTCTAAGGTTCCAATTTAGCTTGCAACAATTACTGTGCAAACGGACTATTGTTGCATGATAACTAGTGACATCCACGACTTTCGGCGGCAAGCAGTTTTATTAGGCTTGATAGTAAACAGACAGGGTAAAAGCATTGCTTGTGAACGCAAAGTTTAAGGTAAACTACGAATCTGACCTAACCAACAATTCTAGCGATGCCCTATAATACATATAATAATTGTATTACCAACTAAATGAAAATAAGGAGATAGAAACACAAATTTTAAAAAGCACCTTACCACAGATGGTATCAAACATAAAATAAAAAGATAATAATATAAGAAACCCGATTGAAAACTAGATGTACATAAGATTGAGATTTTGGTCAACATAATTACATATAAACAAGATTAAAGTAAAAAAAATACGAATAGTATTCCCAAAATATCAGTGTCATCATTAAATATATCAATACTATCAACGAGTTTGTTGGCTATATCACAAGCAATGTAGAGCGGTGAGTGACACAATATATTGGTGTTTGCTTTCTCCAGATAGAAATATATACGGTAACGTGATATTGGCCTTGGTACATAGAAGTTTAGTTGCATGAGAATTACAGAGCAACAATTAATACTGTAATGAATTATACTATGCAAAAAAACTAGAGAAAAAGTAAATCAACGCTTTTCTACAGTTTTCAAGTTAAACAATTGTAAACTATTGACTTCACTCCATTTGTAAACTTCATTAATATCACTTTGAACTGAATGACAACCAGTAATAGAATGTACAACCTTCCAAAACTCAAGATTATCTGCAGACAAGGACTGTTTGGAGTATTTACCAGTAGTTGGGAGATCATTGATGAATAGTAAAAATGATAGTGGCCCCAAGTTAGAACCTTGTGGGACACCATAAGTTTTTATATATTTTTGGGAGATACGGCCTTTATATGCTACTACCCAAAATCTATTTGTAGGGTAAGATTGCGGAAGCAGAAGGTGTCTGGAAAAGCCAGAATCTAGACGTAATTTATTTAACAAAATCACACGATCGACCTTATCAAAAGCTTTGGCGAAATCGGTATAAATAGCATCAGCCTCGTCATTACTGGTCAGGCTTCATATAACTGTTGGGTATACGAATAGAGGTTTGTAACTGTCGGCCGATTTGGTACAAGCTTTTGTTGAGCGTCAGATGTTTTAGGTTTAACGAAAGAAAATATCCTTTTGTACAAAATGATCTCAAAAACTTTAGATACTAATGGAAGTATTGATATGGGCATGTAGCTAATTATTGACCGAGCGAAGCGAGGACGACTGGACGAAAATTCATTTCCAAGTATGTATTTTTGTAGGTACATATTTTCATTAAAATGTACGGAGATATTCTATGAAGCTTTAGAACCATTTACTGGATTTTGGTCTTACTGCGTTCCACCATTCGTTATCAGGAGGCTCAAATATCCCAAAAAATGTCGAAAAAAAACAAAGATTCTTTTTTCTCAAAAATTGCTCTACGATTTGGCTATTTTCATAGACAACTTATAAATGATACCCCATAGTCATTATTTACTCAAAAATTACAGAGAGAGACAAATGTAAGGGGGGGGGGGCATATTTAGCTTATGGGAAGTGGGGCAAGGTCTACTGATCGCATAAATACTATTAGTAATGGTACCAGACAGGGATGTCTCTAGCTTAACTGCCGCCGGGGTGCAAACTCTCATATGCCGCCCCTCTGAGTTATGGGCTAGGTGGTTAGAGGATCTGAGTGATTTGAGATGAGTGAAGCTAAATAGAGGATCATTCTTAATATACACCAAACACTTTTATCTATTATTAATCCCACAATTTGATTAAAAAAAAACTATATTGCACGTAACATTTGTTACTTTTCAAAACCAAAATTAACTTTCCTTGATTTTATTATAGCAAATTCTTTTAAACTATTATTTATATCAACGTCATTGTCGTTATCAATACTTCAAATACTTAAGAATTGATAGCTTTTCTTGTGTCATACTTATAATTTTTCTCCATGCCCATCTAGTAAGTTACACTTACTTTGACATATCCATTGCAGGTGAGTTGATTCTACTGTTTTTTGCTGGTTGTCATGACATTAAAGAAGTAAGTACCTACTCCCCAAGGGAAGTAAGTGAATTGCGTGTTATTACAGTAATTTGATTTTTGTAAGTGATCTGAACGGGTTTGAACTTAACTGATCCTAACCTATTTGAAATTAAAAAACATCTTAAGATGAGTAGGGTTATGGTATAACCGTAAATTTAAAAAAATTATATAATAATGAAAAATATTATAAGCATGCTTGGGAACTAACTATCTATAACCAGTCTCGAACTTTGCCAGCCCTCGCTCGCTCGGGCTGGAAAACTCGTTCTCGACTGGTAAAAGCTACTTACTTCCCTTGATGCTTAAATAAAACTATTAAAACGGGTCTTGGTGTCGCTTGCCTGTACATTAGATTTAACATTGAATTTAGTATAATTAAAAGTTTGTAGAGCTGGTCCTGTGCTGTACGCTCACTATTTTAATTGGCACGTGTACCTCAATAAATGCAACTTTCAAGCCTACTCGCGAAATGAGGACATTTTCTGAGGAAACGGATTTCAGGAAGAAGAAGTTACTAAGTCACAGATTTGCCTTAAGTAAGGGCCGAAGTGCCTGTGTCAGGGTACTCCTTGCACCTCTGCTTAAGACGTTTCGAGTACCAGACTTTGGTTTCACTGCGTTGCACCGTTTAGTGCCAGGAAGCTTGCCTCCAAAAAATAAAAAAAAAACGGTTAGTACTTAAATATAAACCATTCACATGCATATTGTCAACAACTGACCTCGGTTGTTCTGTTTTTGATAAGGACCAAAGTCTTTCTGAATGAATATGAATGGTACGCAAGATCAATATCACGCTTAACCTTTTTTCGTAATTTCGTATACTCGTCGTAAAGTTTGTTATCGAATAGTATACTTTTAAATTTTTTAGGTAAACGATTTTTTTTATATCACTATGATAGGAGAAAACCAAGAAGAATATTTACATTTTGATGGTTTGATTTTTGGAATACATGCATGAAGAGTTAAATCAAATAACTCGTAAAATTTTTCAACAGCATTATCTCCCCCGAGTCTGATGCTCGGGAATGTATTTCTAACATTACCTCCGTCGCACTTACCGGTGAGTATTATATCTCGATCCTTACGGAAAACTGTATTATCTGTCATCAAATAATTATTTGTCATTAACACCAGAGTTAAGCCACGTTTCCGGGAAAGCACTATTCAAATATACATAAGTTTTTGTTTTTAATCCACGTACATTCTGATAATATATATTTAAGTGGGATAGGTTAGTGGTCGTCGACGAATTTAATTATAAACACCCTGCTCTCGTCTTTGTCTCTCATAAAAATGTTATCATTTCGACATCATAAGTATTTGATATTATTGTAGTGCTTTCGAAAATACGTATTTATTTTGTCGAGTGAGTGATTCATTCACGTACATTATATTATTCTGTCCCGGTACATGCATCACTTACCTTGAGATCTCTTTTGATTCTTTTATGCCGGAAAAACTCTTCGTTGTCAGTTCTCCTAGCGAATTTGTCGATAATTTCTCTAGGTTCATGCTGGCAGTTAACAGAGTTTCCCAAACGATGGACTGTATAGTTCGCATGGTTTTTTATTTTCAAGGCAATAGCATTGCTTAATAAATAAATAAATAAGACTGATATCGCTACGACGAACCCTGTAACAAAAAAGTATAATTAGACAAAAATGAAAACAACAAGCATAGTTATATATTTATTATGCTACTAAAGATTTTAACGACTTCCTTCATTCGAATATTAATTATTCTGCTTATCCCACGCTCAAACAGATTGCAAACAGCAATTTTAAATGGTTTTGCAAACATAAGCAGTAGGTAAAACTTGTTTCCTAAAGCAATTTCTATCCGAACTCTTATGCAAACCCTGAGCTTCCTTTTCCACATGTCGGGATATTGAATGGAACTTATTTTATTATTTTTCCGCTACAGATATAATTACTGAAGTAAACATTAATATGCTAAACCTCAGCTGTATTATATTGTTTTTTTTTGTTCGTTATAAACACGGCTGAGGTATGCGAAGCACAGGAGCAGGTACTTTAGACACCGACTGTAGTATTGCTCACGTGGTCCAAGTTTTATAAAAATGTTGTCGATACTCAGAAATGGTTCCAACCCTATTATGGGTTTTTTTACATCCTACACATCGTTACTTTGTAACCCGAATGCGGGGCAAGTTGAGCATTGTATCGCCATACGCAAGCGTATAAAGCACCAGCCTCTACACCGCAAGGTAAAATGAGGTTACCGACAATACATACATACATACAATACGTAGCAGCAAGTTCCGAACAAAGTTTCACAGTTTTTCAGATAGATGACACCCGGGAGAGGTTTGCTTCCGCGCTTTTAACTATTAAAAACCTCATTTGAGCTGGGGATTAAACACACAATTTTTTATTCTTTAGGATAATTTCTAACAAAATCCAAATGAGGCTCAAATCAGCCTAACTGTGCCACAATTCCAAACAAGAACTGCAATTACAAATCAATAATATTTATATGATATTAGACAATTATAAAAACGAGATTAAGGATGAAGAGAGGATGGCAAGGCAAGAATAAAACAAACTAGAGGAAACTTTGAATCAAACAATGGGAGAAAAGTTAAATAAGAATAAGGAAGAGATTGAAGAAAAACTAGAGGGGTTGAAATTAACAATGGAAGACCGGGTAAGAACACATATAGAGTGTATATGTTAAGGGCACTGTAAATAATTGGGCATTATTTATAATGCCCAGGTAATTTAAAAAGTGCCCAAAGGGATATGACAAAATGATGAATTATATAGAAAATATCACATTATGAATAATGCTGGAAGTCGAGTGGGCAATTTGAGAATATTTTATTCATATTTCTCAAAATAAGACGCCGAGTAGCGCAGATGGGTAAGCGCTTGCCTTGCATTAAGCAAGTCCTCGGTTCGAATCCCGCGAGGGCCAGAATTTTCCGCAGCCTCAGCCTTGCGATTTGAACCGGGCTCGGTGAGACCATTCACAGTTGGACACCAAATTAACTGTGTTCTACGCAGAACCACAGACCTAAGAGATAGAGTAACAAGGTCAACATAACGCACTCACACACACCTCACACAATGGTTGCTGTGCAAGCACAAAAGGCGCGCTCCAACTTTGTATCCCGAATCCGGGGCAAGTTTAGCATTGTACCGCCAGATGCAAGCACATAAAGCACCAGCCTCTACACCGCAAAGTAAAATGAGGTTATCGATCAATCGAAAAAAAATCTCTACATACAAAAATAAGAAGATATATTATAATAAAGCAAATTTTTAAATAACTAACAAACAAACTAACTAAAAAAATATATTAGGTATGTACTTACAAATACATATACACACAAAATGTCAAATCCTAGAGTTCTACGGAGCCCTGACTTTGAGAGTATTTGGGCTTCCCATGTAGGTACTTACTTACTTAATCCAAAACCTTTCTACCTTTCGGTGTAAGGCCATATGAGCTGAGTTGTGGTTTATGGATTCGGATTTGTCTTGTATATTTCTCTCCACTTCTTTCTATCCTTTGCTATTGTGCGGATTTCTTCCCACTTAATTCTGTTGCCTCCTTTAGTTCCTCCTTCCATGTTTTTCTCGGTCTCCCTATCCTGTTCTTCCCTTTTGGTCTTGCTTCGAACACTTTTTTCACTGTTCTTTTCTTGTCCATTCTTATCACATGTCCCAACCACCCTAACTGTCTCTCTTGCACTAACACCGCTACCGCTTTGGTATTTAAATTTTCTCTAAATGTTGTGTTTCTGATGTGGTCTCTCCTTGTTTTGCCCTCTATTTTACGCAGGAATCTCATCTCCATACTTTTGACCTTGCTTCTATGTTTATTCACTGTTGTCCATGATTCGTAGCCATAGATGAGTATTGGTGTTGCAACTTTTTTAAGTACTTCTACTTTTGCCTCTTTTGGTACCTCCTTTTTTCCTAGAAAAGAGGACGTTATGGAGTTAAATAGTCGTCCCGTAATGGCTTCCCATGTACCATTTTTAACTCGGGCCACATGCTACATAGTTCGTTAATAGAATAGCAAATTCTCTCCCATTATGACTCTGCAAAATGGTGGGCGCACCAAAAATGGTAAAACTATCCAAAAGCACATAAGCTACTTCTTCTGCTCTTTTGCTTTTAAGAGGTCGAAGTTGAATAGTTAAATGATCTTGGTATACAAGTATGAATTTATATTGATCATCAGCTTGCGACTGCATGTCGGTCTAACAACTAAACTTTTTTTTGGTACACTGTGTTTTTTTTTTGCAGGTCATATATAAATTTAGATAGGTTACAATCATTTCCTTTGTGATGTTTTTATACTTTAAATTTATCTCTTTTTCCGTACGGTTTCGACCACCGTGCCCATTGAAACATGTGCATCATGTAAAAGTTGAAATATCGCTTCCCGATGTATGTAAAACGTAATCTGCCCTTTACCTTCCTCTACAGGAACTATCAACTTTTCCTTCTCTCCAATAGTCATTACGTCAAACCTGCCTAAACGCTGATAATCCTCGGGTTTTTTATTTACTACTTTACTTTTAGATGTTTTAACCTTTTCTATTAACTTCAAGTATTGTGGTTTTGTGAGAATTTGTGTATTCTGACTTTTTGATAAACACAATTAATTCAGCCGTTCGTTGAAACGATGCTTCATGTCACCTATATCAGTTAATAACTGTTCCTGGATTTTATTTTATAGAAAATCACTAATACTTAATAAACAAAAATGCAAAGTCAATTTAATGCAAAAAACAATAAACATTCGCCGCACATGCCCAGCAAAGAACTGAAAACAATCGAGAACTAGTTAACGCGCAAGATGGTGCAAGCGACAAGCCACCGAAAATGGATGCGTATTGGCCAGCGAGAATCACACCATACGCACGTTGCCAAATTGCTGTTAGTTAATCAAAGTGCCCAGAGAAATAATAGCAGTATTTATAATGACCGGGCAATGTAATAAATTAACTATAAATACAACATTATTAAATTTCCCGAGTTTATTGGGCATTTTCTATATTGCCTGGGCATTATAAACAATGCTCGAAATAATCAAATTGACTGCAACATATAGATGAAAAGTTTGAGTTAATAGTCTGAACGTGCGGACGGGCAGACGTGCGTGAGCATCATCGGCGAAAAGTTAGTAAATTTTAAAAGGACAAAGCGATAAGTCATTGTAAAAGTATGTAGTAAAATAAACAAGGGGTAGTTAAGGTAATTAGTGAAGTAAGATAAGCGTGCTGAAGGTGAGTAGAAAGCTTCAATTCAGTGTAGAGAGAACCCGCCTGAATGTAAACTTCCGGGCAGTGCGGGAACGACCTTGCGTACCAGCAGAGACTGCTTAGCGCGCTATCAGACTAAACACTGATATTTTATTTATTTATTTATTATTTATTTATATCGCACTCAGCCAACAGCCGTTAGGCCAATTATAGGCGTCGCTGTGCATTTATAGGGACTTCCAACCCCACTAACGACTGCCATGATGTTGTTATGACCGCCGGGACCAACTATTTCCGTGACAGCCGTATCACGAGGCGCCGAGAGATGCAGCCGTGGAACTCCCATCCAAGTTCTGACCAGAAAAAGCTAACAGCTTAAGTGATAGCGTACAAGGGCGCTCACCGGCCCGACGCGATGAATAAACATAGTGGACAAAATTACAATAAACCAATAAAGTTGTAAACATAATAATGGCAGGCAACGACGCACACTTGGGAGGCAAGCCAATTAGCGGTCCATATGTTGGCACACATACTCGTTCGCAAGCACAAAACAGCCAAATTACATAACCAGCTATGTAAACTAGCATTACGAATTTAGCAGTGCGTGTTCGGGATGACCTATAGGAAAATTTGCGGCACCCGCGGCGCTCCCGCGTAGCATCTAGTAGAATATCTCGATCACGAATGAGATGAACCACCGATGATGTACCTGTAATGTACCCATGATAACGAATGCCCTAGCGCCCATTGGCCGACTGCTAAATAGATCAATGAGCTACAACTCGTGTCAGTGTGAATTGCAACTGCGGTTGCTGCCCTCTCAGAAGATCAACTTAACAAGACATTTGTAGAAAGTGAGCACCCCATGACTACCCAGGTGCGCTCCTGGATCACTGATAATGTAATTATCAGGTCAAGGGTTAGCGGTCGTCTCGACGGATGTTCACTATTTCCAGGTACAATAGTGCATTATCTACGGTACCGGTTGGGCATCAACCCAGCAATAAAATAATGAGCAACGACTCAAACAACAAAGCTTTTTGCACTCAGTGCAGCAATAACAGCCATCAAACAATGTCCAAGCAAAGCTATCTAGGCAATTATATCTATTACACATCTTACTATTTCATCCTTTCGATTACTTACCACAAGTCACTTAAAAAAGCAGCGCCAGCGTAGCCGAGCGGTTAGGCAGGTAAACTGCGGCACCACGTTACGGGGTTCAATATCTACATCTGGCAACTGGTTGCTTTAAAAATTGGGTACCGAAACCACGGCTGTGGAAGTAGGACAAGTAAAGCAGTCGTCGAAGGCGCGATGCTAACCACATCATCCAGTACGTCGCTAACGGTGTGCCAGATGACTGGCTTTCGGAAAGAGATACGTCAGCGGTCTTGACCCGCTGCGCGCCGCATCTCAAGGCATATTCCTACGTGTGGAACGACCATCCTGAATCTTTTACACTTCAAAACTAACACCACAGCTCTCGCATTGGAATGCCACCTTCTGTTGTGTCAAATTTCACATCCACACACGCACGCTTTTAACCGCCAACTACCTGCGTTTCCGTGATATTCTGTGTGGAAACGTATTATATATACAACCACAAAATGAAAGGGTATACAAATAAACACTACAACAAACCGGCATACATTTGGACACACGTGGAAACTTCTTTATTATACGTTTATCAGAAAATTCTATTCTTGAGAAGTCTCTGTATTTAAAATTAACTTGCTAAAAGTTAAATATCGCCTTTCGCATACAGGGGAGGTTCGAAAATGTGAAAATGACTCAAAAAAAAAGTACCGTTATTGCTCAAAATACACAAAAATGCTATTTACAAAAGTTGCTTAGAATTGACAAAACGTCTCAAATATGAAGTCACTGCCACCTACTTCGCAAAACAGAAAGCAATTAAATTTTTTTTTTCGTACCACTATGAATTACGGAAAATAAGATGCTTCAAAGTTAACTAATTGGATGCGATAAGGATGTTCTGTCGAACTTCAGTATCGCCTACCTACGAACAGGAAAAATACGTTAATAGAAATGAGCTTTAAAACACCTCATGTTTTGGGTGCAACGTACAAAAAAGAGGTATTTTAAAAAACCTAATAAAAAACTATATAAACATTAAACAATTTAAAGAAATTATAATTTTTCATTGCAATGTCGCAAAGAATTATAATTTATGGGTGCTCAATTTTATTCATAAGGCATCTTATATCAAACAAAACTGGACATGATCTTTTTAAAGGTTAGTTATGTACTGGGAGTATCTGTTGACCTGTGATAGCTCGTTTCGAACGTGTTTCCGCTATCGATTCCGGATCAATACCACGGCCTGCTCTAATTTATCTTTTATCATTTTTATGGACGATCAATAATTTGTGTTTTTTAAACCCCATTTTCAGGCGTAAAGCAACTCCTTTGCGCTCGCCGGCGTAAAATCCTTTTTCGTACGCTGGCGTCTTGTAGGGGGCGAAAACGAATTTTATCGCCCACTGACGTCATTTTAGTTATTATTTATAAACACCAATTAATTAAAATCATAGTTACAAAGGTACTATTCAGCTCAAATATCTCCAAGAATGGCCCTGTTTTTATTGGTAACGATTTACATAATTTGGATCTCTCTTTTGAAAATTGCGATTGTACATAAAGTTTTGTATGCACCTCAGGCGTAACCAGCGTCTTTGACCTTGTGCTTTAACATTCACGCGCGGGCAAAAAACACCTGTTTTACGCCCTTGATACGTCAATAACTATTATACGGATTCCAGATAATTCAGAAACTTAAAGTACTGTGATATGACAGTTATAAGTCAATTTATAATTTCAACACACCATGGGACATAAAAAAAATAAATGGATCGAAATTTTCGGGGATTACCTGATAATACAAAGTAATTTCGTTAATTGATAGACGAAAATAAACTTTATTTTATTAGAGCACATACCGAATTTAACTATAATGTAAAACAATAATTTTACGATTCTGTTATGTGAGACTTCTGAGCCGCTGCTTTTAGTAGTATGCAAAGCCCTGTCGTTTAAATTGACTTTTTCTACTCCTTTATTAGTAAATTGCTCATTAAGCACTGTTTACTTGATTAGTAAATTCGTTGTTACAAACAGTGTTACGTAATGACTAACACGTAATTTTTTTTATTACGTTACAGTTAGCTTTTGTTGTTTGTACGAAGCGGTGTAGGGATGTGACTGCAGCCTCCTAATTTTTAAGATGGTGTGACAGATGATTTGACAGTTAATAAAATATTTCTTTTTCGTTTAACGAAATGAGTGTGATCGTAGAAAAAGTATAGTACGCAACTCGAGCTATAGAGCAATTACACGCTCGTGGAATTACACACGCGCCGCTACGCGGCTTGTGCGTAACTTTTCCAACTCGCGTGTAATATGCTTCCTACAGCTCTCGTTGTGTAATATACTATTATTGAAACTGTGCTTTGGTTTTCTGTAGTAATTAAAACAAACTGACTTGCAAACAAAAAACCTTCTCGCTAATACTTTAAATGTTATCTTTACGTTGCTGCTGTGTGAGACACTTCCAAGCCGCTGCTAGTGCGGACAAAAAGCAAGGAAAGTAATTTTCGTGTATTTCGACATATAAATTAAATTTAGTTCGGCAGCAGGGCGGCCATTACTACACATAATAACAATTTCGTTGTTTGAAGTTTTAATTGTACGACTTGCAAACGTCTACTTTTTTAAAGAAATCTTAAATTTGACATTTCTCAACCGACGCCTTGCGGTCGAAAGGAAGGTCCTCGTCTGAATATGGACCACAAAACAGTAACTAATATATGGACCTGTTTCCGCTGGCAGCGAGTTCTTTTCCGAGTGTTTTCGTCCTATTGGAGCCGGCCGGGCAGCCTTGACTTGTGCAAAATCGAACTTTTTGTTCGCTCTTGACTCTGAGCTCATTCGGCAACTGCTTCCTGCGACGACCGTTTTTAGGCTGTTAAACTGGAATTATCAAGGATTTTGGTCGAATGTTGTTGTTGTGGTCGTAATGCACGTGTTTGTGTAATGCGCAAACTTACTTCGAAATTACATGTGAAGCTAATAAAAGGTTTGGCGGAATTACATTTACAGTTATTTTGTTATTATTTCTAGCAAATTTCCTATAAATTGTACAGCAAAGCTTGAAGAAAATTGTCAGTAAGAACAAAATTATAACAAGTTCATGCTGAACTTTCAGCGAAAATTTTGAGCACATTTTTAGCATGGCTCCAGTAACTTTTTTAGCAAACTTGTAGTAAGTTTTCAGTCAATTTGAAAAAAAAAAAATTTGGAAGATTTCTATAATTTATTCTGTTAGAAAACTTGTAGTAAACTGTACAAAATTGTAACAAGTGGAAAGATTATACTATATTTTAGCAAATTTTCAGTAAATACCTAACAGGTTTATAGTAAATATTCAGTAAGAATATACAAGAAGTTCATGTTTATTTTCACAGACACATATAGAGTTTATTATTACAGATAGAAAAAAAAATCAAGTGCAGAAGTTGTAGAGTTCTATCCGAGCCACCAGAATCTTTTGCCAGAGAAAACAAATGAGTATCACAAAATACTAAAGTCGCACCACATTAACCTGTACAATATGCAGTAATTTATAAGAAGTTTCATGGAATTTCAAGTGCATTTTTAATAAAGTTCAAATAAATTATCCAGCAAGCTCACAGCAAACATTTGAATCGCATTTTCAGAAAGGTTACAGTAATTCATTTAACAACAAACTAGTAGGTAGTAGTAAATTGTTAGTTAATTTCTAGAAATTTGATGGAAAATCGTACGACACTCATTAATGACCAATAGAAAAATTAGTTCACGAGCCGTATCCAAGACAACAACAAAATTTCTTGGAAATTTTTTGTAGGTAGACATTACTTCTTTTTAGGGTTTGTGTCGTTACGATTTTCTTACCGAATCTGCATTCGAGCATTAATTCATATCCGGAAATTATTTTTCGTGCATTCAACAACGTCCTAATTTGCCCTCGCGTCCCGCTCCGGGCAAATTAATACGACGTTGTTGGAACGCACTCAAAAAAATTTCTGGAAAGAATGAATGCTCTTGTGAGATTATATGTAAAAATTTTTAGATTTTGTTGCGAAAAATTACGGTAAACTATACAAGATCTTTGAAAGTTTGTAGTAAACTTTTAGACTGTTAAACTATTTTTCCGAAAATTTGTAGTAAATATTTAACAGGTTTACAGTAAACATTCGGTAAAAATGTACAATATTGAGCAATTTTATAAGTGTCATGCAATTTCAAGTGCGTGCTTTGCTAAGTTTTAATAAATTATTCAGTAAGAGTATAATACATTTTCAACAAGCGTTGCAATAAAATAATAGTATCAACTTCGTGTATTTTTAGCAGGATTGTAGTAAAGTGTTTAGCAAACTTGTAGTAAATTTCTAGGAAACTACTGGAAGACTTGGAATTCGTTTAGAATAAAGCTAATAAATGATACTAGTACAGATTTTCAGCAAACTTATAAAAAGTGTATGCTATTTTTCAGCCAATTTTTAGTAAGTGTTTAACGGATTTATAGTAAATATTCACCGAAAATATACAATATTAAGCAATTTTAAGAAATGTCAATTGAATTTTTATCAAAAGTTCAAAATTATTCATCAATCTTACAGTAAATTTTCAGCAACATTACAACTAAACTTTCAAGAAAAATTTGGAGAGCATCTTTAACAAGGCTCCACTAAAGTCCTTAGCAAACTCACAGAAATTTTCATCAATTTGTAATAATTTATTGGAAGATTTATAGAATATTTTAGAATAGAATTGTATACCATGCCACAATATTTTAGTAAGTATGCAGCAAAGTGTATACTATTTTGCAGCCAATTTGTAGCATTTAACTGGTTTATTTAGTGAAAATGTACAATATTCAAGAATTTTCAAAACGTTTCATGCAATTTCAAGTGAATTGTTAGCAAACTTCTAATACATTATTCAGCAAACTTACATTACATTTCCAACACTTTTTCAACAAACCTTTGAGAACTACTAAACTTTCGGCAACAATTTTAAGCACGTTAACAAAGCTCCTGTAAGTTGTAGTGTAAAGTGGAGGTAATGTTTCAGCAAAGTTTTAGGAGAACTGTCGGAAAAATTGTAGTAACTTCGCAACATAATCTTAGGAAGCTACCAGAAAACTTTCAGGGAGTATTCAGCAAATTACTAGCAAATTCAGAATTAATTTCCTGTAAATATTCAGTAAGACGTCAGTACTTTTTTGAAACATTTTCTTAGTACAATTGGAGTAACTTTGAAGAGCTTTGTAGCAAAGGTTTAGTTTTATAAAATCTCAACAGAATTTTAGCAAAGCTCCGCTAAATTAATCGAGAAACTTACAGCAAAGTTACAACAAAATGTTACAAGTTCATGATAGAAAATTTTAAGCCAGTTTTAGTAATGTTCCATTAAATTGTAGTACAAGTTTAAGGTAGTGTTTCAGCAAATTTTAAAGAAAAATCTCTAGCGAAATTGTGGCTACAACATAATTTTACTATGTTTCAAGAGAATTTTCAGAAAATGTGCAACATTTTTTTAGCGAATTAAAGTAAATTTACTATACATGAAGTCTTTGTTTCCAATAATATTTTTAGCAACTTAATTTCTAGTAAATATCCAGTAGATTTTTTAGCAAACTTGCTTTCAAGCAGCTTGTAGCGAAGTTTTAGTAAATGTGTAGTACATATCTTGCAAATTTTTTAAGTAAATTTGCATGAATTGCTAGCAAGTTCCCAGCAATTATCCAACACATTTATAGCAAGCTTTAGATATTTTCTAAATTAGGCTTCCAGTAAACTGTTGGATATTTTTTATGAAGTTTTCGGCAACTTGCCATCAAGTTTGCAGTCGCTTTTTAACCAGTTTCTTTTAAACTTTCAGTAGGTTTACAGCAAATTAAATGTAAATCAAATCCAGCATTGCAACACCTTTTCAACGAGGTTATGAACATTTGTAAGCAATATTCAACAAGTTTCCAGTAAATTATCAATATATCTAGGTTATTTTTTGTCAAGATTCTAGTAAAATTTCAACAAACTTTCGGTAAACTTGCAGCAAGTTTTAGAAAAATTTACAAGAAATATTTCGCTTGCAAACTTTTGCTGATTGCTTGTAATAAGAATAACCCTAGAATTTAGCAGTGAGCAACCTTTAACAATAAAAATCCACATGCGCATTTACAAAGCACACACATTCTTAGTTTTCTTAGAAACATTTTATTCAGTCTGTAATTAACGACAATTTTATGGCAACGGATCGATTCATTTTCATTTCCGAGCCATTGAGTCGAATTACATAACGATTCGGCAGATAAAGGTGAAAGTAGAGGTTAGCTGGATGTTCGCGATTAAACGGTTTGCTAATGAGTTCCTCTAGCTTTAGCTTTTCCCCGTTGTCCAAATGCGGTTCCTCTGCAGAAAGTGTCGTGGCGGGCGAAATCAAAACCCAACGCCTTATGCAATCCGATTGAGTAAACCCCCGGTATGCCTACACGTTTCGAAAATATTGAATACATACTCGCAATTGCCACAACACTTTTGCGCTTACCGTAATCTCGCTGCGAGACAAATAGACAAACAATAATCCAACAATGCCAAGGTCTTAACTGATAAAATCAAGTTAAATCAACGGGGGCCATGCATTATTCATCTATTCAAATTGGAAAAGATTCGCGCCTTGTTCCTTGTAGAAAACTAGCGGTTTAATTGAAGACACTTCCTTACGTCTCATTTGCAAGTTTTGTAAGAAGGAATCGAAAGTGGCGAAATTATTATAATGTGACATTTATACAATTGGAAAGTTACAAGCTGGATTTCTTTAACAATAAGAAGTTCAAAAACAATACGATGCTAGCTGGAAGCTACTGCCTTTCAGGATTTCATCATCGCTCACAGGAAGTCCATATGAGCCGTGGATAAACATAAACTAAATACAGCGACATTCATGCACAGTCTAACCTTACATTCTTGTAAAAAGTACCTATTAAATAACTCCCATCTCTACATCATTAAACCGATATAAAATAAAATTCATTAATAATATGACGTAATGGCTCTATTCATATTCTTAAGAAGAATCCCCATAATCTGTACCTAAAATCTAACCTCACATTAATAAATCAAGTACTTTTCTACGCCACCGAACTAATATATCAAATTGAATTGATTCAAAATTGTATTGCTGGTTCTAAAATTTTACATTTACCAAATTTATGAAATAGCCTAAACAAAAAAAACAAAAAGTCGGCTATTATTAATATTTGGATCGCACAGCTCTAACGAGCCGCTCATTCGGGGCAAAGTTCGCTCCAAGAAAAAATCGGGTACTTACACCACTTCCTCAAGAAGGCACTCGACAGTTTATCGTACAACTTCTCCCGGCCTTTCATTATTAAACTGCGTTGCACTAAAGGACGTTCAGTAGTTCAAATGCAAAATAATATTTGTTTTTTCACTTGCTTCAACAAGCCAGTAGTTCAAATAGCCTCCCGACCCTAATGGATTTCTACACGCTCAAGTCTTACAATAACTGACTCCTTCAGAGTAGGAAAATTGTCATATTTCAAAACCGGTTAGGCCTAGGAGAATTTTAAAATTTAAAACAGCTCTAGCTAGCGAATAAATAAACATAATGACGACGCGATTAAACACTCGCAATAAAGTGCGTCAAACTAGTGTGAGGCTAAGTGAGACTGGAGTATTTATTTTTATTACGTTCACAGCTGGAACGTGTCGCATACCTGCGGAACCCGTTCGAATTATAGAAGCAACCGAATCAGAAAATTCAGACTTGCTGCTTATCCCGTCTGATGGAATGAGATCTGCAATCGTTTTGCGGATATTTTTCACTGGCAAAGGGCAGACGAAGATCAAGTAGTCCAATCAAATAATAGAAAATAGGTGAAAGTTTTGGTGGGGTTTTGAATTTTGGTTCCTATATGTTTTTTTGGGTGGCTGTACAGGAATATCAGGTTTTCCGACAAAATTTTTGACCGGAAATATGTTTTTTTAAGTAAAAACGGTGTAAAAACCGATCTTTTATAGTTTTTCTAAAATTACCGGAGAGCTATCCATTTTTCGTAAATGTTAAATTTATATCAAATGAAAGAAGATAAAATTTCATACATTTTATGTACTTAAAATTTTTTTCTGCGACCAATTTTTCAGCCGCGGGAGCGTCACGAAGTTTTAGTCCATTCAAATGGTAGAAAATAGGGAGGTGGAGTTTTGATATTTGGTTCCTATATGTTTTTTGGATCGCTGTACACGAATATCAGGTTTGCCAACAAGAATTTTGACAGGAAACATGTTTTTAAGCAAAAACGGTGTAGAAAGACCGATTTTTGTTTAGTTTTTCTAAAATTACTCGAAAGCCATCCAATTTCAGAAATGTTGAACCTATATGAAATAAAAGAGAATAAAATTTTCTACACTGTTTAGGGACAGCAACCGGGCCAAGCCAGCGTGCAGTGTGAGTTGCCGAACGTTCCAAAAATAACCCAACACCGGACTAATATGCCGAAGAAATTTTATTTTATAATATTGATGTACATACCATTTTCATTAACTAAGAATTATGTGGTATATACTTACATTATACCATTAACGTCTACACTGTGTTATTCCTGTCTCTTATACATTTGAGTAGAACAGATTCTGGCCATCTGAGCTTTACGCAAGGCAACGACGAAGAAGGCTGCCCACTACTAAATTCCAAAGTAGTGGTGACAAAATGCCACCCTGAGGACAGCTTCTATTTGCCGTCTTTCAAATTGTGTTGCTTCCAACACTAACATGTACAACTCTGTGCTTCAGAAACGGTAGAATCTACTTGTTAGCTAATTTTAATTCGTTGGTCAATCTTACAGAAGATTTTCTTACGTACACTCGGGTGAATTGCCGGCTGTGAGCTCAGTCGAAGAAGGCGTACAGGTCTTTATAGGATTAGTCGGTGGAACGCAACAAGGGCGCCAACGAATTTTTTATCATATAACGGCGAGTGCACTCAGGTATTCAAACGTGAATTCGTAAACTCAAAAAGCTTATACATAAATACAGTTTCTGAAAGAAAAGCTTCAAATAAGATAGGTAGCTCAGACGGAACGAAAAGAAAAAACAACGAACAAGGGCTCCAAAGGTACTTGAAAAGGAACTTGGAAAACACAACAACACATTGCAAAATGTCCACAGTACTTGGCTACCAACGGCCACATCGGAAGCTGATCTCGCAGAAGATTTACCAACGCAATCACACAATAAACCAAAATAAGTAGCAGTCATCAAAAAATACAAATCAATAAGGGGGGTGAAAACCTCCACAAACAAAAATCTAAACGTGACAAAAACGTGGCTACTACAAACTGGAATAAAGCACAACGCTAATACACTCGAGCGAGCTCAACAAAAGTTACTTCTACAATATAATGCTATTGAAATCAACTCTCGCAAGGATGCATTTCCTGCTTCTCAAGTCTAACACGAGCCCGAAGTAGTAGAAGCCGATCAATGGCCATACAGGATGATAAGTAAGGTACCACAGGGAGAAAAAATAAATTTCAGATGGCTGATAACAAAACGTTTTAACTACCAACTGGAGGCGTAAAGAGACACGAAAGAAGCAAGCTTTGCAATAACTTAATTAAATAATCAATATCAAAATCAAGCTTACTGATAAATTTGAAAAACGCGGTGCACCCATATATGTATTATACATATATTGCTAGTAGGGCCTGAAAACGGCCGAAAACATTACGGCACCGACATAGTCTCACGCTGAGTATAAAGCGTCTCGTGCGCATGCCTGAGAATTCGAACTCCGCCTTTAGAAGCAAATTTTAAACTTGACAACTTCCCCACCGCGCGGACGACGCCGACGCACTTGCTCACAGCTCATCATATACATTGAAGAGTTGGTTGCCTGTCTCACTTACTACGTGACCTCCACACTCATAACCGCTAGCAATATAGTAGTATAAATATATGGGTGCACCAGTATTCAGGTGTAGAAATTTCCCAAACCACTTATCCGATATATAATTATCAAAATTTAGTAACGCGGCCCGACATTAATTTTCCCTGAAAGACAAGCATAAATATAAAAATCTACGACTCTTAAAATTATTGTTAGGAGCATACACAAATCTTAATAGATGCTTCAATAAAAAGAATACACTCTAACAACCTGATTGAAAATGAGGTTTGTTTTGTTACGGTTAAAATTCTAAATAACAAAACTTTGAAATGCGAATACACAATTAAAAACAGGCCCCAAACGTTGTGGTGCCACTTCTTTTTGTTAGCTAATTTGAATTCGTTGGTCAATCTTTCAGAAAATTTACTTATGCACACTCGGGTACAATTTCCCGCCGCCAGCACAGTCAAAGAAGGAGTACAGGTCTTTAAAGGATTAGTAGGTAGAACCCAACAAGAGAGAAATGCCCAGCGCGGGAACGATTTTTTTTATCAAATAACGGCGAGTGCGCCCAGGTGTTCAAACGAGAATTCGTAAACTCAAAAAGCTTATACATAAATACAGTTCCTAAAAGAAAAGCTTGAAATAAGATAGATAGCCGTAATTAAATTAAACCCTCATAGCTGGCAAAATCACATCATAATTGCAGAATAATCACAGTACGTAGATCACAATATTTATCCAAAATCACAATCGTAGGTTGCCACAAATTATTTGTTACGATTAATAATTTAACAATAAGAATATGAGATACCTCAGATTACAATTAATACTTACAGTTTCATGCACAAGTTTGGCAATAGTATTATTGCACACATTAAAATAAATCAATGGGCAGACAAAAATTACAGCATGAATTTCTGGTGTTGCTTGGTTTCGGAGGAAACGCAATACGCGCTTCTAGATGTGGACTCAAAGCCGACGACGCCACGGTTTCCGAAACCCTTTGGCTCAAATTTGTGCGGCAGAAAACTGGTGGCTTGGGTGGATTCACAACACGACGGCAGGTACAATTTAGACCTGGAGGCTGGCCTCTGTGTTGGTTCCTTTCTGTGCTCTAATAGCGCACGCAGCAGGGATCAAAACGGCCCGAAGATCCAAAATACCTGCCCAAAATCGCATGAAGCATCCGCCGTGGAAGCGATAACCAGCTGTCACTTAAGCTCAGGCTGCTATGAGGGAGGAAAAAGTCCGCAATAGCATACAAGAAATACAATGCATTTCAAAGCGAACTTTCTACTCACCCCGGACAAAACTTCCCTCATAATAAAATTCGGGTACTTAAAACCACCCCAAAAGCGTAGGCAAACATTACACAACCAAAACCAACAACAGCCCAAAAATCCTCCAAAATCTCTATCCGCTAAACCGACATCTTGTCGCTTCGCCGAGCGAGGTTGAAAAGGACGCGTTTCGAAACAATTGCAAGTTCTTAGAACTTTTCTAACGCAAAGCCAAAAAAAGTAGGCGTGGCGCTAGCGCCCGAAATACAAACTGAGTACCCAAAGACATCAGAGTGAAAAGATGCGTAAATGGCGGCGCAAATAAATGGTAACAATTTATCGATTTTCCTTTTACAGTTTTAGGATTCATACCGAATCTCAAACTGACAATTCTGAAAAGATATTTTTCAGATGCTTGTAACTTTGTTTCTATCAATCACGGTGTAATATCTCCTATATCGGGATATTGCAAATATCTTTTATCGAGATATACCCTTTATCATGTCCCACTAGTTGGTCGACAATTTATAATATTACCTGTATCTTAACTCCGACGTTGCAGAACAATTTACAATATACCCTATTCTAGCTCCAAGTTGATGGTGCCAATTTGTAATATCTGCCTGCTCTTTAGGCACCTTTCTGGTTGCTATATTAAATATATACTCTCATTCTTAATATAGCGTCTTGTTTGGTGGTTTACATGAGAATTTATATTGAATCTATCTCAATGTAATGAACTTACTAGCATTTATTTTAGAATTAACTTACTTCAATTAATGAAAGCTTCATGAATCATAAGAAACGTATATTGAGATGGTATTAGGCCCACAACTTGGCTCTGCTTGCAGTGCAGGATAATTGACCGATTCAATAAGCACAGAGTTGGAATGTTTTATATAATTGCAATGTTAAACTAAAGTAAAATATTAAATGCATTGACACTGAGATGCGAGAAACAGTAAAGTAGTCGAGAAAGGAACGCAAAGGCAAAGCTTATTTTCACAGGGTTCGAAATTTACTTCTGAATAAATTAGAATATTAAAATAGGTTTGTGCATAATGTAAAGCCAGACCGAAAGAAATTAATGAACACAAAAGGTTTGTTATGTGCATTTTAAAAGGAGCGCAGTTTTCAATAAAGTCAAGCATAGTAAAAATTGTGAGGAATCTGAAAGGTGAATTAAGCAATACCTATAACAGAACATTGCAAAGAACAATTCGAGAAGCAGGCAACAGGAAAGGAAGTAAACGAATGAAAAGTATGGAACTCGAATATACCAGTGCATTAATAGTTAATAAACATTGTGCAAAGCATAGTGATAAAATAATGAAAAACGTTTGTGTGTGCGACGCGATAGAACAATTTTAGATAAGAAAAAAAACAATAATCTAGATTTTAAGAAAAATGTTAATTCTAATCTATGTACTCAAATGTATTTCCTTTTATGTCCTTTAATTATCAAACCTAACTTCCATTAACATAAGCATAACACCGTATCCTAGCAACTTGATGCTATATTGTTAAAAACGGGGAGAACAATCGAATTAAAATTATTACAAGTTTGTCAGTTTCGTGCTCCACTTTGAAATACATTTTAGACTATTAAACGAGCATTTTACCTGAAAAAAGGATTGCATTTTATTGCCAAAGTGCCGGAGTGCCTGCACAAGTGTTTGTAACAGTTTCCGCCACATAAAATTTAGAAATTCTCCAATCCATCTGCGACGAAAGAACGGCAGCCGTTCAACTCAAAATTTCGAGGCCCATCTACCAGCGAATAAAGCATCCAAAATAAGAGGTCAGCAGAGTGTGCAGGAAGATCCCGACAGGAATTTGCAGCCAGGAAAGCAGTCCCAGAAGCTGAAATATCAAAAGCGTCAGTTCGACCAGCTTACGAGCAACTAACGAGGTAGGATTCTGAGTTTTTAAGTGTGGCGGCTCCGGTTAGCTGTTAAAATCCAATATTAAGGGCTTGAGAACGAGTCTAGCGCAGTACCCAAGGTCCAGCTACGCCGTAATTCCAGTAATTCGCAAGGCGTCATCGAATTTTGTGGTTAGTGGAAATTCAAGGGGCCACAGGAAATCGCAGAAACAAATGCAAGTTAAGCGTCTGCCCTACGCCCGGTTTTTCTACTGAAACAAAACGGTGTTAATTGTTGCCACGCGCGAAAATTTGAATATTTGCCTGACGATTTCTCATATTTTTACGAGTTTAAACCTTCAAGAATCGCTATCTGCACTGGGCGGGCATTTTGTAATTTGACAGATTGTGAATATTTGAACTAACGTCGCGTATTTAAACTTCTAATTTAGAATTGCTGGCTATAGTAAAATTCAGATCCAATTATAAAAAAATATAGTCCACTTCGGAACCTAACCTGAGAAAGAGCTTATGTTTTCCCATTGAGCTAGCGTAATAGATAATTGCAAGTGAATAAAATAGAAAAAGGGGCATACAACCATTTATTTGTGTAATTAATTATTACATTTCAATTTTAACCAGTCGGAATTTACTGACAGACAAGCTTTGAGTAGATCATAATAGTAACTTATTAAATCAATCCAAGAATTGTGTGTGGTAAATTTTTAATTTATGCATACGATTCCATTCCAATTAACAAGGGAGACATTACAAATTGGCACCGCAAAACGTGTGGTTTTTAGAGCTTTTCATTACAATATATATCATTTTGACGTTTACTACAACTTAAAACTTTGACATTTAACTTATGTCAAGCTGATATTACTATAACCACGACTGTCATAAAACAATGAGTCCTCTTTCTCATCAGCTAAATAGATGTGTTGATATTAACTATATTACTTATGTGAACTTTTCTCTATTAGACAGCCATTATAAGCCGTATAATATTATTTATTTAAATTTAGTATTCAATTCAGGTACCTTCAAAAATATTTCTCTTTAACGTTTCAACAACTTGACAGTTATCTTATTTGATCTGAGATGTACACAAGAAAATTCAATTAACCTTCAAAATCAATTTTAATGGCTTGATCCAAAATACGTTGACATTTTACACTACCTATTAAAATTATTATTAATCTAAATAAATAACTAAAAATATAATTTCAAATTGTAAACACCTGTATGGGTACGTGCATGAGCGAATGGTTTGTGTCCAGAACAACAACGCTTGTAATCCGGCAGAGCCGTTTATTGTAATGCGACATGCAAAGTATTCGTACTCACCGAGGATTTGGGGTCTAACTGATCTGAGCTTACTCAGAATCCTGTTACTTATAGTCAAAGGGGTGAATATTCCTTTGAAGAATTCGCAGTCCCGTTATATCACGGCGTTGAAGCCGCCAAAATTCACGTTAGGCGGAAAGTGCAACGGTAAGTTTTACAGTTAGGAATGTTACCTGGCTGTAACCCTTTTGTCACGGGTGGTCAATGACTGCAAATTCTACCAAAAGAATTTCCGTATCTGTTATTACCACAACCTAAAATGCTCAAGTACTTGATTTAACGTTAAATTTAGAAAATAATTTCAATTAATCGCTATATAAACAGTTACTTAATCTAATTACACAGTGTTTTCTAATTATTCCAGATTAAACTTGGTAAGATAACCAACATGGAAAGTTCAATCAAATATTCATTGACCTTTGTTGCCTTTTTCAGAGATACCTGACTTTGAAACTTCCTCTGCCTTGCTAAACACCCACGCTCGCAATACACCTGGTTGTCCCAGATCCAAAAGCTCATTGTTGAACTTAATAATTCTATTCTTTATAATAGAAAACCAATCCATTGGCACAACACACAATCACTTACGCACTGAAACTACGTTAAATGATTGCTAAATCGATTGCATTCACAATAGAACAATCTAATTCAAGGGTATTTTTAACATTGACTTTAGTATTATAAAAATCTGATATTATTATATGAAATTATACCACAGGACAAGCCATTTTTACCACTGTGTATATAATTTTAGAATTATTATTTATTCACAATTGAGAGGAATTGAACCTTCAACGTGATTTTTCCCAAATTGCAAGTCAATATTATTTTACTAATATTAAATCACTTGTAGCATAGTAACCCTGTTACTATCTCAACTACCACCACCCATTCATACGATTGATCTTACTAAATTCTGAACTGACTGAATTTAAAAATAAAAATTAATAATGCATGCGCTTGCATGTTGCATTACAAGAGATATAGTCATGATTACGACTTAGTTCCAAGTACTGCATGCCTATTTGAAATTTTTAATTGTCATCTACAGAAAACTTTGGAAAAATAAACAAGTCGCACTAACTTAGCATGCGCAAATATTCAGGGCTGCATGTGGGAAACAAAAGATAAAGGGGTTGAAACTTCGGCTTTCTTTTTAGAAGAAAACGAGTCATAATTTCAAAATTAAGTAAGTCAGAAGTATTGTCACAGTTATTGGAAGAGGTCATGACAAGGTACTAAAGTAACAATTCGAAGCCGATATGCTGAAACCAGTCATGCATACTGGGACTCAAATCCAAGCAGCACTCAATACGTATAGAGGTAAACTTCAATTTATGGCTTTATTTACCAAACACAATTTTTGTAAAATTAATTTATATTGTCTTAGCGTCTATTGCTCATCGCCATGTCCTTTGACTGTGTGGGTTACTTCATCAGGAAGTCCATCGACAGACTAGAAATGATTCATTGTTAGCATGTCTGAATTCATTGTGTGCAATTTAGACTTACCTCTTCGGACCACATAATGGGGAATATTATGTCGGGAAAGGTGGCCACCTGTTTTATGTCGGGAACTTGTGATACAGCTAAGTTGATTTGGATTCTGCTCCTGGCTGACATTGCAGTTCCCGTCAGCTGAAAATGTTAAAAAATGCAGAAGTTGTTTACATGGTAAGAATGGATAAAGGGGTTAAAACTTCGGCTTTCTTCTTAGAAGAAAACGAGCCATAATTTAAAAATTAATTTAAGCACTTAGTTTTTCATTATTTTTTTTTATGTAAATTTTATAGATATTGATATGTCTTTAGATGCATCAGCAGAAATTTGTATTTACATTTTTGCCAATATCGCTCACGATATTTTTACTTCAGCTATCTATATCTGTTGTTCTCTGAATGTCAGTTTTTGACAGTGGTCTATTATGGTATGTTTTTTTTGACTTTTTCTACTGTCTAGGATGTAAATCACACCCTAGACAGTGGAAAAAGTTCGAAAACACATGTCATATCTATATCTGGTTAGCTTATGGCAAACCATTTGTAAAGAAAAGACGAAAAATACTGATAATCATACAGAAATATGGTAAAATAGACAGTGAATCCAGTGGAGAAAAAAGCCCCAGGCAAACTAGTCAACACACTTATGCCAAAAGTTACCAAAGGCATCTTGAAACGGGACTTGCCCTCCTTCCACCTGAGCTCGTTGACTATAATTAATACTCTTTTGATTTACAGCCAGTTTGTATGTTTGTGTATTGTAATAGTTACTTGTAAGTAAGTTTAGATAGGCTTTAAACTGTAACCAGCGTGCGGTACTTTCTGTCATTTGTAAACCGCGTAAGAAGTGAGTGTTTTGAGCGTGCAAGGTTTCATTCATGGTGTGAAACTTGAGGTGGCCCAATAAAGTACATACAGTGCGAGGCACTAAATTAACGCCCCATTTTCAAGAGATTGACTTCCAAGAGGTCTCAGCGAGCCCTAAAGGCAGCGACTTCAAATACAAGCTGTAACCATCGCTGAGCAAAGTGGTGCCACCGCTTGAAGCGAACGACAACCAAGAGCAAGAGGCCTGTAGCATGGTGAAGAAGATTGCCCTAGGTGTAAAGCTACAGATTTACATTCTTAAATTCAAAATAAGTTGGTTTTAACTTGTTGCAATCTGCAAGAATAGCGTGCTGCTGCATATTGCGGACCAAACCAAGTAGGTGATCTAGAGTGTGCCTTGAGATAACAATGCAATTACGCGGCGAAACATATTTCGCGATGGCAAACGTATACTATTTTACAGATTTCCATTTTAACTTTTCTCAATACTTCCGTCTTCACTATTTAGTATTTAGCTGCCGTAGTTGACAATTTGGTTGATGCTTTACACTCACGTCAGTAGAATCAATAAATACGTTGTGGATAACAACAATGCTTTAATTAATTTTATTATAATTTTCATATATACAAATCAATGCGCAAATAGATACACAAATAAGTATAGTGCGCGATTTATAACTAGCGCGCTAACAGTGAAGTCTCAGGGGTGAAGACAAAGCTAGGTGGATGACGACGTAAAAAATGCCGAGTAAAGAATGCCTGTTTCGTATCCTCGATCGTGTTTATATTTAATTCTGTCCAATTGCGCCAGTGGAGAATTTATAGACCCCTACGAGAGTTTTATTGTCTTTGTGCTTTCTAAGTAAATATCCTTCTGGAAAGATGGGAATCCCAGTGGTGCATTTTCGACGCCCCTGCGGTGCCAGTTAATTTGTCATACTTGTATTAACTACAGCGCGTACTGACACTACATTAACGGCGGTTGTCAGTCGCAAACCTCCTCAAATTGCGTTTACAAAGATTGTAAATCACTAGTGGCTTTTGCCAATCTCCATGCGAACCTCCTGCTGGCACATGACGGTCAGCAAATCCACCGAAAGTTTCTCCTCCCAGGATTTGTGTGCTGGATCCTTCAGATATTTTTGCAAGGGTTATTTATCGCCACTGCATGTGGTAGTGTATGCCCGCTACACCTATAAATGTGCTTCTCAGTGCGTTCAACCTTTTGCTGATATTTATATTTCTAGATCCCGTCTAGTATTCATCTGTACACCTAGAATATTTAATTGTATCTATCTGCATTAGTCTTTTTTCGTTTAATTCCATATTGTTTCAATTAATTCTTGTTATAACAATGACCTGTGGCCTATCATTGCTCATCTTTAAATTTCTATCCCCTCTTGCTAAGTTTTTCTGCAGATCATTTTCATTACTTGCAAAAATTGCGATATGGTCTCGAAAAGACATTCTTTAATCCACACTGGTTCTAAATTTCTGTGCCTTGCATATTATTTACTTGTGGTTGTTGTGGTCTCATTAATAATATCGTCCATGATCGTGTTAAAGATGGACTTAAAACACCTCGTTGTGTTACGCCTTCGTTTGCTGTAAATTGTTGAGATTGTTCATTTATCTTCCTAGGGACTCCATGGAATGCTTTTTCTGTAGCTATTAATACTATATAGATGTTTCTGCCGGTTTGCTTTGATCTTTCTATTAGTTGTGTAATCATGAATCTGTGGTCTTGGATGCTTCTAGATTTTCTAAATCCACCTTCTCTGTTCAAGAATTAGTTTGTACACTTTGAAAGATACGCTTAGAAGCAGTGCACCACAATAATTACTCCATTCAGTTGAACTTGTTTTCTTGAATATGATAGTATGATACATATCTCCCAGTCTTTGTGTAATTTGTCTACCTTCATGACTTTATTTAATATTTCTGTGAATAGTTTAATTCCATTTTCCTCACACTGCAATCATGTCAAGCTGTCAACAACTTCTTCTAGCTCTGTTGTCTCTATCACTGGCGCATTATCTCTAGGCATATAATGCTCCCTTTCTTGCCCATTACTGTCGTTTTCTTCTGGACATAATAACTTTTGGTAGCAGTTCCTCCAGCACTCTATGATTTCTTATTCTTTTGTCACCAGTATTCCTTCTTCGTTTTTAACTGTTTAATTTTCTCATGTTTATTTCCTGTGAGTAGGTTTTTAAGCACCCTATAAAATAGTTTTTTTGTTAGGATGATAGTCTTCTTCTGTTTTATTTGCTTTAGTAGATAGTGGAAGATTTTGAACCATTTATCAGAATTTTCTCATTTGAGGTCGGCATTTCTGAGTTCAACGTAATGCGAAGACAAATGATAAAATGCATATACTAACACAGTACAATAATATTATTAAGGAATGTTCCAAATTAGACAAATACGAAATAAAATCAGACAGAATGCATATCAAATTACAAGATCTGATGGCAGAATTGCTATAAGAAAAACTGTCTTGTACGAAAGACTGGCAGAGGCGCAACTCGATCACTCCTGGAAGAGAAACTTCCGATGTATGCGCTGACCATCTTATATCAAAAGGTGGCTCGCTTGGAAGGCATGCTAGGTGCGAGTGAGTGACAAGCACAACATCCGCAGAAACAGTGCCAGTGTGCGCAATTGGAAACTCGAGTATGAGTGCCTTGCTGACCAGCAGGAGCGCCGATCAAACAAGGCAGACAACTCCGAGCTGCCAGATTGACAATTACCTTATTAGGGTCAAGATAATGGAACCCTTTCAAGGACCAGGGGACTCCAGTAAAGCTGGGCAGATACGCGTAGGCGTCATAAATCCTCTCACTGACGCAATGGCAGTTAGCACTTTTGTTTGTAAAGAGTTTCAACTTAATCAAGGGACGAGTCAGGGGGCCAATAAGTGATGCGATCTGACAGAGCCAATAAAACACGACCAGGGGTAAGAACCAGGTTATTTCATTTGTTCACAAAGCTCTGTCTTGACCAGCAATTTTAACTGTTAGCACACTAGCTGCACGCATGAACTGTATGTATTTTTGTATGCATTGTGCAACGATGTGTATATATCTCAATAAGCATTGTTATTATCCATTAAAGTATTTATTCTCTGAATGTCATTTTTTGGCAGTAGAAAAAGTCCGAAAATCATAAATATTTATTATTTCCAAATACTCAAGAGTGTAACCAGCAATTAAATCTCCATTGAATCATCCAGGCACGGAATTCCCAAGAAATAAAAGAAACATTTTACAGCAACAAAATTAAATGTTTGTTAATATACTAATACAAGTTAGTGTCACGTATATTAGAGGTCTAGCAACATACACTTCTGTTTTATAACAATATTTCGCCGAAATTTCCAAAAACTTCTGTAAACTAAAAAAAACTGATAATTTGAATGATCTGAAACAGTGCAATAATACGAATACATACTAAGTGGTCAACCACTGATGTGAATGAAGATAATAAGGTAACTTCAATTTTTCGCATAACTTTAATATCGTTCAAGTACCTACTATGTTTCAGTTTTTAAGTGACTTACAAGTATGTCTCTGGCAGACGCATATTGTTCAGTTATGTTAGTAAAATAACTTGTCCGGTTGAGGGTTAAAGTGCAGTTATCTATTACTTGGCATGAACCTACAATATTTATTTATTTTATAAAGTGTGTAACAATAAGATGATAGGTCACGGTTGAAATAAAAAAATTGGCTACATTTTTACATTTATGTAACATAAAAATATATGGTGGATGCCTGTAAATATATGGAAAAGTATTATTCGGTCGATAGAAGTCAAGATTCCAATTATCTTCCTACTACTGATGGTGTGTCCAAGTTTGCTTTTTGTTTAAAACACATAAAACATTACTGTACTTACTGGTTGAACATCCATGTAAAACTTATGCTTTTCTGGGTCAGGTGGTGAGATGCCTTCAAAGGCAGTCCTGTAACTATCGTTGGCGAGGTAGAAGTGTGGGAACGACAACATTACTGGTGAATCTGCGAAACAAAACAATTCAACCAAGTGCATTTCCCATACCAACTAGTGCTCCTACCTAACCGGCACAAAGTTACATTGAACAGCCCGGAGGGAGAGCAGGGTGGGCCATAGGGGCAGAAGCAGAAGTTGTCGGGGTTCTCAGTGATGCTACCAAACACGTCCTCGGGCGGGCTGAACCTCCAGCTCGGAACCTTGTCCTTGCGCTCAACCTCCTTCTCAAACCTGAAAGTCAAAGTTAGAGAAGAGCATTGCCTAAACCATGACTGGACGGCTTACTTGAGAGGCAACGTTCGGCAGAAATCCTTCTCGTAGATATATAAGGTTCTGTTCTTGGCGATTTGGGGTGGAAAGATGGACCCGTCGGAAGCCAAGAGACTGTTGCACTCGTCAGTGAGCCAGTGGCTTAGGTGGCTCTTGCCGTTGAAAGTATCCATCAACCCATACTTAGTGATGTCGTTCGCGCCTGTAAAGATCGTTATTTTGTCTGGAGACGTACCATTTTTCTGTACAAGAGAAAACATTTAGAGCTGAAGTTGGATATAGACTTCACATAAAAAGTGGAAAAAGAAGGAAGAAACATACATTGTACATGAGTCCAAACACTTCGTCAGGAACTTCGTGTCCTTTCGGAAGTACTTCTCTAGTGAGCTTCAAAAGGGGGTCTTCGTAGCCCCACAGCAGCTGTCCTACGGACAACTCCACAAACGGCTTAAGTTTTAAAATATCCATAATACTGGCCATTGAGAGCCTTAAGAACCTGGTTGAGTGCTTGACTTGTGACGTTGCACTCTGTAAGAATGTTTGAAAGTTATTGTCGTTCTTAATTTGGGAGGAATCAAACCACGCAAAGGTTCATTTTAGTTGATTAAAGTTCGGCATTAAGAAACTTGTCTATCTTAAATATATCTTGGAAAAATCACAAAAACTCGTAATTTTTAGTCAGATTAGCTGTAGGTTGGGTTGCTTGTCCACCAGGCGTTGGAGAAACAATTATCAATAGTAATATAACAAGGGCGACACATACTTACCGATAATTTTGCACACGCCAAGAGTCGAGTGCTGGTTGCAATGAAAACTGTCCCGAGGGCTTGCCCGAGGGCAGTTTTCTAAGGGCAACCAGCACGATGACTCTTGGCACGGGCAAAATTATATGTAAGTGTGTTGCCCGCGTTTATATTTTGAAGATTATTACACAAAACCCGTATACGAATTATGATTTAAAATTGATCTAATAATGCAAAAAAATTCAAATTGCTTGTTTCTTGCATATCTATTTCTAATTATGACACCATCCACGGGGTCGATAATCATCCCTAGGGAGCTTATCGCTTGGTAAGCAGCCCACGGGCGCTTATCAGCTAATCAGTTCGGGATTGGTCGATTTTCAAAAAATGCATGATTCTCGTTGGATGATATCAGTCATGTGACAGTTGTGTGTAATAATCACGTTCAGTTCTGTGCACCATGCTGAAGCACCAATAATTTTAGAAAATTGCTTTTATCGCAATAGCTATCTACAGATCTGTATTGCTACCGAGGTATAAACTAGTCTGGTCTCGTCTTTACAGACTAAACTGAACATTAGCTGAGTCTCCCTCCAGTCTGAATTCTCACGATACAAAAGAAATACAAAATCTATTTAAATGTTTGCAACATTCAATATGGAAAAAAGTAACAATACTCACCAGCATAGGAACATTGGGCACAATTACTAGGTCATCTTCCATGCCTGCGGAATTCTCTTCGTCGAAAACGAAAATTTTCTGTAAGTTGTACGTCACGGTGCCATTTTCGTTGAATTTTATGTTTTTCCTTTCCCATGTTTCCCTGAAACAAAATTCGTTTTGTAAGCAAACATTAAAAAATCAAACGCTTTCTTAGTGATATAAAAAGTGTATCTAACCTCACTTTTAATCATTTAAAAAATTCAGCGTAGTTACATTATTACAATTTTAGCTTCTTATTATGTTTTTACACAGCTCCGATTGTCTTATAACAAATGTAAAATGTACGCCCAATTCTACAGCAAAACATTTCAAATAACGATTGAACTTCTTTCAAAAGCTAATTGGCTGCAATTGCCAGCCGTTGCTGAGTCGCATTGTTAGAAATTGCACCTCGTGTGATCCAGGCATGCCATTATTATTCAGAAGCAATTACAAATTGCAAAACACCCCGTGAAATTCTCTTCATGGCAGTGTTGCCTTGTGACCCAAAATGCTTCCATTCAGTCTTTCTAGGCTGGAATGCGCATTGTTCCTTGCATGTGCACCGAATCTTTGGCTGGGAAGAATTTTCGTGAGAAAGCGTTGGCTGCTGGAATTTATAAATTGCAATTCGATTGCGAATTAATTAACAACTCTGTTTTGAATAATCGATGCGATCGCTCTCGCAAATAATAAGAATGACATTTTCACAAAGCTGTGTGATTTACAGGTCTAGAGTAACCGCTGCAAAGTCCCGTAATTGAGCAATATTTCAACTGGTTAAAGTTGAGTTTTAAGCTAGACAACCGTCCAGGAAATAACGCTT
Organism: Agriotes lineatus; assembly: GCA_940337035.1. NCBI lineage: Eukaryota > Metazoa > Arthropoda > Insecta > Coleoptera > Elateridae > Agriotes > Agriotes lineatus. The sequence continues at coordinate 256,135 of CALNHX010000070.1, read as the reverse complement.
CAAGTAAAATAAAGATAACTAAGAAATACATTGCAATTTTGAACTAGTTCAGTTCTGGGGGACTCCCGCAAGCCGTTTGCGCGGCCCTAAATCCCGGATATTGGCATTCTTTGAGGTATTACGAAGTTACTACAAGTTTGCTTTTAAAACAGTAATAAATGTGTTGATGCACGCAGTTAGCGAATGTTTATTAAATATTGAAGCAAAATAAAGTGTATAGATTGTACTAATTGTTTGATGCGATAGTAGGCTAATGATTTTATATTTTTTTCCTATTTAAACGGGCAGTTTAGTCTTCCATTAGTAAAATGTACATCTAAAAGGGTAATTTTAGCACGGCCCACTCAAACGGCCGTCCCATAAAAACTTCCAAGTTCACGTTAAAAATAATTGCGATTCATAATAAAATGAGTGAACCTTGCTGTGTGTACTATAAAAACCGATATCGAGCTAATGTGGTCGATTCCGAGCAACAGCGTTAAAAACAATAAGTATTTCAACTGTTTTCAATTCCGTCGCGTGGCCTTGTTGCATGTAAATGTTTGCATAATTCCCTGCATATTCCATTTATGTTTGGCACCGGTTTCCTTGCCGCTGCACAATGCTAACAATCGTAATTACCAAAGTAAATGAAATGATGCAGTTTGTGCAAACACTACGAAACCTAAATGCTAATTGACACGCAATATAAGGAATAATTTTTACCATTGCATAACCAGTCTTTCTATCTTTCTTGAAACTGAAAATTGCATCCATAACTATATTTTCTATAAAATCGATTTATGAGGTGGCGTAGCAAAGACCCACATAAATAGATATACTCAAGTCTCAGAATGAAGTTACCCCAGAGCGTAGTATAGGTCGCATGCGATCCGTTATTTCCGTTGCACTTCCATCTGAATGATCTCCGAATTCGAAAGGTAAAAGACGATAAACGGACAAACACTTTTATACACGTAGCTGCTATACCGAGTGATATAGGAATACGAAAGTCTTCAATGGAACTTTCAATATTTGAAAAATCAAAAACCGTTTGCTATAAGAAAGGCTGTAGATATGATTTTTATATACACGTTGTCCCCAGAAATTTTGAATACGGGCATTTGAATGCATAACTTGGCGCTTAGTTACCACTCTCATAACAATCATGACAACCTATTTTAATAATCGAGAAGAACAAAATCACAGTGCCTAGAAACACTGCATTGCATTACTCGTATTCAAAATTTCTGGGGACAACGTGTATATATTGTTGTAGTGTTTACTTTAACCTCCTTTTACGTTGTGTTTGTAAATATTGTAATCTACAATCTATTAGTATTTTCATGATTATAAGCCTTTCAATAAATCAGCTTAAATATATTGCGTTCTAAATATTTGCACCTAACCGAACCAATTTTATTTTAAGGGACCCGAGGTAGCTTTAAACATCTTAGCGGTCAGTTGGTGCCGGTCCATGTGTGCGCTTTAATGCGAAATATGACACCACAAAGAGTGGCATTCCACTAAGAGAGGTCTTATGTGATTTTGAAGTGTTGCTTGTGGTAATTATGTGGATTAATAAAAAAGGATGTAATAGATATTATTGCTTGAGTAGATTTGCAATGGCTGTTAAATGTAGTTCTATTGTGCAACCGAGTTGAACACAGTTTTATTGTTAGTTTTGTTGAATAGACTGAAGAAAGTTCCTTTTGTTAGGTCGTTGCTCATTGTTATTACATATTGGGCTGGTGTCTAATCGGTACCGAAATATAGTGCACTATTTTACCTGGGAATAGCGGACATCTGGCGAAGTGACCACTAACATTTGACCAAACTATGGCTAAAATTTGTTTCATAAAAGATAAATGTTTTTTGAGACATGGTTCATTTCGCCTAAATTCCTATTTTATTGTTAATTGCCTATTCTGCCTAACTGTTTCTAAAATTCCTATTTTATTGCCTAAACTTGTCACAATGCAAACAATTTTAAAAATAATATTCCTTTCATTAAAACAGATTTTTATATATTGGCATAAGTTACTACGAAACTCGAAAAAACATATCTTCCAGGTCCAGTATAGAAAATTTATCCGACAATTTGAAAACATAGCTAGGTGAGATAGCAAAACAAGCATATCAGAAGTTGCAAACAGTGTTGAGTAAATATCCTGCTTTCCATTTTCTACTTCTTATTCTTATTCGTCTTCCTATGGTACAGTGGCCTGTTTTTAATTACAACGTGGTTCTATGGGCCCCTTTTATTCAGAAACCTTGCCCGTCGAAAGTGAGAAAGACTTCTCTTACCAAGGGCTAACGACTACCACAGGTATTAGCGTGGTAGCCGGAGAGCGTCCGATTTTTTAAAATCCCGGTGTAGTGGTCGATTTTTTTAAATTCCTGTGTAGTCGCTGGGGATCGAACCCATTCCGGCCGCCTCAGCCTCGAGAATGTTGCTTGCTCGGCTATCCGCCCACCCGGTATTAAAAATATTTTAGAAGGAAAAGCTGTGCCAATACCTGGAAAGGTTTCTATTGAGGATGGAAAATGGACAAAAAAATTCCTACTTTTCTACTCGAAGAGTTTACTGCTTATTTCAAGTTTTTCTTACTCGTTTTGAAAGTTTTTCTCGTCTATTTTCTTGCCCCTTTCACAGTATCAGTGGCCTAAAAATGCAGCCCTTACTGATAATCAATTATATTACCAGTAATCCACGAACGTACCCGAATAGCCTGGGATCTGGGATGCTCATTTCCCACAAATACCTTGTGAAGTAGATCTTCTGTCGAGGCGCAAATCGCAATTGTAATTCACACTGACATGAGCTGGAGCTAGATCCGGTAAGAATCCGTTGGTATAGGTATACTAGCTGATCCGGCAACCGTTGTTCTGCCCAAAAATAATTTGTTTTTGTAAAAATAAATGCAATTTTCACAATCAACGTCCCAAAAAACCTCAATAACGACACCCATATCGATTTCTAAGCTTATTTACCCCATTTCATCCCCTAAGGGGTTGATTTTCGGAAAATCACAAAATACGTGTTTGCTTATTTGTTTTTAGGAGTATCCTTCCTTATTCCTGGTATACATTATAAAGGAAATCTCTGTGCAAAATTTCGGATTTCTAGGTCCAAAGGTTTCGGCTGGGCTTTGATGAGTCAGTGAGTGAGTCATTACTTTTCTTTATACAGAGTGTCCCAAAAAGAATGGGACACCGATTATCCATAGATTCCTTACGTCATAATAAATCGATTAAACCTAATATACCTTAGTACAAGGTCCGTTCAGTAAGAAGTTATAGGGCCTTGAAGTTAAATTTTTTATTTTTTATGTTTTTTTTGTTAATTTTCACAAATGTAGAGATGTCGATTTGAATGTTGGTATACATACTTACTATTATGTACTGCACTAATACAATTTTTTTATAAATTAAACTTGACTGTAAGAAGCACTTTACCTATCTTTCAGAACTTTTTTAGCTCTAACTTCGTTATCTGTAACAATTGTTAAAATTTAAGGTTACTATGTGAAAGAGAATTACAATTCACAAAAATAATGTACTCTTAGTTCTTCAGCCTAAGAGCAACCGTTTACCTTAAAATGCCCATCAAACGTTTTTGGTTGTCATTGATTTCTTGTTGTTGTTTACCTGATTACAATCATTGCCCATTGTTTTTGTGATCATGGCTACTTGATGGTTGCACGTCTTAATGACAACCAAAAACTTTTGATGGGCATTTTAAGGTAAACGGTTGCTCTTACGCTTACGAACTAACAGTACATAATTTTTGTGTATTTTAATTCTCTTTCAGAAAATAACCTAAAATTTTAACAATTGTTACAGATAACGAAGTTAGAGCTAAAAAAAGTTTTGAAAGATAGGTAAAGTACCCCTTACAGTCAAGTGTAGTTTATGGAATTTTCCTATTAGAGCAGTACATAATAGTAAGTATGTATACCAAAATTAAAATCTATAATTCTATATTTGTAGAAATTAACACAATAATAAAAAATTAAAAGTTGAACTTCGAGGCCCTATAACTTCTTACTGAAGGGACTTTCTGCTAAAGTATATTAGGTTTTTCTTTTTGGGACACCCTGTATATTGATAAGGTCAAGGCTCCACGTAGTTTTGCCTATACATTTTTGTTTATATTTAAATTTTAGTCAATTTAAATAGCACTATTTATTTAACTTGAATATTAAGAATTATTTATCCGGCTAGCTCCAGTAAATGCACTTGACTGAAAAATCAGAGTAGATTCCTTTCATCTAGATTGCTTATTCTGAAATTTGATGTTCCGATTTTAATTATGACAACTCAAAAGCTTCTGTCAAAGGGTACGTCAAACCAACTTTGAAAATTCAATCACAACTACTTGATCGTTACATTTGTTACATGACAATCTCAAATGGTAAGTGCTTCCTTAATTAAAATTAATTCACTTTTAATCTTTATTTTATTTCAGTTCTTATTTAATGCCTAGACTCCTTTACCTTTTATTTGACCTTATCACTCTCCTCGGCAGAAACCAATTCGTCCTACCCTGCTACTGATCACAAGCGCTCCACTCAAAAACACGGTGAAGGCCTCCACTCCTAACCAAACTGTCAAAATGCCTAGAATCAAAATCCGAACCAACCCAGGAAAAACTAGTTTGCTTCAGGAATCAGCCCACACAGCTCCCCCACAGCATGGATCCAAACAGACCCCAGTCGTAGTTGTTTCTCTTCAATATTGAATCCAAACCACTCTCCTGAAGTACTCTACAGCTCAGCACTAAGAATCCCGACCAAGGACAAGCCACCAGACCTTATTTGACAAGCCCCATAAACATGATCACTCTGCCAACGACTTTCTCGCCACTCTCTTCCCTTATAAATAGCTCGTTGTAATCCAACTTAATCGACGCACAATGCCAAATGTAATCCCACAATAAACTTAATTCGGTATTTCTTTCTATTTATCTTCTTCTGTAGATTAGAACTGCTTTAGTTTAGTATTCTCACCATATTCATAATCTTCCTCCATTTATTCTGCTTACCTTCTTACTTTTAAAATTTCATTTTCGTTATTTTTATACCACGCATACTTTTATATTAACTGCAACCCTTTTATTCAACAAACACGTTTAAAACTTTTTAAAACTATAACGATATATTATTTTCTCCATACAACATACTATAAAAGCTTTATTTTGATTTCTACCCCCTATGTTCAATAGTCTATCTCGAAAAAGTATTTTTCATGATTTTCCAATTTCATTTTTAGATAGTACATTAAGTTAGAATCTTTCTGTTTCTCAAATAGGCTCATTTTATTAAATTTTAAATTCTATTTTCTCTCTTTAATACTTGCATATTAATAATTTAAGTACCCAATTCACATCTAAATTGATCTTTATAATTTTTAATTACTGTAATGTTTTAATTCTATTTAAACTGATTTTTATACCCTTGTACCCAAATCATAACAATATACAGTGTGTCCCAGAATTGATGTTACAAGAGGTGAGATGGATTAAAAATTTTTGAATTTTATTTTAAGATTGTGGGATTAGGTCCTTCTTGGTCTAAAGAGAATTTTAAGAATATTTTCAGTTTTTAAAAACCAAGTCGGCCTTGACAGTGAAGCTAAAACTATTTTATGTTCAGGTAAACTACCCTTACTGTTTATGACACGGCAAAATTTTACAAATAAAAGTTGTTCATAATAATAAATTATGGCCCTATACAAAATTTCAGGAAGATCTACTTCCTTACATTATACCGTTATTTTTAGATTAAACAAAATAAATTGTATTATCTTTTCAGGTAAATTACCCTTTTTGTTTATAATACGGAAACATTTTACTAAGAAAAGTCGTTCAGAATGAAAAATGATGGACCCATTCAAAATTTCAGGAAGTTTTACGTACTTAGAACAAATCGTCATTTTTAATAAATACAAATTTTAACGGTTTAATTTAAGTAGGTATATCTTCCTGAATTTTTTTTTATAATACCATAATTTAACATTCTGGAAAACTTTTCTTGGTAAAATTTTGCCGTATCATGAACAGAAAGGGTAGTTTACCTGAAAAGAAAATAGTTTTCGCTTCACTGTCAAGGCCGACTTGTTTCTTCAGACTGAAAATATTCTTAAAATTCTCTTCAGACCAAGCAGGACCTAATCTCACAATCTTAAAATAAAATTCAAAAATGTTTAGTCCATCTCACCTCTTGTAATATCAATCCTGAGACACACTGTATAAAGATTACAGGTAGATCATCAGCGGTGCACTTGAATATCATTCCTGATTGAAATATTCTACTAGATGCTACGTGGTAGTCGCAAAACCCCCTATAAGTAGTATCATCCAGAACACAAGTTGCTAAATGTAGTACATGCTTGGATATGCAATTTGGTTATTGTGTACTACCCGGTGTCATATATCTGATCCACAATCAAATTTGTGGTAAGTGGATAGCCTGTAAATGTATGTATGACAACCGATTTAAATTCGGAAGAAAAATAATTAGCCCCAAACCTAAATCAATATGAAAATATCTATATATTGTTGTGTGCATATTTTCTTCGCTCTCTGGAAGCGAATGAAATCTCTTTCGGGTTTTATGAATCTACAATGAATATTTAACGAGTACTGGCTCGCATACTTTAAAAAAGACTCTTTTTTTGGTATTTGTCTTGATTAAATCAATAGCATCGTCGTTAGACTTGTTAACATCTCCGCCGCATAGGCATATTCTTTTTAAGGACATTTAGGCGTTAAGTCTACACGATTGTCAAAGCCGTATTGAGAAATCGTATTGCGCTCAGCTTTAGATTTTTGTGGCCCTCGAAGTCTATGGGAATCAAGCTACGAGTCACATCCATTGCTTAATCAATATAGATTTTAAAAATGTAATTGGATGGATTCCTGCGTAAATATATAGTCACAATCCGCCTTTAGATAAAACACCCGCAGGAGCACAATATGAAATTCATCCGATAAAAGAAGATACAATCAAGCAACGTCAGAGCTAAAAACACTCATCAAAGGCTTAAAAAACGAAGGTTTCCAAGATTATCTCAATAACCTGAGTGCTACAAGCGACACAAATTATTCTCTTTGGGAAGCAACAAAGAGAATAAAGGTACAAAGACAACCCATTGCCCCCTTGAAAAGGCGAGACAATACATGGGCGCGCTCCGACTCGGAAAAAGCAGAACTCCTCGCCCAACACCTCGAGAGCGTCTTCCAACCTATACCTACTCAAAGCCCCCCAGCAGATAAAGAGAGAATACAAGAGTCCTTAGAAACACCATATCAACTAACTCCGCCTATGGATTGCTTCACAACAAAGGAAATTAAAAATACGATCAGGTACAACTTAAATCCCAAGAAAACCCCAGGCTTTGACAAAATTACTGGAAAACTAGCCAAAGAATTACCACGCAAGGGCCTAGTGATGCTAACCATGATCTTCAATGCAGTTTTGAGACTTGTCTACTTCCCAGTGCAGTGGAAAGTAGTGCAAGTAATACAATTCCTTAAACCTGGCAAACCTCCAAATGAAGTTACCTCCTACAGACCTATTAGTCTACTCCCTGTACTAGGATAAATCTTGGAAAAACTCGTAGCAAAAAGACTAATATCAATTCTAGAAGACAAAAACATTATTCCTGATCACCAATTCGGCTTTCGGAGAGAGCACTCCACAATCCAACAAGTCCATCGGATTGTTGATAATATAAATCAGGCCTTCGAGGAGAAACAGTATTGCCAAGCTGCCCTTCATGATGAAACCAAAGCCTTTGGAAAAGTGTGGCACACAGGCCCCCTATACAAACTAAAGAAAATTCTACCTCACTCCTTTTACATTATCCTCAGATCATATTTGGATGAAGGATACTTTCTAGTAAAATTTGGCCAGCACCAAACTAATCTTCACCCAATAAACTCAGGAGTACCACAGGGCAGTGTACTTGGCCCGATTTTATCCTTAGTATACACTGCGGACATCCCAACAAATCAGCGCACCCTAACCGCCACCTTTGCAGATGACAAGATCATCATGACAAGACACGAAGATCCAGTTATAGCTGCTCAACTCCTTCAACAGAGCCTTGACCAAATAATCCAATGGACCATGCAATGGCGAGTTCAACTCAATGAACTCAAAAAATCACCTGTATAATATATAGTATAATGTAGAAACTACAAATTGTTAATCATTGGATTATAATCATGTCACTCTGTCATGTCCTAAACCAACTACCATATGTCTTGCTTATTGTACACACAGATTGCACGAAGATACAATAAATAAAAAAAATATGAAATTGCAAAAAACGTAAACAACGTAAAAGCTCTAAATAGGTTTTCACGAACAGATGCCTACGAAATAACAAAAGTTACAGCATTTAAAAACCAGTCCAAATCACTGCAGTAATCTGTTTAGATTCCAAACTCCAGAGCCTCTCAAAATTTCCACAAATTCCGAGCCCGTCCACTTCCGCGATTTCTATCCGACGTAGAAATTTAACTTTTAATTTAATCCAATTTAAACGTTCAATATTTTACGTAAGTGATGGGTTTGCAAGCGACTGTTGGTGCGAATTGCGCCAGCTCAGTTGATTGTGTATGGAAAAACCGGCTGCTTTCATAACATTCCTGGAATTGTGTCCTTATATTTTCATCACTTTGCAGTTCCTAGAATGTGGTCAGTTTTATTTAATTGTATTTGCTTGATATTTCCAAGGTCAAGAATTCAATGTGTTTTGCATACTCGTCCGTTTATTTTCTTTATTACATGTAAAAAACTGATATTCAAAACAACATTTGCAAAGCAACGCCTTTTTATAAAAAGCAACCTGGTTTCAGATTAAATCGATACGCAAACAAGAGCCCAGGGCCGTAACTAGGTATAGGCCGAGTAGGCCACCGCCTACAGGCGCAAGCGGCAAGGGGCGACAAAATTTCACTGAAAAAAGAATGTCTTTTGTACTAATAAAAAAACAAGTAAACAAATGGGCAATTTTACAAATAAATTTGTAATGTTAAAGATTTTAGCCTAAATAATATTAAGTTGCTCCTAATCTGGTCGATACATTACATTGCCTTGTTCAATTTGCAAACGGAATATTATATATCTGCCAGATTGTAACGGCGTTTGTTTTGTAATCTATATGAGTCACAGCATTAGAAATATTAGCCTTTTAGCCCACCGCAAGGTGGTCTTATTCTAATTATATATTTTTTGCATTTTTAACATTGAATGTTAGTGGCGACAACTAACTTAAATTTTAAACAACTATTGGAGTGGGTTCACTCATATCACATGTACATTCGCTGCTTTGGGCTCATCGATGGTACAGTGGCCAATTGCAACAATCAACAGAACACCACAGACCAATTTCGAGAGCTTACTTGTTACACTGCTAATAGCATTTTTCGCTACAATCACTTGTCCGCTAGAATTTGTTCAATTTAAGACAGTTCTGCGACCTACAGGGAAGTAGCTTTTATTTAAAAAAAAACGAATTATCGAAATCGGCCTGGAGCAAGGCTCATACCAGCTGCCGACAGAAAACGTTACAAAACGATGTGGCAGTGTGGCTGCGAGTCCATATATTACTACGCATGATAATATGTATTACTTGTACATATTGTATTATTTCAACATACGACTGTAGTAGTTTTATTCTAATTAAAATAATTTTTGTTCAATCCTACTGTTGAAACCTGTTGTTTTTTACTTGGATACAGAACGAGAAAACGTTTGTTTTGCTCACTCACGTTGTTTGCTATGACAACATAGACGAAAGCAGTGAGGTAAACATTTTTTGCTCAATTATTTCCCCAATCCCAAAATATGTCAAATTCGAGATTTGCAGGTTAAGATTTGTGTTAGTCTGTGTCAACTAACAAACAAAACGTAACCTACCAACCTCTAATTTGACATAGACTGGCAATACACTTCAGTACTGCCAAATCTATAACACGAACAAATTTAATTTGTTATAGTTGTTATTGTTTTTTGATATAAATCAAGCAAAAATTCAGTTGCATGATTGAACAAAACGCTATACAGCACTCGTGTTAAACTAAATCAGTCACTTGTTTGTTTTTCTACACTCGGCTTCGCCTCATGCATAAAATCGACGAACGCGTGAGTAAATGTCTTATTAGTTTCTCCACTCGTCCAGTAATACGTATACTATTACATTTTTGAAATTCAATTGTGCATAAGAAAGTCACAAAAGAAAATGTCTTCAACGTCTTTAATACAGAAAGCGCGCTGGAAGAAAAACAACTTTTTCTGGATTAAATTATGGTTGAAGTCTTCAAAATTATCTACAAAATAGGTAAAAATACTTTAATGCTGCTAATAATACTGAAACATTTGACAATGGGAATTACATAAATTTAGAAATTCAGAAAAACATTACAGCCAGTGGGATTCGAACTCGCGTTCACTGATAAATGTATATGCTTATCGTTGCATTATAAATGACGCAGCGGTGTTCCGATTTTGGGTCAAATGATCCTGATCGGTACCGATGAAATAGTCACGCAGAAACGCATGCACACCGCATGATTATATATAGGAATTTGTAAAGTGTTCTACTGACTACATAATAATGTGTATGTGCCCCGGATTAGGCATATAAAGTTGGAGAGCGCCTTTTGTGTTTGCACAGCAACCGCTGTGTAAAGTGTGTGCCATGTTGATGTGTTGACCTTGTTACTCTATCTCTTAGGTCTGTTTGATATTTATATCATCTCCAATTACTAAGTTTTTTATTTGTGCTAGTCGATGTTTAGGCCTGATTTGTTTGTTGCTTGAGATGATTCGCTTGTCATCTCTTAGCTGCTTTAAAATTGTTTGCTATGATGACAGTGTCGTCGACGTATTGAAGGTAGTTCGGTTTGTTATTGTCATTTTGCGCTATTGACTAACTTTAACATTTTCTCTAATGCTCTAATGCCTTACCTTAGCTTAAGCTAATTACTTGCAATGCGAATTAAAAAAAATATCGAAGATCTTGTCTGATTTCGTAAAAGTTGGATTTGGGGCAGACATACAATTGTCCTGAGTGTTCGCAGCATATCTCCTAGAGTTGTGTGGTGCTAACGCCCGGTTTGGCGTATTTAGTCGGATATACGCGTAATTTTCAAACGTTTTTGGTGGAATTCTGGCCTGTTGCCGACTCTATTTCGTGAAGCTAAACGCTTGGTTGCCGTGAGATCTAGTTCATTCGCTTAGTCACTTCCTTATGTAGCTAGAGATTCTAGGGTTATTTCGTCTTATTGTACTAGTAAATTGCTTTTTGACCACCCGCTCTCGAATGATTTGTTTGTTTTCTCAATTAAAAGATTTTAATTTTTAGTGGTTGCGGTTGTCGCCGTTACGTTTCCCAATTCTTTGGGTGTATAAAATCCAAGAAAATCAACAAGTCGTTGAATTGAATGAAGTATTGTTCGGGGGGGTTTCAATAATTAAGCACCTACGCTGAATATTGAAGCTCTGTGGTTTTGGTAGACTTAAAGTCAGTTTTCACTTCCTGATTAAGTTACTTAGGATTGGGGGAGAGTACATTAAGCTGATATACGTCAGAAGTGAGTTTTATAAAAGCACTCCGAGACTATACACTAATATATGTACTATTATTGAAGAGCTTTTTCTTTTTGCGTGTGAGTTCGATTTGGTGATTCCTGCATTAGTGTACCGATGGAGTGCATAGGTTTTGGATTTGTGTATTGATTGTCGATTTGGTATGCTTTATCGTTCTGGCATTTTCGTCCACTTTTGGATTCTGTGAACTTGGGTCATCTGTGCGAGATTATGCCCACACTTGTTTCCTTGATCGATGCCGGAGGCAGCAGATAGGTAGCCAACCTTCTTGCATTTTACTTAGATAATTTGTTGTAATTCAAAGTATATTGATGAAATTTGAGAACCTATACTATACTGAACTGTTACTATATTTAAATTTTCGTGCTAAAGTCGAACTTTATGTGTAGTACCTACATAACTTGTGCTTTGTATCTTTGTGTGTTAAGCATGCACTGATGATTAACATGACATTATAAATGTTGCGTAATCATGTCGCGGGTTTACTATTGGATTCGCCATCAATTATTTATCTTTAAATACCATACAGGCAATATTACATGTATATATGTGGAAATTGTTTCTTTTACATCATTTACATATATATATTCACAAAATCACTTTAATTGCGCCACAATTATGTCTTGTCCTAGGTATAACACGTTATAGCTAATCAAAGGGGCTTCGTTTGTTAAAGGTAATTTTCTAGGTGAGATACCTTCACTGTAGGTTACGATAATAATATCGCAGAATCTTTCACCTTAGACCTGCCAGTTTTAAACAAATAAATTGGTGGCAGTCGTATTTTAATTTGATCAGTTTAGTGTAAACCCACTCCCTCTTCTGGAGCAGTTAGCTGGCCCGTTAAACGCTATTGGTCGCGGGTAGCGTACTTTAAAGTGTTGCACGATTCTTTTTTGTTTATTTTGTTTCTATTGAGTGTTGGAGCGTTCAGCGACTAACAAATTTTACGCCATCTATAGTTACGCCTTTGTTGTTCCATTATAATTTCTTAAACGTATATTCGAATACTGCTGCAAACAGTTTATGCGATGCCACCTTGCCTGACACATCGTGCTGATAAAAATCTGTTACTATTTGTATGTAATGTTATGTAAGCTATTGAGTTTCTTTGTGAGAGGCGACATTGATTAATGCTAATATAGAACTTATTTTTGTTGTGTCAAAGACTTTTTGGAAGTCAAGAAACACCGGTACCACTGGCTCATTATATTCGATTATCTTTTTTATTAATCCTGCTTGTTCGATGGGCTGGTAGAAGTCGAGGTTCTTTTCGATCGTTTATAGTTTTCAGCGTTGGTCGTGTCGCCCTTCTCGTGGAATGAGATCATTACGGCAGTGTTTCATTCTTTGTTATGTCATTTTGTGTTAAACAAATATTAAATAGATCTTTTATTTCTTTTAGTAAAATTTCTCTACGTATCTTTATTGCTTCTATGGCTACTTCATCTCTTCCCGAAACCTTGTTTTTCATTTTGTTACAGCATATTGTATTTCTTTTAAAGTACATATGGCTTAGAAACCTTGACTGATTACACCCCTTATTTTTTTAATTTATTGTCTGTTTCTTTAGAGCTATTTAGACAACCCTTACACATCAGCAATAACTGGTTTCTATTTCTTGTAACGTCCCCTTAATTATTTTTATACGTCATAATTTCATTCTTCACATTTTTGAGCATTCAGAGCAATCCTATTCTTTTTTCTTCTATTGTTTGTTTAATATCTCCAAAGTAATAGGGTGTTATGTCCAAAATGCCAGCTTTTATCACCTCTCTTACCTAATTTGTCTTCTCTTTTTTGTTCGAACAATATGATTCTTCAGTATTCTGTAGGTCACTGGTTATTCTGTTGTTGATTACTTATATACCACTGTTTGGTAATAGGTTTTCCATTACCAAAAATTCAGGTGTTTTTCTGAACTTCTCTTGGTTTACTGAGGCTTGCTATTTCTGTTTTGTTGTTTTGATAATTTTGTATCTTTCATTTTCTTAGTCTATTTTAATTGTAGCTGTTACTATTCTTTAGTCACGTCCCATGGAAATTTGGTTTAGTAATGTTACGTCTTGAACTACAATCTTTTGTCTGTTACGATGTAGCCTATTTTGTTTTTTTAAACTTCATTTGAGATTGTCGGCGTCCATCTCCTTGTTACGGTCCGAAAGTGTTATTCAAATTTCTGACCGCTGACGTTGTTGCTGTAGGTGCGACCACTTCGTACGCCTTCACGTAACCGTTTGATGATTGTTTCCCTCCATAGGTTAAGTGGAAGAAAACATTAGTTAAACTTCGCATTTTTTCTGTATCCGAGAAAATAAAGCCATTTATTATTATTATTATCTTCCCCACGGTTTTTAAATTTCATGTTGCACGTTCTTCGCTTATTGGCTTTTCTGATTTTCCTTCCCTATTTTCCCTATTATCCGGTCTTTTTAGCTGTACATCATCTTCTTATTCTTCATTATCGATTTAGTTTCAAAGCAGTTTTTTCATTCTCTTAGTATATTAGCACTATTACCACTTGTGGTTCGTAAGTGACCATCTTATTGATGTCCCTTCAGCTTTCAACTATGTTCCAGAACTGGTTCTCTGAGTAGTTTTTGGCTTGCCTGAAAATTTCATGTCTTTGTCTCTCTTGTGTTTGTAGGTCTGTTTATCTATATCCATGTTTATTCTTTCGCATCTAGGCAATGCTTCTTTCTTGTGTTTTTTCTTCATTTTGACGTGATCGTTCCACTGGTCCGTTTCTGTTACTCTTTCAATCCCACACACCTCTTCGAGAGTTTCAATTAAATTCAAGCTGTCGTTAATGTTTCATTTGCTGTCTACCTGTTCTCGATCGTATTTTTGTCCGCTTTCAGGGATTTTTAGTACCTATAGCATCAGATGTGAACATAACCGGAGGGACAGAGCTAAGCACTTATCATACATTATTAAATAGTAGACACCAAGCTACAACCACTACTAAAGAAAAACCGAGAAATTAGAACATTTGTAGAACATAAACACATTTCGATTATGAAGTTCAACCAAGCGAAGCTATTATTATCTAATCATTAAAATTAGGTAGCATAATTTTATGCATCAAATTAAAAATCTTGTAAAACTGCTTTCAGGACAAGACGAAAGGTGGCGCTTGTACGTGAATCTTATTTTTCGTAATCATACATTACGAAAAACTAAAGACTTCAAATAGGAGGAAGAGCCAAACCACAAGGTTTGGATATCTTCTACAACCCGATTCAGGAAAATACTGCACCAAAAACTAAGAAAAAATTACTCACTTGTATCTGTAGGGACCGATTTCGTCCACGATGGGTTTCGAGCCATTGTTGAGGAATTCGTCTGCATTCGTTACGTTGTAAATGTATATGCTGATTACTGGCACCGCAGGAGGCTTTGCCCACCGCTCGAATGTTTGCGTTCCATTTGTTAAGACAAATTGCTGTAAAAAAGAATTTTGCTTAGAAAACTATTACTCAACTCGATCTACTTGTAAATATGCTCAATTTTATTTATTTTATTATAGAAAATTTTCAATTTCACTGATCGCGCTCTCTAGCAGCTTTTTAATTTTATTCTCGACAAACACAGCATTCCCCAAAAACAGTTGTTTTAAGATCCCCATCTAGCTTGCAACAATGTCTGTGTAAACGAACTATTGTTGCATGATAACTAGTGGCATCCACGACTATCGGCGACAAGCAGTTTTATCAGGCTTGATAGTAAACAGACAGGTTAAAAGCATTGCTTGTAAACGCAAAGTACAAGGTGAACTACGAATCTGATCTAAAAAACAACATTCGCTTTTTTAGTTTAGAGAATAAGTAAATCGACGCTTTTCTAAAGTTTGCAAGTTAAACAATTGTAAACTATTGACTTCACTCCATTTGTAAACTTCATTAATATCACTTTGAACTGAATGACAACTACTAATAGAATGTACAAACCTTCCAAAGCTCAAGATTGTCTGCAAACCAGGAGTGTTTCGAGTATTTACCAGTAGCTGGGAGATCATTGATGAATAGTAAAAATTATAGTGGCCCCCAAGTTGGCACCTTGTGGAACACCAGAAGTTGCTATATATTTTTCTGAGATACAGCCTTTATAGGCTACTACCCAAAATGTATTTGTAGGGTAAAATTGCAGAAGCAGGTTTCTTGAAAAGCCAGAATCTAGACGTAATTTATTTAAAAAAACAACACGATCGACCTTATCAAAAGCTTTGGTGAAATCGGTATAAACAGCATCAACCTGTTCATTACTGTCAGGCTTTACATAACTGTTGGTTAAACGAACAGAGGTTTGTAACTGTCGGCCGATTTGGTACAAACCCTTGTTGAGTGTCAGATATATTAGCTTTAACGAAAAAAAAAATCGTTTGTACCAAATTGTCTCAAAAACTTTAGAAAATACCAATGAAAGCATTGATATTGGCATATAGCTACTTATTCACCGAGCGAAGCAAGGGCTTTCGAAACGATTGGACAAAAATCCATTTCCAAGTATGTATTTTTGTAGGTGCATATGTTACACACATATCGGCGAAACGACCGGACGGATTTTCATTCAAATGTACGGAGATATTATATGACGCTTTATAACGATACTACCGAACTTTGGTTTTACTGCGTTCCACCATTCGTTTTTTAGGTGGCTCTAATACCCAAAAAATTTCGAAAAAAGCAAACTTTTTTTCTCAAAAATGGTTCTTTGATTTTGATAGTTTTCACAGACATTTATCTCTTACTCATAAGTGATACATCATATTCATTATTCACCGAAAAATTTCAAGGAGGGACACATGTAGGAGGGGGCAGATTTAGCTTATGGGAAGTTGCGCAAGGTCTACTGATCTCATAAATACTATTAGTAATGGTACCAGACAGAGGGGTGTCTCTAGCTTATCTGCCGCCGAGGTGCAAACTCTCATATGCCGCCCCCAATTTGATAACAAAAATATGAATTACAATATTGCACGTAATATTTGGTACTTTTCAAAACCAAAATCAACTTTCCTTGATTTTATTATAGCAAATTCATTTAAATTATTATTTATATCAATGTCATTGTCATCTTCAATACTTCTTATGCCTAAAATTGATAGCTTTTCTTGTGTCATACCTGCCTTAAGTAATTTTGAAACGGGCGTTGGTGTCTCTTGCCTGTAATGCTTATTTTCATACTTAAAAGATATAGTTCAATTGTTTTTTCTATGTTGTATTGTATTACATTGAATTTAGTATAATCAAAAGTTTGTAGAGCTGATCCTATGCTGCACGCTCACTGTAAATTTTAATTGGCATGTGTACCTCAATAAATGCAACTTTCAAGCCTACTCGCGGGATGAGAAAATTTTCGAAGGAAACGGATTTCACGAAGAAGAGGTTAGTAAGTCACATGTTTGCCTTAAGTAAGGGCGGAAGTGCCTGTGTCAGGGCACCCCTTACACCCCCGCTCAAGACGTTCCTGGTATCAGACTTTGCTTTCGCTGCGTTGCACCGTTCAGTGCCAGGAAGCTCAAATGCCCCAGAAAAATAAAAAAATGGTTAGTACTTAAATATAAGCCAATCACATGCATCACTTACCTTGAGATCTCTTTTGATTCTTTTATGCCCCAAGAACGCTTCTGTGTCAGTTCTCCTAGCGAATTTGACGATAATTTCTCTAGGTTCATCCTGGCCGTTAACAGAGTTTCCCAAACGATGTACTGTATAGTTCGCATGGTTTTTCATTTTCAAGGCAATCGCATTGCTTAATAAATAAATAAATAAGACAGATATCGCTACGACAAACCCTGCAATAAAAAAGTATGATTAGACAAATGAAAACACCAAGCATACTTATACATTTAGTATGCTACTAAAGATCTTAACGACTTTTTTCATTCGAATATTAATTATTGTGCTTATCCCACGCTCAAACAGATTGCAAACAGTAATTTTAAATGGTTTTGTAAACATAAGCAGTAGGCAAAACTCTTTTCCTAAAGCAATTTTCATCCGAACTACTATGTAAAACCTATAGTAAGCTTTGGTATGGGCCGAAATATGGTAGAGTAAATCCTGAGCTTCCTTTTACACTAGTCGGGACATTGAATTGAACTTATATTATTATTTTTCCGCTGCAGAGATAATTACTGAAGTAAACATTAATGTGCTAAATCTCAGCTGTATTATATTGTTTTTTTTTGGTTCGCTATAAACACGGCTTAGAGATTGACTGGGTTTTGTAAAAATGTTGTCGATACTCAGAAATGGTTGCAACCCTATTACGGGTTCGTTTACATCCTACACGTCGTTAATTTGTAACCCGAATACGGGGCAAGTTGAGAATTGTACCGCCAGACACAAGCGTATAAAGCACCAGCCTCTACACCGCAAAATGAGGTTACCGACAATACATACATAATTTCCAACAAAATCCAAATGAGGCTCAAATCAGCCTAACTGTGCCATAATTCAAAAATGTACCGTTGAATGTCGCGGCTATAAAACTTCCTTTACAGTGGCTTGATAAAGACAGTGGCGACAATAGGTATAATTTGCCTCAAAATGGCGGCCTATGGCCTACTAAGTATAATAAATTGAACATTTTTGAATGGTCATGGTTATACAACGCATGAATAATATGTTAGTAGCACTGTAAGTCTATGTCAAATTCGAGGTTATCAGGTTACGTTTTGCGTCAATTTTGACACAAACTCAAGCAAACCTAACCTGATAACCTCAAATTTGGTATAAACAAACAAAAGCATCAACAAATTTTGCCTCTTAATGGCGGCCGATAATACGTGATTCGAGCGACCAATGAAAAAGAATACACTCTATTGTCGCCACTGTCTCATATAAAGTCACTGTAGCTTACTTGAATCTTCAGTAAATATTTCAATATTTTTACCGCCCCATGGCAGTCCTTGGGTTCCGAGAACGTTTATTCGTTATGACAATATTAACAGCGGCGTCATTTAATACTCAAAACGAGCTTCATTTTATACATCGCAGTAACATCAGACCCAGTGTTATACATTCCTTCCGAAAAATGGCATGCTGGAAAGGTTTATATCTTCGCTTCTAGCTTCTGCCCAATTGCCCAGTTAACCCTTGTTACCTCTTATAATAAATACAACAATTAAACGATATAATAACACAATGCCCCAGTGCTAACAAGGCCGCTAATAAACAATAAATGAATCTCTGTCACCGAAAGGGGTAGCTCGCGAGAGCTCAAGCCGCAGATGGGGGTGGGTTCCAAAGAACCTGATGTTGCAGATTCAAAAAGAGTGCCTCGCCGTTGTCCAGCTTCGGTAATAGTACTCCCTGATGAAACTCGTAACGGCGAACCTAAATAGCTCAATAATAACCGAGACTCGATGCAGCAGTAAATAAAAAGTCAGAGGACATTACTTCACATATAATGGTAAACGTGGTTCGACAAATTTGATGCAGCCTGTACACGGTAAAGATAACAAATATGCAATTCAGTGGTAAATACAACCCGATTTCAATATATACATATAAAAAATGGAATTAAGATTTTACTTAAGTAAGGGATTCTAATTTTTATTTAGTAAATTTAAGCAAAACATATGTAAACGTAAGGAAATATGATTGAATCCCGAACGTCGTTGTTGTGGCACACGTTAAGTGCATGATTAGTTGCATTCGCTACTCTTTTTAAGCGCGATCTATACCTGGGGAGAACCTTATTAAACAGATCTGTTTAAAAACGGCGCTGCCAGTAAGCCAACAGGCTCGTTAGTGTGACAGCTTAGACTTCGTTCAAGTCACAATATGAACCATACAATTAAATCATTAATCACAGTTAACAGTGTCAAATAAGCATAAAATGAATCCTTCAAAAAGCAAAATCTAGTTTACAATATAAACCATGAAATTAACTGACCAATTACAGTAAATATGTTCAAGCAAGCATTGCATGAAAATTTTAAAAAGCAAATCAAGTTCACTATGGGACCATAAAATTAACTTTTCAATTACAATTAATCGGTAGCATCACTTCGATATTTCAAAATAAAGCAAAATTTAATATCTACATAAAATTTAACCACTTTCAAATATTTACACAGTTAAAATTATAATACAAGCATCGTCAATCTGACTCGACGCTACAATTCAATGTATAACGCAACATAATAATCGAAGATAAATTCCAAATGATTCCTTGAATTATGCGATTTGTGTACGAGGTGTGCGACGCAATGAATTAATCTGCACTCTGGAAGTCCACGGCAGGAGCAGCACAAAAAGGTAATAAATCTACAGCACCTTAATTCGACTGGTAGCACATCTGCGGTGCAATTTTCAAGGAAGCTTTTCGAGGAGACTGCGACTCTAGTTTATCAAGCACACATACAGCTCGGACAAACAGCTAGCCTTTTCAGGGTATATAAACTTGTCTAGTAACTTCCTGCATGGACCAGATCTCCGACATGAGAGGAAAAATGCACAGTGAACCATTTCACCACGTTAAAAAAATCTCCAATAGGGACCAATCGACATGAAGAGAATCCTCAGCGTGTGGAAAATCCAGCATGTAGAAAATTGGAACGTTGAAAATCTCCAGTGAAAAGTTCACAGCTCAGAAATACATTTAAGAAATGCAAAAGGCTACTACATACCAGACGCATCGCACAACGAAATTTAAGTGGCTTTTGCAGTAATTGAAAAAACTACTTGCGGTGCGCCGTTTAGCAATTTTCACACACAAAACCCAAGAACTTCTCCGAGACAGTCAAAATGGAGGCCAACAAACGAATAAAATTCACTTATTCGAAGAAATCGCTAAATCTGAGACACAAAATAACGTCATCCAATAGCAACAAAAGGTTAAATCGATGACGTAAAAATCTTTCAATACCGTTCGATTCAGAAATGTGCAAGCCACCTAAACGTCTAAAGATAAACCTAAAAAAATGCAAACTATTTAGCTTCTAAGGAGCTAAGCTAAGAACATGCTTTAAATTGCATAAATTACAGGCCCCAGAACTTGCTAAAATTCAGAATGCAACACTCTAGATCAGCCTTAATGACACAAATTTCATTTTTATAATTTTTGGCAAGTTAAGCGAGTTTCACTTGAGACTCACACTTGCCCAACACAATTCCCAGATGCACCGTAAGATGTCGCTACAACACAGCTTCATGTGAATCCAGATTTATCGCCCCATTGTGGACATTTCCTTCCGTTCGGAGAACGCTTCGTTATGACAACAAGACGAACTGCTGCTCCATTTAAAGCTCTAAACAAGCTTCGGAAGGGGCGTAACAGATTCCCAGCAGAGCATTACCCGGTGCAAGTACAAGTGGGTCGTTCAACCGCAGTCATCACTTCCTGATAAATATGTGTGTGTTCACCAGCAGATTTCGACTCGGACCCAGATTGCAGTTTGGAGGAAAAACTGGCCAAATAATTGTGTCAGCGAGGGCATCTTTGGATTTTATGTATTTCAAGGTTTCCTCAAAGCAAAGAACGTGGGGTCAAACCATGACTATTTTGATTGAATGGATTGATGTTGGTGCAGATATATGTTCATCAAATATTTACATTTTCAGCTTCGAATTAATATTCTTGGTATCTCCATTGCGTCGTCAGCCTTGTTGTTGCTTACCCAATATACAGGAGCACAAACCTCTCCTATTTGAGGAGGTTTATGCATTCAAACATTCAGACCCCACGGTTGCCAAATCTAAAGCTATCCAGACGGTTGGTTGCATTCTACTAGCATCCAACGTAGTCCCTCACTGAAAGAGTCCCAACTTATCAGACAAGTTTCTTCAGTTCCAATCAGTAAAAATTCCTATTAATATACCTTAAGAAAAACTTAGACTGATAAAAAATTAAATAACTACTGACTATAAGTTTTAGTTAATTTCCCGGGAAAGCTATAAGCACACACTTCCATAATAAATAAGAAATTAAGCAATTCCAATCAAATCTGCGTGTTAACTTGCCATTATAGCACTGAAAACTAACTACATGTTTGGACATTTCACTGCCGGTCAAAGTAGCTGCAAAGCGTTTTTAGGGCTATCCGCGGCAATTAATTGTTTTCCAGTCCTCCAATCAACGAAAACAAGTTCAAATGACTGGGCATCAATTCTTATCATTATATCACTCTTAATTTTAAGAAAAATGGTAGTACACACCGTCATCTCTAAATCATTAAGAGGCTTGGCCCTTTTTCTCAATAAATTATTAGCGATAGTGTGCAATACTCGGCTGAAGAGCATCCCGTTCTTACTAAAATTAGAAAGGGCTTGAAAGCAGTTTAATGGCAAATAATTACTATGTGAATTTAAATATAGAAGGTTGTCGACTAATTTGTCCAATTAAACGTGTTCTATCCTTGCGTAATCAGTTTCTAGGTATGTTTGGCTTGTAGAATTCCAGCAGGCGATTGTATAATTTTGTGCATGCGTCAATGCTAACTTTAATAAGGTGAATTTATTGTAATTACTAATAGGACCGTACAGAAGATTGGGTTCTTCTGTTTTGACTTATTTCATTCTTCTGTAATTTAATTCAAGGCATTTTCAATTTAATTTTGCAAAACTAAATTAAGAAGTTTAATAATTTGAATCTGTTACTTCAATCTTCAGAAAAAGTAAATTCAGCAGAAATTCCGATCAAGTCGAATCAAATTTGGTAGAACAGTACCGAATAAAATATAATAAATGTCCCAAGTACGGCATGGTATAAACTGTGCGTATGAAGCCGGATAGGAACCTCGAACCAGGCACGGCGCGTCCCCATGTGGCGTATGGAGGCTTACTCTACTGATATGCAGCATGCATTCGCGAAACAAACGAGGAACGTGTAGTGTACGACTCGAGAGTGAGCACAACATCTGAAGTAAATCCTGACAGAAGATACATAATTCATACTGTAGTTTACTTGAAGGCATTTTTTAAAGCTTGTAAGACCAGATTAAGTAAATTGATAAAAGTTATGGATATGTCAATACCAATTTAAATAAGACGAGGTTATTATGTCTGTTAGTTCAACTTTCAGAGAGGATCGAATCGACTGAACAGTAATAAATCCGCACGGAATTTTACAACGCGCAGCAATGCCAATCACACACAGATCATCTCTGAATCAAGTATGGGATGATGTAAACTGTGTGTGTGAAGCCGAATGAGGGAACTCGACTCCAAGCGCGGTGCGTTCTCAGGTGGCGAATGGTGGAGTGTTCTACAGATATGCACAGTAGATGCAGAATGCAACCGCGGACTGAACGCGAACAGTACAAAATGCATACTGTAGTCTACTAGAAGGCATTTTTATTTAAAGATTGTAAGACCAGTAGTTTGATGAAGTTGTTGATATATCGATGTCAATTTAAGCAAGACGTGTTTATTCTGTATGTTAGTTCCATTTTCAGGGAAAGCACAACCCCAGATGGCGGATGGAGAAGTGCTCTACCGATGTTAACGGGCAACGTGTACTCTATGATTAAGATTGAAACAGCGGGAGCTGCACTAAACGCTGGAAAAAGTGAGTTTTCTTCTGTCTTCTGTCGATTGAGTGTTGAACACGATTAGCAAAACTGGCGGCTTAATTTTTGTCAGTCCAGGCAAATGTACAACTTAATGTAATCCTGCTACAGTGCAGGTTATAGAAGCTTAGAAAATAATATTGGCGACTAAAAATGTTAAGGTTAAAATACTGGAAACTTTGAAGTGCATTATTTATAGGTTGAAATTGTTCTCTGAATGTAATTTTTTGGCAGTGGTCTATTATGATATGTTTTATCGGACTTTTTCCACTGTTTAGGGTGTAATACAATCTTGATTGATATATCATGCATTAAATCATAAGTTATCGCTACTGAGAGAATCAGAAGTACAGCTACAACCAATGTAGCGTGTCGAAAAATGTATGCTGGTTAAGGATGGAATTCTGTATAGAGCAGAAGCGCGACGTATGTTGTGAAAGTGGGCTGCTTTGCGATATTTGTTGGAGTATATAATTATGCGAACCACTAATTAATTATAATGTGATAAGTTGCAGCAATGCGAGGCGAATCTGCGAGAGCTGCCATGCGTACCCTGAGTTAGTGAGTTAGATGGTAACTACTGTAGACTGTAAGTAGCATAGTAGTTGAATATGGTTTGGTAGCTTTTTGGCAATTACAGCAGATGATAGAAGTCAAAGGTTCTCGCTCGTGCTGGATAATTATATGATAATCATATAATTATAGGCCTTTGACTTAACCAACCACCGAAATATAATACGTTTTAGGTAATTCTAAAATTAAACCGTACCCGAAGTTATTTTAAAGGATCGGGGGTTGTTTTTAAAATCTCCAAGGTTTGCTTAAGCAAGCCGAGGTCGTACCTGTGTGCCCGTAAAACCTGACCCGACGGGGGTGGCATTTCGCCGTGAGAGTTATTATGTGATTTTGAAGTGACTTCTGGTAATTATGTGGATTAATCGAAATCATGAAGTATTGAGGTCTGCAATAGATATTATTTATTGATTAGCTCTGCAATGAATGTTGTATGCAGTTTGATGCTGCAGCTGAATTGAACACTGTTTGACAGTTTGTTGTTTAAATAGTAGTTTATTGTTTACTGTTGGGCTGGTACCCAAGCAGGTACCGCTGATAGCGCTATCGTACCTAGACTAGCGATCATCCGGCCTGTATAATTCCAGTTTAACAGCCTAAAAACGGTGGCCGGATGAGCTCAAGAGTCAAGAGCAAACAAAAAGTTCGACCTTGAAATACCGTTGCAGGAGTCAAGGCTGCCCGGCCGGCTCGAAAAGGACGAAAACGCTCGGAAAAGAACTCGCCGTCAGCAAAAACAGGTCCATATTCCGATGAAGACCTTGCTTTCGACCGCAAGGGCGAGAGGCTGGGAGCGTCGGAAAATTGGGCGTACATTTCTGACACAACCGATAATGCGGTCGAGCTGTCGATATCGGCTACCTAGATTGTTTTATGAAGTGAAAGCTGAAAAGTTGGGGAATTACCGAAGTCGTGATGTGTCGACTACGGCCCACGCCATTAACACGGTGGAGAAACGTCAAATTTAAGATTTCTTTAAAAAAGCAGACCTATGCAAGTCGGAAAATTAAAACTTCAAAGAAGGAAATTGCTATTATGTATAGCAATGGCCGGCCTGCTGCCGAACTAAATCTAATTTATATGTCAAAATACACGAAAATTACTTTCCTTGCTTTTTGTCCGCACTAGCAGCGGCTTGAAAGTGTCTCACACAGCAGCAACGTAAAGATAACATTTTTAGTATTAGCGAGAAGGTATTTTGTTTGCAAGTCAGTTTGTTTTAATTACTACAGAAACCAAAGCAGAGTTTTTATGCAGTCAATTTAAACGGCAGAGTTTTGCATGCTACTAAAAGCAGCGGTTCGGAAGTGCCTCACATAAGAGCATTGTAAAATTATTGTTTTATATTGTAGTTAAATAGTTAAATTATGTATGTGCTCTAATAAAATAAAGTTTATTTTCGTCTATCAATTAACTAAATTAGTTGGGCTTTTTAATTTTTGTATGTCTCATGGTATGTTGAAATTATAAACTTACTTATAACTGTTATCTCAAAGTACTTACTTCAAGTTTCTGAATTATCTGGAATCCATATAATAGTTATTGATGTCTCAAGGACGTAAAACAGGTGTTTTTCGCCCGCGCGTGGATGATAAAGCACAAGGTCAAAGACGCTGGTTACGCCTGAGGTACATACAAAACTTTATGTACCATCGAAATTTTCAAAAGGGAGATTCAAATTATATAAATCGTTACCAATAAAAACAGGGCCATTTTTTCAGTTATTTCAGCTAAATAGTATCTTTGTAACTATGGTTTTCATTAATATGTGTTTATAAATAATAACTAAAACGACGTCAGCTGGCGATAAAATTCGTTTTCGCTTGCTACAACATGCCCGAAAATTGGGTCTAAAAAACGCATATCATTGATCGTCCATAAAAATTATTTTAGATACTTTTCACCAGCTCTACCCCGAAATAAGAAAAAATAAGTTAAAGCAGGCCGTGGTATTGATACGAACTATCACAGGTCAACAGATACTCCGAGTGCATACATAACCTTTAAAAAGGTCATGTTCAGTTTTGTTTGATGTAAAATGCCTTATGAATAAAATTGAGTACCCATAAATAATAATTCTTTGCGAAATTGTAATGAAAAATTATAATTTCTTTAAATTGTTTTGATGTTCATATCGTTTTTATTAAGTTTTCTTAAATACATCTGTTTTTGTACGTTGCACACAAAAAATGAGGTGTTTTAGCTCTATTTTCGATAAACGTAATTTTACTGTTCCTAGGTGAGCGACACTGAAGTTCGACAAAACATTCTTTGTGACAATGTATGGCGAAGGGCGGCCCTTACCTTTTGGCGAAAGTTGTATTAGGTTTTTTGCCAGCTGGTAAATATCGGCCTAGGTTGGCTAACTAGTCGAGAGGGTCAGGGTTCCAGCAAAGCTGCAAAAAAATTATGGGAGGAGCCAGGTCCTCGACGTCGACAAATCCTTGGGTCCGACCTCCCCAAGGTCAGAGATATACCAAGCAAATCAAAATAACAGCAGAACCAATAACTAGTAACAATCTTTATTCGAATTTGGTTCTATAGTGCAACAATCAATATCAACAAACTCATACAAAACACATGCCACCAATATACATAATAAAACAAATCAACAACCAATATAAAACTATCACAACCAATACATAATAAACACCAATAAATATCGCAACCAATACAAAATATCACAAATAAATATCATAAGTAAATATCATAAGTTGACCTATATAGTGCCAGGTAAAACAAAATCAGCCAGAAGGGGGCTAGATATTTAGCAATCACCTAGATAGTGCTCAAATTCTATACCAATGAAAGAAATGCAGTAGCATGTCTAATCATAAATACAGTGGCGATCACGTGGCATGACTACATTAACCTACAATCAAAACCAAAGAAAGCTTTAAGCGGAGTGCAAAACAAAGGGCGCGAATAGCCCAAACAAAAAGTAAGGCCAACATTCAACCCGAATGGTTGGCTTAATAAATTACCTTTACGAGATCTCACAGGGGTGCTAGGTCCTATAAGAAATCATAGGGTGTTCTCTGAATCTCTAATTCAGTACTTGCGGTCATCCTAAACCCTAGACTTGACTATGAAAATTCAAAAACGGGCAGCTAGTTGAACTCAATAAAAGTCCCGTAAGCGGCATCATAGCCACAGCACATCATACAAAAATTGACATTTCTAAATAGCAAACTCAAATTGACAACGAGGTTAATGCACTACACAATGTTACGTACTAAAATAATTACAAGAGCAGCCACAACCCAAATCAAGGCAATTTAAACATCTAAACAAACGGGTAAGTAACCCAATTAATCCAATAGCTATCACAAGTAAGCACCAAAAATCGATATACGCAAAATACTAATATAGCAGTTCAAAAAATCATACTAATCAATTTAAATTAACACACACTACAAACTAAAACACTACAAAAGCTCAGATTCACACGGCACGTGGGGGCCGAGCTACTGGTGGAGACGTGACAACTAGGTACGCTGGCCAAGGAGACGGCCTAGATTCAGGTAGCAGATGACCCTTGGCATGTGCTAATAGGCAGCACTCGCAAATGGAACGACAGCAGATCTAGGCTGCAGGGATAGGCGGCCAGCCGGCTCGTAGATCACCGCATGATCCACGCAAAAAAAATTACGCCAATACGAATAAAACCAATCCAGGTAAAAATGCATTCCCAGGGCGGAAAAGTAAAAAGCTAAAAATACTAATTTTCCAGGTAGATTACGGCGTTAAAGGAAAGAAACCGTAGGCAACTGCCAACTACTAACCTAGAGGTGTAATGAAGCCAAATCGTTCTGTCAGGCGTGCGAAGAAAGGACATCCAACAAAATGCGTCTGTGACGAAGCGAATGTCGGCGATATAACCCAAAACACCGGAATATAAAAAAAGGGTTTGCGATGCCTCTTATATCCTTCCCAAAATTAAGTTGGCCACCAAGACCGTTGAGACAGGGACCCCAAGGAGCGATCCAACTTACACGAAACAAAATTCGTCAGGAAATGACCGAAAAATGCCCAAAAACAGGCTAATTCAGCTTATCAAAGTCCCAAACATTTGAAAGTGGGCCAACAGAAAAAGTGAGGAATGCAGAGTGTTATTTAAACTGATAAAGACAGAGCTGTTCCTTATTCAAATTTAAGAATGATGCTAATAGGTTTGCCTAGCCACTTAGGGAAAATTATTGTATTTTTACGGAATAAATGTGAATTGCGAAATCTAACTAATTATTTCAACTATTGCATGCTAAACGACATAATGAGCGTAACACCTTATCGCATCCAATAATAAGTTAACTTTGAAGAATCTCATTTTTCGTAATTCACAGAGTGGAAATTTTTTTTAAATTGTTTTCTGCGTTTCAGAGTAAGTGATCGTGACTTCATATTTGAGACGTTTTGTCAATTCTAAGCAACTTTCATAAATAACATTTTTGAGTATTTTAAGCAATACGAGTACTTTATTCTTGAGTCCCGTATGCGAAAGAAGATATTTAACTTTAAGCAAGTAAATTTTAAATTTAAGAAGATATAAGGACTTGTCAAGAATACAATTTTCTGATAAACGGATAATAAAAAAGTTTCCACATGTGTCCAAATGTATGCCGGGATGTTGTAGTGGTTACTTGTATACCCTGTAATTTTGTGTATGTATATATAATACGTTTGCATTATATGACAGTATATCAAGGAAGCGCAGGCAGTTGGCGGTTAAAAGCGTGCATGTGTGGATGTGAAATTTTATACCACAGAAGGTGACATTCCAATGCCAGAGCTGTGGTGTTAGTTTTGAAGTGTAAAAGTACAATTCGGGATGGTCGTTCCACACGTAAGAATATGCCCTGATGCATACCGTGGTGGCGCAGTCGAGCTCACTAATCGCTCGGTCACGCTGGCGCTGATTTTTGAAGTAGTTTGTGGTAATTACGTGGATTAATAGAAAGCATGAATTGTAAGATGTGTAATAGATATAATTGCCCAGATAGCTTTGCTTGGAGATTGTTTGATAATTGTTATTGCTGCACTGATTGCAGAGAGCTTTGTAGTTTGGGTTGTTGCTCATTATTTTATTGCTGGGTTGATGCCCAACCGGTACCGCAGATAGTGCACTATTGTACATTGTACCTTGATAATTACATTATCAGTGATCCAGGAGCGCACCTGGATAGTCATGGGGTGCTCACTTTCTACAAATGCCTTGTTAAGTTGATCTTCTGCGGGAACAGCAATCGCAGTTGCAATTCATACTGGCACGAGTTGTAGCTTATTGGTCTAGTTAACAGTCGGCTAATGGGAGCTAGAGCATTCGATATTATAGGTATATTACACGTAAATCATCGGTGGTGCACCTCATTCGCGATAGAGATATTTTACTAGATGCTACGTGGGAGCACCGCGGGTGCCGCAAAACTCCCTATAGGTCATCCCAAACACGTACTGCTAAATTCGTAATGCTGCTTTACACAGCTGGTTATGCAATTTGGCTGTTTTGTGCTTGCGAACTTCTACATTATTTCTATTGACAACAATTTCTTATCCAACGACAGAAGTTTTTCTATTGATGACAATCTTTCGGTAGAAGTATACTTACGAAAAACAAATTATTATCTAATGATGTAACTTGGATTCTACAGTGTGACTTAAAATTGTGTAGATCGTCACGGTTGTTAAATTTATTAGTCCATTATAAAAATTTTTGTAATCTAGAAAAATCACAGCCTAATGTTAATGAGTTCCTTGAAAGAAGTGTAAATTATCTTGAAAAAGTTTTGGACGTTTGGGATGGTGATAGTGATTTCATGTATAGCAAACAGTTAGAAATTGTAGTCGACCAAGTTCGGCAGTTTGTAAATAAGAGAAACACTTACTCAGTAACAATAATCATAATGGCATTAATGTTAAATTGTCAATCTTCTTCTTCTTACAATATTTTAAGTGAATTTTTAGTACTGCCCACAAAACGACGTTTGCAGCGTCTCTCGGCAAATTTAAATATTTCACCTGAATCTGATGCCAGTACCATGAAGTATTTAAAATATCTTTTAAAAACAGTAAGCGAATTGGACAAAGTTTATGTTTTGTTAGTAGATGAAATAAATATATATTACCTCCCGTGTGGAATATCGTTCTCTATAGTAGGTTCTGCTGACAATAACAATGACCTTACCAAAACTGTTCTTACATATATGATTTCCCCGGATTTTGGTAACTTGTTAAATTACTACCTGTAAATAACATTAAAGGGAATGATGTAAGCAGTTACACAACCAGTGTTGTCAATTTAATACAACACTGTGGTTTTGAGGTTCTGTGCATAATAGCTGACAATCACTCTATTAACAGAACTATGTTTAAAAATTTGTGTCCAGATGGTCAAAAAATCCCAAATTCCCAAATAAATGTATTTTTCTTTTTGATTTCGTTCATATATTCAAAAAGATTTGGAAGAATTTAATGAATCTTAAAAATTTGGACCAGATTTTCGTATTTTATGATTTTGATGATGAGAATTTAATCCGATATGTCAAATTTAAAGATATAAAAGATGCTTATTATAAAGAAAAGTTTTGTATAGGGCAACATGCTAAGTCTGTATATTTAGCGGACAATGTTTTTCATCGGTCCACTGTCGCTTCTTTAAAAAGTGATCCCCAATTTCAAGACACGGGCTGTTTTCTCGAAATAATTAGAATGTGGTGGGATGTTGTAAATAATCGTGCTCTCTTTAAATGCAATCAGAAAAGAAATGAATTTGCAAAACCAATACCAGCTGTTGATTCTCAAATGAAATTTAAAAAAAAACTTTACTATTTGGCTTGATAAATGGAACTGTATTGAGAATAATAATGGCTGCTTATCCAAACAAACTTTTGCAGCAATTCGTCACAGTACATCGATATTCATACAAATAGTGGAGTACTCATTTTCAAATTATCACGGTAAAAGTTGACTACTGTAAATTTGGAAAAACGGTTTGGGTTTTATTGGACATTATGTGGATGCAACTACAATGTGTCTTACGACGACATAATAGGTGCTGAGAAAAAAATTAGAACTAAACGAGTATTTAATCCAATTGTCCCTTTCTGTAGCCTAAGTGTATAAGATGGAGACCATGGGGAGAAAAACGAAAAGTAGGAAGACCCCAGATGAGATGGAGTGACGATATAAAGAAAACTGCAGGACTAAACTGGTACGACGTCGCACAAAACCGAGAAAGTTGGAAAAACATGAGGGAGGCCTATATCCAGCGGATAGAAAATGGCTAAATAAAGAAGAAAAAAGAAGTGTATTAAAAGAGCAATTTGAACTGACGACTTTAACGCTGACGAATCTGTTTGCGAAATAGAACAAGAACTTTTAA
The DNA here is from genome assembly GCA_940337035.1 of Agriotes lineatus. NCBI lineage: Eukaryota > Metazoa > Arthropoda > Insecta > Coleoptera > Elateridae > Agriotes > Agriotes lineatus. The sequence continues at coordinate 225,060 of CALNHX010000070.1, read as the reverse complement.
TTGACTTCTTACAGGTGCTCCCAACCGAATATTTACGAAGCAGCAATATTGACGAATCCGTAAAATTATACATTAGCGGGTTTGTTGCTCACAAATTATCAAAAAAGTTTGAATGTCAAAACTGCATTATGTTTGTAAAAACTTCAAACGGGACTTATTCCGATTCTGAATATTTTAATTTATTACAAAAGGGGGTGGGCTGTCTATTGTCAGTGATATTGTAAACTTCATATATGTGCACATGATTTCAATTTTGGAATATATAGTTAACCATTCTCAACTTGAAGTAAAATTTTTGAAAATTAAGAAACAGAAGAGTGTGCTATGTAATTGAACAATAAAAAGCTTTAAAGTCGATTTGTTCTATCTAGATATTATTGAATCGGGCGAAATTATAAAACGATTTTAAAATTAATATTGTCCACTTTAAGCAATGTTTTTTATAAATAACTATGTAAAAAATAAAGACCAAAGAAAGTAAGCATGAGCAAAATGAAAGTAGCAATCAACAGCGCAAATTGAATACATTTAAGAAATAAGAAACATGTTGTATTGTTAAGAATTGAATTATAAATTATACATGAAGCTAATATTTCAAATACATGGGTAGGTATGTGTTTGTTAATGTTTTTTTTTTCTGGACATTACCTATAGTAAATAAATCTAATATAACTATTGTTTTTTCCTTCTACGTAAAATACAATTTAATGATCTGAAAATTACATTTGAGCAAATACTAACTGTTTACATACGTAGCGCGTGCAAAGGAGTCCGGACCACTACAATCAGCTGTTGAGACGTTGCCACATGGTATGTAGCGGCTAGTAGGTAGAGTCGGCTGTGGTCGAGTCAAATCTTTTATGTCATTAACCTCTGAACTAAACGGTCTGAAACCGTCAATGTATTCTACAAAGATGCATATTTTGCTCTCAGAATCCAAAGTCAGAGTAAATAACCCCATCTCTACATCACTATACTAATATAAAATCAAATTCATTAATAATGTGACGTAATGGCTCTATTCATATTATTCTTAAGAAGAATCCCCATAATATGTACATGGTTATTCATTATAAATTACCCACCCCTTATCATCGTTATTATTGCCTATAGAAAAAAGTTTTAAATAAAAGTTATGTGGTTATAACTGAATTTCGTTAAAATGCTATCAAAAGTACAGTGGCGTGCATAATTAAGGGGATACAAAAAAGTAATATATTTTTTTAAATGGAACACCCCGTATATTATTAAATTTTTGGAATGATCTTTCTTTCCTGATTTCAAAAATATACCATATGTTACCCTTACCTTATACCGTTTTTGAGTTATTAAACGTCAAATATCTTAGTTAAACTAGTTAACATTATTAAACATAACAAAGTTTTATTCAGGAAATTTAAATATAAATAAATGATAACTAATTTTTATTATTTCATTAAAGAAATGTCACTTATCAAACAAAATAGTTGCATTTTCATAGCTTACTTTAATAATTCCTATTTACAGTAACTAGTTCAACTAAGATATTCAACGTTTAATAACTCAAAAACGGTATAAGGTAAGAGTAACATATGGTATATTTTTAAAATCGGGAAAAAAAGGTCGTTCCAAAAATTTAATAATATACAGGGTGTTCCATTTAAAAAAATATATTACTTTTTTGTATCCCCTTAATTATGCACGCCACTGTACTTTTGATAGCATTTTAACAAAATTCAGTTATAACCACATAACTTCTATTTAAAACTTTTTTTTCTATAGACAATAATAACGATGATATGGGGTGGGTAATTTATAATGAATAACCCTGTACCTAAAATCTAACCTCACATTAATATAGCAAGTATTAAATAACCAATTTTCTACGCCAGCGGACTAATATATCAAATCGAATTAATTCAATATTGTGTTGCTGGTTCTAAAATTTTACATTTACCAAATTTAAGACATAACCTAAACGATATGACATTTATTTACAACCTAACCTAACCTCTATTAGACTCAAAAACATGAACTTAAAACTAAAAACCTAAAACCTACTTTCCGCGAGTCAACGAGCCGCTTGCATAACATACGTGGGAAAGTCGGCTATTATTAATATTCCGGCCGCTCGTTTGGGGGCAAATTTCGCCCCAAGAAAAAATCGGGTACTTACACCACTTCCTCAAGAAGGCACTCGACAGTTTGGCGTACTTCTCCCGGTCTTTCATTATTAAACTGGTTTGCACTAATGGACGCTCAGTAGTTCAAATGCAAAAGAATTATTGTTTTGTCAATTGCTTCAAAAGGCAGCAAGTCAAATAGCCTCTCGTCCCTAATGGTTTCTACCCGCTCAGAAGTTATAATTACTGACTTCTGAATTGATTTAAGAGTAGGAAAATTTTCATATTCCGAGACCGTCAGGCGTGGGGAAATTTTAAAATTTAAAACAGTTCTAGGTAGTCAGGGAATAAATAAACATAATAACGACGCGGCAAAAAATGCTCCCTGAGGCTGAGTGAGGCTGCAGTTTTTGTTTTCGTTACGTAAATAGCTGGAGCGTGTAGCATACCTGCACACCCATTCGAATTATAAACTCAAACGAAATTGCAGACCTGCTGCTTATTCCGTTTGATCGGATGAGATCTGCAATCCTTTTGCGGATATTTTCCACTAGCAAAGAGCAAACGAAGATCAAGCACCGCCCGGCGTAATGGAAATGCGTCTGAACTACTCAAGGACGAAGCTTTATCTAACGTACAAAATTCAGCTTTTTTGAATGGGTAAAATCTCGAATGCCATTACGTTTTGCTAAAGCCTACAAGTGCGGAATAAATTATTTTGCGTTTCAGAATTTTTGCAGTGAAATTCGGCATTATATTCTTTAATTTCATGGGCAAGTACGATTTGACTAGGTATATTCGCCATTTATAAGATATTTGGTTTTGACCAGTTGACCAAATTAACAAAAATCTGGTGTGATACACTCACACAGCTTTCTTTTACAGTGATCTTATAATTAGCCAAAAATTAGAGTTTTAATTTTTCAGCATTTGTCAAAAATTTTCAACAATAGAAAATTCTACAAAAACGGTTCAAAATAGAGCGTTAGTTCAAAAGACAAATTTTCTCTAAAATTTTGAGCTGAATTCAAAAATGTAATAATATACCGAGTGTTCTATTTAAAATAGGAGCTAATAAAAAAATTGAAAAAAAAACAAAAAAAACCCATTTTAGAAGTATTGTACTGGAAAATCACCTATCTCACGTCAATACACATCAAAAATGTAATAAAAATGTAAAGTTTGAAAAAATCGTTAAAGCCGTTTTTGAAAAAATCGAAAAAACTGAGTAAACACCTACTTCCGGTTATGTGATTTACATAGTACACAAAACTTATATATGAAATTTCAACATCATACCACTTTTCGTTTTTGAGATATTCTGTTCACAGACAGACACACAGACACACTGGCAGACAGACAGACATACACACAGACCAATGAACAATATGTTTTTTGGGATCAGGGAACTCTAAAACGTGAAGATCTGTTAAAAACTCAATTTCGAATTTTTGGGGTGAATCCAATACTTAGTTTATCGTAAAAGGAAGTAAAAATTTAAATAAAGAACTTGACTATATGCCTTAACCATTAACATAAAACACTCTTTTTAACACATACGCATTTTTGAAATGAAGGAAAAAGATGAAATTTTTTATGAAGATGCTAGAGACAATTTCCGATTGACCGTTAAATATAGTCAAAATGGCCGACTTCACCGGTTTCACCGGAAATGATACCAACTTTGATTTTTTAAATTAATCATCCTATATATGTTATGTTTTTCGCAATGTACGACTCAAATTACACACAACAGTGCTGCCGAATTTGTTTAGGTATTGCACAAAAATATTTTAAAAAATAATTAATTAATTATTCTTCAATTTTAGATAAAGATAAGGTAGTGTATGATGCATATCGTTAGATTGGTAATTAAATTTTTTGTTTAATGGCAAAATAGAGTAGGTGCCATTTAAAAAAGTAACTTTTTCTTAAAAAACTTGTTTAGCAATGTTTTTTCTTTTATTAAGAGTGTGTTATTGACTTTATTGATAAAATAGCTATTATTATTAGTTGCTAGAGTCAATTAAAATATATTTTTTCAAGTCACAGCCTTCTATCGTAATAAATAAAAGTTGGAAGAAATATTTTTTTTGTTTCAAAAAACAAAAATTTGGCGAGATCGGTTTATGTAATTTGACTTGTAAATTCCGAAAAACATCAAATACACAGGGTGTTCCATTTAAAAAATCAAAGTTGGTACAATTTCCGGTGAACCCGGAAGTGGTCCATTTTGATTATATTTATCGGGCAATTATAAATTATCTCTAGTATCTCTATATAAAATTTTATCTAAATCTATAAATAACAAAGATATAAACATGCCCCTGTTCTCATTGTCACCCGGTATAGCAATCAATGTACAGTCGTGTTCAAAAATGTGTTGTACAGATACATTTGTAAGTTTATTGATGGTTGTTATTACTCAACACAGACTTACACTTTATCATTTAGGTAGACCAAGATGTACATTTTCAAAAGTATATGTGTGTACAACACCTTTTTTAACTTTGTGTAATTAATTTATACTCACAAAGCACAACTGCTGTACAACACTTTAGTGAACACAATTGTACGTAGGTTAATCGTAACGTTCACTTAAAATAAACACCCTGTATATATATAATCATTGTCTTTGGAATAACATCTTGTCGTAATTTTCCACTTAATAAAAGAGATCTGATGTAAATTACTGAACTTAGAATTACTGGAATCTTTTGTGCTTTAATAGAAAAAAACATTATTGTTGCTATATGCCCTAGCCATTTAAAACAAAACGCTTTGTATAACATAAACGCATATTTTAAATGGACGAGAAAAGGATATCGTATTGTCAACAACAGAACATTTTAGTTTGACTCCTAGTATAGTGTATAGCAATTTAAATAGATAAATTGAACAAAACGTTCACTTCAACTAAACACCCTGTATATATTTACAATAAATTTTCTTTGTTTCAAATTTTCTGTTTTGTTTTATAAATCCTACGAGCAACTTTCAGGAATTCAAAATTTCAAATATTAAAACGATGGAATTAATGAGAAGTGCAGATACGATGGAGTTTCAAATAGTTTTTCGGCATGCAATCGAGCTATGCGTTTACTATCGTCCAGAACTAAACGTTTCGGTTACTGCTGCACTTTGCAATTAGGGTTTAAAAGTCCACGCCAGCTCATGCTCCAGAAAACGAGTTCACAGGCGAGAAGCGATGCACAGTGCGACAACCCCAAGCAAAAAATCGGGGGTCGCAGAAACAGCACAGGCCCAATTCCACTTCGCAGCACGGGAACTACTTACACGCTTGCACCTGGTTCGTTTAGTTCGATTTCAGTGACGAGAGGTGACCGCGTTAGAGCAGCAATGCGGATGTTAACGAGTGAAACGAAGAAGTCGATGAAAGGAAGACTGACTTAACGGTCGGGTCACACCTGATCGAGTCTTCGTTGCAACCCCGCTCACTGTTTACCTGCTAAGTGTAAGTGCGCCCCAGCTCTAATTGTGCACTTCGCAAGGTATATTGCGTTCGTGCCGTGGAGGTGCGTGATTTTCACGCACCGTGCTAGCAATTGACGCGGTTTTCACGAACAATAGCGTCCATGGCTGGCTGGATGCGACGAAAACAATGCATTTCTTTGGAATATTACTAAACTAATTACTATTATTTTTTTAAAATACTAACGAAGCATGGATATCGATCGCATGGCGCAGTTAACAAAAGAAACAACAAACTTAATTAATAAAAAATTTATAAAAGAGATCAATCGGGCGAATATCACCAGTAAAACAGAAGCAATCAATATTCAAGAAATGCTAGGCACAAGAAGATTTGAACAAAATTGTGGCGAAGCATGTTCTCAGTGTCACAATCTAAGTCTCTAAAGATAATGCTGATGATGACGCTTTATCCTATAATGACTGCTATGATGTAAAGTGTGGTTTTAGATGCAAAATGCCCTTTTGAATGTGGAGTAGTTTCCATCAATCAAACCTACAATGTTTCTGGTTTTTACAGTATTATGAATACCTTTCTAAATTGCCTATATTAGAAAAGGGTAAGCTGTCAAAAGTTAACTATAGATCCGCAAGACCGCGTAATTCAGCGGCCCGGGGCACAAATAAGGGGGCCCTGATTAAAGAGTTCTATTTTAAACTTACATAATAAAATTAATGAAAGGACTGTGAATAGGGTCGGACAGCCATGACGTCACTTTTGTGCGAATTTTAGAGTGATGTTATTTTCAAAATTACTACTTTAAAAGTAACCCTTATCGAAATACGCGTTAAAGCAATCATGTTAAAAATGGGACCCTTTGCAAGCACACCTGCGGTTCGAACAAAGGATACTCTAACGATTAATTGTAGTAATTTAAGTAATTCTGCAATAATTTTTATTAAATTGTAACGCTAGCGTCTGCAGCAAATTTTAATTATACGTTAAAAATGTATTTAATTTGTACATCGCCTAATCGGGCTTTACATCTAGCCAGTGCTCGAAATGGTGATAACAGATCACTCACCCGCTATGCGCAAAGACACGAAGAAGCAACCCCAGCATCGTCTCCCACTCAATGGTACACAGTACGGCTGTACCGATAACGCCGCCAAAGAATATATAAGCATTATTCTTTTAGATATCCTCGAGAGCTTCACAGCACTGCAGTACCACACCTGAGGTAATTTTGCAACAGCCCAGGGCTAGTAAAGCGGCTCTACTGTCACTGAAGATACCAATACATTGATTCTCGAGTTTCCTTTCAAGAATTGCTTTTGCACCATGTATTATTCCTATTACTTCCGCTTGGAAGACAGTGGCTATTTTGTCTAGTGGTATACTTTGGCGGAGGTTCAGATCGTCAGAGAAAACTCCGGAACCCGTTCCATGCTTTGTTTTAGATCTATCAGTAAAGATGGATATATCTATATGATGGGTAAATCCTGCATTTTCATAGACGTTAAATTGTCTATTGAAGGCATATAGTAGAGAGAGGTAATCTACCATAGCGTCTCTGACGGATTATTTTTTGTATAATCGTTTTTGGAATTTATAGACCTCCCAGTCACTAATAATTCTAGCTCTTTTTGCTTTGTTAAAGAGTTTGCCCAATGTTGATTTTATTCTGTCGAGTTTCGGATACCACCAGAAGGTTGTGCTACTCGCTTTGGATGTCTTCAAGGGGCATGACGATTCGTAAGAGTGTAGAATCGAGTTCTGCAGGATATTCACACTGATTTGCAAGTCCTCTACCTGATCAATCTTTTCTGAGGAAACCAAAACCACCAGTGAGTTTCCAGATCTGTTTTGTTGGATAGTCTGTCAATTTGAAACAAAGCCATCTGTAGTCTGACATAGATACAACAGAGCATACCTGCCAGCCCACAATATTATTGGAAATATCTGAAGAGGCCAGAGTGATATCAATCACGGTCTGGCTACTCGTTGTGACGAAAGTTGGTTCACATCCGCCCCACCCAACTTGCTATATACTTTTTAATGTTACTGAAGAAATGGGCACTAACCTTCTGATAGTATTTCTTGTACCTGAGTGTGTATTATATCAGCTCCTAACTAGATGCTAGTCAGCAAACAATACCTCCTTGGTTATTCACGACCAAATAAAACTCGTTGCAGCTCTTTGACCCCCTTATTATGTGGATAGACCGTTCAACAGCATATCACAAACACTCACTTGCACTTTGTTACTGGTTTCGAAGTATAATACCACTTTAAATAGCTTCAAACGATCTTGAATTCTATTTTGAATAGTACTTGTGACCCACAGTCAAATCTGATCATAAAGAGTACTATATTGCTATTACGTATCAAATATTCAATTATTTTCCTTCACAATTAATGAGAATTTAACCCTTAACGTGATTAATTATTGTCGATTATAAATTCAAGTTATTTTTTTAACTTTAAGTAACCCCAACAGTTAAAACATACAACTGTTACATTACATGATACCCATTGGAAATCTGGATATTATTATTAAACAAATACATCATTCTTACAGCATGTTGCATTACAAGTGTGAGTGGGTTTTTATTAAAACTGCGATACAGTAACGAACGACTGGTTGATAAACAATATAGTTAATAATTGGGTTTAGTTCTTCGGGACAGCAGTTCACAAACAAACTTACATTTTCAATGCCTGCTCTGAAATTAATATAGTTATGGTTTTTAATATGACACATTTCTAGAAAAATACATTGGTTATGATTGTCTTCACTGTTCAGAATGGCAAGGTTTGGAAAGTCGATGTTGTGTTTACTTGAGTGAACATGAGATGCAAGAGCACTAGACTTGTCTTTAGATTAAGTCTTGCGTCACTTATGTGTATATTAATTCGATTTTACTTCCCTCGTTTAAAAACGAAGAAAATATTGTAATCGCGAAAAAATCATCCTCTTATCATAAAACACAAATAGATGTTATCTTTTGTTAGATGAATTTCACACGCTAGCTAGAATTTCTGCAGCATATGTTCCCCAAACTTCTATTGCCACGTGTTCAACCAGGCGCTGTCTCATAAATTACTCAAACAGACAGACGCAAAGGTGTGCAGCACAGCTGCTCGATAAGTACAATTCTTGGTTATATCTGCAGTGTATTAAGTCCCCAAACGAACAGCTGCTGCCTCATAAATCACTCAAAATACTCGTTAGGTCATTCAAAGGCAGCAAAAGCCACTTCTAGATTAAAATATGGGCCATAAAACACACACGTTGAGCAGATAATTTTAAGATGTCAATCAAAACACTCGTTAGCCTATTCAAAAGGTCGTAAAAGTTATTTCAAAATTGATATATAAGCCATAAAACGTGTTGAGCAGAAATCCAAGCAAGCTTAGCCGAAAATTGGTCACTCTATCTTTCATCCCGTAGCGCTTCAGCCAATTACATTGCCAAATTAATCGTTTGTCCCATTTTCAACCAATAGTAGCAAACATCTCAATATTCCCCGCCACAATTGGCTTTCATATCTTTTAAAAGAGTCTGCGGAGAATTTCTTTAGTTGCCGTATCTAAGCAAGTTATCTAGTTGGTGCCGAGTGTCTTTACGTGTTTTGACCACGACGGTTCTAACTTCCGAAGATATCGTATCCTCTCGATTCGCCCTGCGGAATTTAATTTACGGAACCGATCGATTTAAGTAACTTAATAAGAAGTGGACACGGAACCAGACACGTACAAGTTTTCGTACGGCAGCATCGCTTGTCATTCCGTGCTATCGATTTTTCTCCCCGATTTTCCAGCAGTTACAGCGGCCTCGCTTGTCACATTCCATTCTATCGAGCTTCCTCGATTCTTCTGCAGCACTGCAACGACACGTCCAAGCGCGATTTCCTAAGAGACATCAAGCAACACAAGCCGCAGCGAGGAACTTAAAAAAGTACTGTGTAAAATTTATATTAATGTAACGCCCCTTATTTTCGCTAAGTGAAATAGTGTCGCGGAAGCAAATTAGAGTGACGCACATTTGAATGGCCTCTTATAGCTTTCAGATAACGGCAAAATAATCATTATCATTTCACGGATTCGTAATACTGTAAATAGTTAAGTTAAGATTACCGAGTGAGAATATTTAGCAGTTTGTAAATTACCATGACGTTATGTAGGACAAGCGATTTAGTAATTAAGTCAGCTGTAATCATTGTACATACTAATTTTAGTGTTTTGACGTTAATATATTGAATTTTAATTATTCTATGTTTTCTTTGGATTTGACGGTTGTTGCATGCGATCTTTCCTGTATTTAAGTGTAAAAGGTTCTACCTGTAGGAAATCACTTAAGGTAAGTTCCATCCGGGACAGCGCAAGAAAGGACGTCGCTGCAGCAGTATCAGCAACACACCTACGGGTAATTTTCTCTTTCCACTTTTAAGACATCGCTCAGTATTATTATTAGAAAAGTGGTGGAGCTCAGGCATTGAATCCGCTTTAAGTTATTGAGCCCTTGTCCGGTGTAATAAACAATCCCGAATTAACCTACGCCCTCTCGACTACTTGCCGGCTTTTTTATTGCCACCATTCTGGGCGGGCTGGGCTTGTAATCACTCAATATTGTCTTAATCCCGTATTCAGGTGTACCACAAGGGTCTAATTTAAGGCCCTTATTGCTTCTACTTTTTATTAATGGCATTTGTTCAGTATTACGATATTCTAAATGTCCCCGTATGCCGATGATATGAAAATTTACAAAACTATTAATTTAATTCTATGAATTATTGCATTAAATTACAAGACTTTGTAAATATTTTAAATTGGAGTATTGCAAATACATTACTTTTTTAACGCTTTCAAGTGTCATGTATTAACTTTTACCCGGAAACAAACGTCACTCATAATTGATTACGTTATTTTTTTTAACAGAGATAAAACGCTCCAACAACTTTGAAGATTTGGAATATTATTAAATCCAACATTAAACTTTAATAATTTAATTGAAGAAAATATTACCGACGCAAAAAAGACATTAGGATTTATTATTCGCAACTCTTTTAGTGTCCAATCTACAAACACTTAAGAAATTATACTTTAGACTAGTCAAACCATTAGAATATTGCTGCATACTATAGAATCTTAATCAGCAGCTGCAAAATCATGAACTTGAAAAGGTCCAAAATACATTTTTACGGACATTGTATTGTGAGCAACATTGAATATATCCGCATTATTCTAGTATTAGGACAAAGTACCTACAAAACTTCTATAAAAATATTTCATTAAAAAGTAGAAGAGAGGTTCTGATGCTGATTTGCTAAAATTGTGTACGATAAGTGTAACTAGTAGACACACGGGGAGTACTGTTATGTTTGCTTAACTACCTCTTGCGTTACTAACTCCTATAAACTCTATTCCAAAAATTATAAACTATCGACTATCGTTTCAATTGTCAACATCCATTTTCTCAACATAGACCCAAAACTATTTAGAAAAGAGATATTAGATCACTATCTCGAACAGTGGAGATATTAAAATAAATATCTCGACCCGGGCGTTGTGAGGTAGACCCTGAGTAATACACCCAATAACAAGCTAAACAATCAGTTGTTTTTAACTTAAGACAAGTTTAGGCAATTTGTACTTAAAACTGTAGCAGGTGGGTATATTTTTTATCATTTAGTTCTATTTTCTATCTATTTTTTGTATTACTGTAACTACTTAAAGCATGCAAAAAAGCCTGCAAATGTTAAGTTTCCATGTAATTAAAGCCGAGTCTGTAAATATTCAAGTATCATTTAACATATGACTATGCTGCCAATAGCTCCATATTCATTAAAGAAAACTTGAGTAATGACTTCTTTGCAAAATAGAACTTTAGCACGTGTGTATGACAAACGGATATAAAATTTGAGTTATCTTGCTGTTTATGGCTCGTATTTTTGAACTACCGCTCCTAGAGCCAATAATATAGGAAGGATGCTGCAACGCTGTGGGTCGATTATACCTAAGTAATACCGTTTAGAAGCAGCTCATTTCGAAAAAAGAGATTGCGAAAACTAGAAGAGCAAATTAACGATACAATTAAATTTTAATTCGCTTACATTATATTATAAATAAATTATTAGCAATAAAACTGTTTTCATTACAATTGAAATTGCACTATTTTAGTGATTCTGAGCAACGTCTTTAATAATATTTGTCAATAAAACTAAGCCTACTGGTGGTAGACTACAATAATAACCCCTAGTATAACTGAAATAAAATTAAATTTGCCAGAAAATAGATAAGTAAGATACAGGGGTGTATAAAGGAGAAATGAAATATATTGTATTTTTAAGCTCATTGAATATAAAAAGTACCTAACTACGAAAAAGAAATTATTTTAAAAAAAGTACATATGTATTGTAATTATGCCCTCAAATAATAACGGCTTTAGTGAGAATATAAATAATTAAATAGGGCAAGTCAGTACACAATACTCTTGGTAGTTATTTTAAATTTAAAAAAAAACGTAAAACTTTGCCGGTCAGTATCTTAGGCTAATCAAAACGAAATGTATTTATTACTCTTCAATAAAATAGAGAAGCTGCGTGGCGCAGATGGGTTAGCGCCAGGCTTGCATTAAGCAAGTCCTCGGTTCGAATCCCGCTGGGGTCGGAATTTTTCCGTATCCTTGGCGATTAGAATCGGGCTCAGTGAGACCATTCACAGTTGGGCACCAAATTAACTGTGCTCTACTCAGAAACACAGACCTAAGAGATAGAGTAACAAGGTTAACACATCACCAAGACACACACTTCACACAATGGTTGCTGCGCAAGCACCAAAGACGCGATCCAACTCTGTATCCCGAATCCGGGGCAAGTTGATCATTGTACCGCCAGATGCCAGCGCATATAGCACCAGCCTCGACACCGCAAGGTAACTGAGGTTACAGATAATACATACATACATACAATAAAATAGTTAATTGCCGCTTTCTATATTTTATCGAATTGCAATATTTCTTTGAGCTTGCTCCGGCAAAACACAAAACTAATATCTCAGGTTCGGTTCAAATTTGAGTTTGATTTTAAAATTATTCTTTGCAATATTTAACTCAGAATAGCTCAAATACGCCAAATTTTAGTACAACCGCGCTACTCAATTCAATTACTCATAACCTCACAAACTTAACCACAAAAGGTTTGCGTGCATACAGCGTTTTATTTTGATATTCAAAAGCAAAATTTGCAAGAAACCACAGGTAAACTGCATTAAATCTCCCGCCTAGCAACAACTAACTTGATTTTGTTTCAGATCGTGACATAAAACATAAAAATATTTTGTTGTGCTTCCTGTGATAGCTCCAAATCCTGGCCAAAATCGCATTTTCTGGTAACGCCACGCAAGTTACTCGAACTGGGACGGATCTAGATGCTCGGAAACACGACGAACCTCTTCAGCAAAGTGTGTTCTCGAAGTCCACTAGCTTTCCGGACTCCAACCGCATAAAAGCTGGTGCAGGTAACGCCGATGCCCTTATTCGCTGGAAATCGCTTTCCTGGACCCAAATCTTGTTCTGGGATACTCTTATACCTCTTCCTGGCCTTTAGAACTTGCGATTCTTGGCTTCTGAAATTCAAATGGACCGGTGTCGCAGCTCGAAATACCCAGGTGCTCGGGGCCGAACTCCAGCCGATTTTAGTTTGATTAATTTTATAAATTTTTATCGGAAAAACTTTTGCTAACACTTCCATATATGCTCGGTAACTTGCAGAATAATTCTGTATACTTTTTTACTTGACAAATAACTTTTATTGTATTAAAACATTAAAATCCAGGAGCACCATTTGTCCACAACTTGACAATTACAGGAATTAATTCCTTATTATTTAACAAAAGAGCATCGCGTTACCTAGTAACCGCTATCTGATATTGTTTAAAGGAAACAAGTATTAGTTACAATTTCACATAAAGGAATACAATTTGATTAACGTGTTTGTTGCTTAAAACTAGAAACTGTATTTATTTCTTATACATAAAAATTGTTCTTTCTCGTCACATAAAACGTTATTTATTACTTCTATGCTATAAACACTTAGTTTTAAAATGCACTGGCAATTGAGTTTCAAACACGTCACTGATTATTCTTCATTTCAGTTGCCCTCGTTCTGTATTGCTCTTTGCAAATTCTATCTTATCTTGCTTCGATTTCCATCTACCTTTCAGCTTGCTTGCTTTTCACTGGCCTGTACGTTTATTAATAACTCTACGCTCATTTTCATTATGCACATAACCATCCTTTTGTATTATTTACTTTTATTTAGTTCGGCTTCAAATACGCTCAAACCTGCCATATTACTTCTATTATATTAGCCGTCTTAAATCTTTCTTTTACTCAATCTTCAAATTCAATCCCTCTGAAATCTGCTTTGCTTATGCTAGCCTTTATCCTTCTAATTATTCTTCTTGCATCTCATTACCGATGCATTTATCTCAGTATTTATAAAAAGTAAACTAAATTCTCAATATAGAAAGCACATATGTATTTACAAAAATAATTAAATAGTTTATAAAAAGTACAAATATATTTACAAAAAATAAAATAAACTATCAATAAAAATTCTTTGGTAAATATATATGCACTTTTTTATTAACAATTCAATTTTTTTATAGTTACATGTGTACTTTTTTATAAACAATTTAATTTATTTTTGGTAAATATGTATGCACTTTTTTATTAACAATTCAGTTTATGTTTGGTAAATGCATGTGTATTTTTTTATAAACAATTTAATTTATTTTAGGTAAATCTGTATGCACTTGTTTATTAATAATTCAGTTTATTTCTTTACTAACATGTGTACTTTTTCATAAACAACTCCATTTCTTTTTTGTAGTTAGATGTCTTGCACTTTTTTATATTTAATAAACTTAGCACTGTTTGAAAATTTAGTTACTAATAATAGGGTAAGTATATTTTATTTCTCCCATACACACTCCTGTATCTTCCTTATCCATTTTCCATCAGATTTTATTTTATATCAATTGAATCGGTGATTGTTGAAAGGAACTAACTCCAGAAAAGTTAGTTTTTGGCAAACTACAAAAGTTTGTCTTACAACCCTGTTGAAAATTGAAGTGAAAATCTATTTTGTCTGATACAATGTTGTTAAGTCAAGGATCAGCTAAAGCTTAAAATTGATTTAGTTAGGGCTATAAGAAGTTCAAAATTTAAAAAAAGGCGATGGAATTAGTTCCCTTTAATACCAAATTAAAACTGTTTGAAAAAAAAGCAATTTTAAACAGTTTTAAAAATTACAAAACCATTGGTATCATACATTTTAGTTATTTTCTTCAGTGTTGGTAGTAAGCCATTGTAGGTTCTTAGTTCCTTTCTCCACCAACTCGATTTAAATTACTAGACGTAACAAGGTAACATCAAATCGGGGTTAGTTCCTTTTATCACCATTCGATCCGCAAGGTTTGAAAATATACCAATACATATAAATCTCAAAATGTCGAGATTATGGAGTTAGTTCCTTTTAATAGTCACCGATTCAATTACCTATACTAGGGGTTATTATCACACTTTTAAATAATTTTACTGCAAATTAGTAGTCTACCGCCAGTAGGCTTAGTTTTATTGAAAAATATTATTAAAGAAGTTGCTTACGATCACAAAATGGTCGAATATCAATTGCAATAGAAACCGTTTTATTGCTAATAATTTATTTATAACATAATGTGAATTAATAGTAATTTATTATACAAGACGATAAAGTTAAATTTTATCCACGAGTGAATCGTTTAACGTCGAGACGAAGTCGAGACGTTAATGATTCAAGAGTGGATAGAAATAGCTTTATCGTCATGTATAATACAATATTTTTTTCTATAGCAAGAACTTTAACAATTTCAAAAGAAAATAATGACAGTCAATCACATTTCAAAATGTCAGTAGCTAGATTGGGTTGCTACGATAGTACGAAGCTGTCATATTTAATTTAAACAAAACTTAGAAAATTAAATTACTTTATCTATCCTTGATGTTAAAGTGCTACTTTATCTACCCTTGCTGTTAAAGTAAAACTTGACCTTTTGTTTTGAGTTGATGAAAGCACACTTTAACATGTGCTATAGAAAAAAATTTGATTTTTCTAGTTTTCGCAATTTCTTAATCGAAATAAGCTGCTTCTAAAGGGTAGTATCATCGACACACAGCGTTGCAGTATCTCTCCTATACAACTAGCCTTAGACGCAGTACCTAGTTCAAAATTGGGGCCGTAAACGTCAGAATTACCCAAATTTGTTATATTGATGGATACTATGGGTAGTAGCTATGTTGCCAGACATACCATAGTTATGGTATTTATACCACAATTTCGGGCTTGATACCATCAAAAATAATTTAGCTAACATATTCCATAATTTACAGTTTCATAAGATACCATTATTCCCCAAAAAAATATGTAGAAATTATATCAAGACGCCAATCTCCAGCTACAAAAATTAAATTATGCGTTATCATTCGTCTGCTGATTAACAAGCAGACATTTGATCTGGGGGTTCCCCTACAACAGTAGATAGCGTTAAGAAGATCATGCGTGGTATTAGAGATTATTTGATAACGGTTCGGAAGATGAAATCGCTTGAAGTCGTTTCGTTATCGTTTTCATTGCTGAATGCGGGATGCAGGATGTTTAGATTAATTATTGTTTTGTGATGTTTAGTCTTGTGTCTTGGGTTGTACTTTATCGAGTTTAGTTTATCCTAAATTCAGCTCGTATTATAAGTACCACAGTATGCAGGACGTAGTGTTCATGGTTAAGTGGATATTGTGTTCTTTATAGTTTGAATTTTTTGTTATATTAAAATATAATGTGGGGTTCAGTACCTAAGTGTGAGAATGGAGGTTGATATTGGTTAAATCAGGATACGTTACCGAAATGAAAAAAAGTAGTTCAGGCAGCCGGCAACAAAAGCATAAACAAATTGTTGAAAAATATAGCCTGGACTGGAGCGTGTTCTAGAATTCAAAAATTGGTTAAAATCTTCCGCCGATAAGAAAAAAAGCGGTATGTCCTCATATAACACCAAAGCTACAGGTATTTTCATTTTTAAGAAATATGTTAAGTGTCAAACATTGAGCAAATGTCTAAATTTGTACTAGATATTTTATCTCTACCACATGTAAGGGGGTGTCTCTAAGACAAATTTAATAAAAACTAAATTTGGAAATAAACTATCGCTAAAAACAATAAATTCCTTAGTATTAGTATCAGAAGACATAAAAAATATTGTTGCTGTAATGAATATCAACCTTCTAAAGAAATACTTAAAAACATAACTTCAAAAAATAAAATAATGATTATGCTTACCTGGTAACTAATTTCTTATTTACGTTTAAGAATGGTCTGAAGTCATGGATAGTATAGATAATAGAAGATGTAGAAGAATTGTTTTGAGTTTTACGATATTTAATTAATATGTATGTGTATTACTACTTGTAATTTCCGTACCTATTTCATTTTAATGTTTCATTTAATTTAGATAAATGAAGGTATTGCTTACCCAGTTTTTTCATTAAAAATAATATGTGCATATTTATGTATTAATTTTTATAGGTACTTTAATTTCTCTGTATATAGTGATTACACGAATAAATTTGGGTATTTTGTTCTCAAGGATATAAGTATATAATATTTCTAATAATAAAAATACTCTCTGAAAATAATAGTAGTTTTTCTTCAAACGCTAGTAAAACATGGCATTATACTGCTGGATTGATGATGCTAAACAGTCACTTTATTGCCAAGCGGCAGATAATATTATCTGCCGCTGACGACTTGATCTGCCGCTGACAACTTTATCTGCCGCTCGTCAGCGGCAGATAATATTATCTGCCGCTGACGAGATCAAGTAATTTTCTTCGATTTTTGTTAACAAAGTTGTTAATAATTTGTTATAAAAACGTTTGAAGAAAAAATACTATATGTTATTCGGAGCAAAAGTATCTTTATAACTTTTGCTCCTAATAACATAATATACTATTGTATACCAAGGCACCGAAGTTTAACTTTTTATCACGAATGAGGATTTAGTTGCCGAGGCCCTTAGGGTGTACACTATATTTTATTTGAAATCGAGAAATCGTGAAATTGCAACATTTTAACCAACTTTTGTAGGTTATGCTGAAATCGGTTGACGTTTATCTGTCGCCTCGCCACCTACAAAAAAGTCGTAAAACAATGGATTACTTCACTGCCGATTTCTCGTATTTTAATGACGATTTCGGCGTACTTCACTGCCGATTTCAAATAAAGCTTGATTATATAACATAATTTGTTTCCAAATACCATAAAATTTATGTTGCTGCTACCATAATTTATAACTAAGCCTCTGGCAACGCTGGGTAGTAGTAACCTGCCAACGACATTATAGGTTAACTAATGAGTATAAGAAAAACGTCCAAGAACGCCCGATGTTGCCATGCAGAATAAAGATTAACTGGACTCTTGTGGTTCTAAATAAGTGAGTGTTGTCTATAATATGCTCTTATTACTATTCAGTGTATCTGTGATTAAAAGGCCTCCACGTTTAAGGTTAGAATGTGAATAATTCCTATGCTAAGATGTTAACAAGTTAACTTCAACTCTTTTCATTCCAGGTGTAATATCCAATATGTGTCTACTATTAACTGAAAAAGATTAACTGCTTTGCAAGCTGCCTTTTAAATGGTAATAAGTTACCCTAGCTAAGAAATCATTGATAACAGTAATTTTTACTATCCAACAGCAGTTCCGTCCCACTATTCACGAACATGGATGAGATTACGAATGATGATACGTTATATATCAAACAAGAAATCTTTGAAACTACTAAGGATGTCAGTGATTATTCCGAGATGGAAGTTAAACAGGAAAACCTTGAATTGAAAATTGAAGATATTGTTGAAGAAACACCTTATATTTGTTCCGATTTAGAAGAAAACCTAAATGTTTGTTCTATTTGTGATTATAAAACAGCAGAAAAGCGTAACTTTGTTAGACATATGAGCTGCCACACGGGAGAGAAACGTTACTGCTGTTCTGATTGTCAATACAGAACAGCTCAAAAATATGATTTAGTTCATCATATGAGGACTCATACAGGAGAAAAACCGTATAGTTGTTTCATTTGTCAATATCGAACGACTCGAAAAAAAAACTTAAATCTACATATGACATCCCATACGGGACAAAAACCTTATAGTTGTTCCATTTGTGAATATAAAACTGCCCAAAAAAATCACTTAAAGGTACATATGATGTCTCATACAGGTGAAAAACCCTATAGTTGTGCCATTTGTGAATATCAAACAGCTCGAAAAAATTACTTAAAGGTACATATGACTTCTCATACAGAAGAAAAACCTTATAGTTGTTCCATTTGTGAATATCAAACTGCTCGAAAAAAATACTTAAAGGAACATATGACGTCTCATACAGAAGAAAAACCTTATAGTTGTTCTATTTGTGAATATCAAACTGCTCGAAAAAATTACCTAAAGGAACATATGACTTCTCATACAGAAGAAAAACCTTATAGTTGTTCCATTTGTGAATATCGAGCTGCTCGAAAAAATTACTTAAAGATACATATGATGTCTCATACAGGAGAAAAACCTTTTAGTTGCTCCATTTGTGAATATCAAACGGCTCAAAAATTTTGCTTAAAGCTACATATGATGTCTCATACAGGAGAAAAACCCTATAGCTGTTCAATTTGTAATTATCAAACGGCCCAAAAACGTTATTTGAAGATACATATGCGATCTCATACTGGTGAAAAACCATATACTTGTTCTAATTGTGATTTCAAAACAGCACGTAAAAATTCTTTAGTTGCACATATGAAGACGCATAGAGCTAAAATACATCACTCCGTGAAAGCAAAACAGTAGCAAAAGGTGATATAGTCAAATAAAATGAGTTTTATATGAGAGAATAGCCTTAATATGACCTATTTGTGAATACAGAAGGCTACCTGCGTATGTGTGCCAATTGTGAATAGTAAATTACTTAGTTACATGGGGCGGTCCTTAAATATCTTCTGAAGATTGTGATTCCTTGGATTATTTTGTGAGGAAGTGTTTATTTAAACATAGGGCCTAAACGCCCTATTTTCCAAAGTAAAGCGTATTCAAGTTTTCAGGTGGAACGATAAGCATCAAATTAAATTATGAAATACATTTTATGAAATTTTATTCAAACAAAAAATGCACGAACTAAATTACCAAGAAAATCATGAACTTTTAACAGTTACCTACTTGAAAAGTTGAACAAGCTGTATTTCGGAAACTAAGCCAGTTAGGACTATGTTCAGATAAATAATTCCTAATTTTTAGAACGTACTTAAGGACCGCTGTGCATAAAGAGGTTAGTCAAGAAAACAACTTTGTCTTAAGAATGTAGAATTGTAAAGAACATTTATTACTTTATTTTATATTTATGTAAAAATATCTGAACCAATAATAAATTTTTAAAAATGTAAACGTACACGATAATCGACGCCAAAAACAATTACAGATTATGGAGGACGTTTGATAAGTAATGGTGCAAACATAAAATGTGCATTCCAGAGTCCAAAAGAGAAGTATTAGAGCAAATATGCTTATAAAATCGTGCTAATTAATGAGATACAGGGCGTTTAACCTAAAATCAGTTTTAATACTTTTTGCAATAAAAGGAAACTATTTTAGTTCGATCATGATGTGGTAAAGTAGTGGCGCTATCTGTTGGTAATATCGGAAAGTATCTACTCCTCAGGCTCCGTTCAAGGTCATTCAAATCGGTATTTTTACATCAAAGGAACCGACAGTGTCTTTACTTGTTTGATTTATGTACGCTGAATATACATACCTTCTTAACTAGAAATAATTACGAGGGGAGTTTTTATGGTATCTACCTAGCTATGAAAACAACGAATTAGAGAACAAACAAAATTTTATTTTTCTACGTAAGAAACATTAACACTAACACACTTATTTCAACGTTTTTCTAATAACGCTATGCCTTCGAAAAAAAGTCCTTTTGCTAATTTTGCAAAATACGACTCCACAGCGTTTTCCAAGTCATCACTGGATTCAAAGCGACGCCCTCTCAAGTGATTTTTGAGTTTTGGAAAGAGATAATAGTCAATGGGGGCGAGGTCTTGATTGTAAGGTGGATGTTGTAATTCCTCAAAGCCGCATTTATTGACTACAGCTTGAACAATTTGTGCTTTATGCACTCCGCAATTGTGCAGAAGCAGAGTTTTCTGAGCATGGTGTTTGTGGGGTCTTTTTTCGCGTATAGCCGCTTTCAAGTTCTTAATTGTGACTTTGTAGACATTCTTTGTAGCATATACTCAATCAAGAGAATCCCCTCTGCGTTCCAGAAAACTGTGGCCATCACTTTTCCCCCAGAAAATTGCGTCTTTGCCTTCTTGGGTGGAGGAGAGCCCTTATGAATCCATTGCATAGACTCTTATTTCGTGGAATTGTCCTAGTGGTATCCAGATTTCATCCTCAGTTACAATTCTACAGAAGAAGTTTTCATCTTCGGATAAAGCAGTCAAATTCTCCTCGCAAATTGGACCCCGCACGGAACATATGGGAATCGGCCCTCGGTTAAAAGCTTCCATACTCGGGGATATTATCCAAAAATCAAAGCTGATCAAAAGTCTCCATGGGCACGAAGTCCGGAAATGCGATCCCGGGGAGTTACTTTTATTGCAATCAAAATAGGGGAAATGAGCAAATGCACCCGTCTCCTTATGATATTCTATTATAGACATATCTACATCACATAGATATATCATATACAATATATACATATGTATATATATCATATATGCACATATATATATTATATATATATATATATATATATATATGGATATATATATATATATATACATTCATTTATGACGGAATACTCGCTAAGTGCGAGTTCTACCTTATGGACCATCTATTATATATCTATATATATATATATATATATATATATTATCGGTGCCTTTGCGCACGCACTTGTTTTATACGAGTGTTTATGAGAATCCTAACGAAGAAAATAGCAATGAAAAATCTAACCTTAGTTTTTTTTCCAAAAGATTCACGGACAAGTATTTAGAAATCTCGTTGAAAAGAAGTGTTTCTTGGTGAAATAAACGTCTTCAAGTCTGAAGTGGAATTTCCCGTCCATCTGCAAACATTATTGAAAGTGGGTTTTTCTTGCTCTTTATTCGGAAGTGCCTTCATTCTGGCCGCGATTGTCGTTTTTTTTCTTGTTTGTTTCTCGCGGTACAGCGAAACATATACACACGTAAGAAAAGTGCAATTGTTCTTGCTAGTTAATTATCAATAAAAACGTGAAAATCTGGTGTTCCTATATAAACATCAGAGTTTCTCGATTCGCTTGAGATTTCCAAGGAACTACTTTGTGTCCAGATTTACTTTTGCGGCAGTTGACGTGTGAAGATTTATTTGTTGTCTACTTTGTGCTAGGAATAGTTTTTCTTAATCTACTGATAGTGAGTAAATGATGGCGGCGATATTGCGATGTTATGTATGTAACCTATTAGGTGGACCTCGACAAATGCCACGAATTGGCGACGATGTTGACAAGCAACAAATCGCAGTTTCACGACGTGCCGCAAACGAATTAGTAGATCTCGACGTTCAAAATGATCACCGAATTTGTTTCAATTGCAATCAATCTATAAATAATGAGATCCGACTGATTAGAGAAAACCCTACACATTTGAGATTGAACGTGTTGAATCAAAAGGGGGAACGTGCTTGTTTTATCTGCAATGCTCCTGATGAGGTAAGAAGAGTCAGTCTAGAAGCGAGGCTCAATGTTTTTGTGCTTCGCAATATATTTGTGCCCGAAAACGTCCGTTGTTGCGAACACCATTTTGATCGGGATGGATTTATATTGCAGCCTCTCATTGTTGGTCTTAGATTCACCAATAGACCCTATGCCATATCAGGACCAGAGTTACAGAGAATCTTAGAACACTTGAGAAATCTCGCTTTAGCTAACCCAAGGCTCACGAATCCAGATTCTTTGACTGATGAAGAATTTTCCTGTTTGTATCCGCTCAACAAACCCCAATTCGAAGATCTTCTCACTTATTGTGAAGCAGTTCAAGATGCGAACGCTGTCGGTGAGTTTTTCAGGCGGATTAGCCGCAAAGACTTGATGGCTTTTCTCTGCAAAATGAGACAAGGAGTGTCTGACGAATTTCTCAAAGTAGTGTATAATTATAATACCCGACAAGCTGTCAGCATGGCAATCAACACTGTTCGGAGGTCATTAGCACAAAGATTTGTCCCAGAAAATATTGGCGTTCAGGCGATCGGGAGGGAAAACTTCATCGCGCACCATGTATCGGGTTTTGCTAACACATTATTTAATGAGGAGCCCGACGTCCCCAAAGCTATTGTCCTCTGCGATGGTACTTACTCCTACATCCATAAGAGTAGCAATTTTCAAGTTCTCCGCCAATCTTACTCCCTGCATAAAGGACGGCACTTACTGAAACCGACGCTGATCGTGGGAACTGACGGATATATATTGACCATTTTGGGTCCCTATTTTTCTGATGCGAGGAATAATGACGCAGCTATTCTTCGGGCTGAATTCGACAGAGATGGGGCTGCATTGAGAAATTGGTTTCAGGATGGCGACATATTCATAGTGGATCGTGGGTACAGAGATGTTATACCGTTCCTCGAAAGATTGGGCATCTCTCATAAAATGCCTGCATTTCTTCAGCGTGGTGAACGTCAATTTGATACGGAAGTGGCGAACACAAATCGCCTTATCACCAAAGTCAGGTGGATTGTAGAAGCACGGAATGGGCACCTAAAGTCTATTTTCAAACATCTGGGCAACACTTTCAATATTCAGAATGCACGTCATCTAGGGGATGATTACAGAATATGTGGGGCCATCATAAACAAGTATCACCCTCTAATAATTATGGAAAACGCTACAGTAGAGGTAGCAAGAACAATGCTGCAACGTGTAAACACAGCCAATGAAATTCGCGCTCGTGTCGAAGTGAATAATCTCCGTAGAAGGAATGCTCAATGGCAGAGGCTGGAACAACAAGCACCTGATTTTCCCGCGTTGGATTTAGAATACTTGGAGGCTTTAACATTCGGAGTGTATCAAGTTAACCTGGCAAGATCCTACATTCAATATCAACTAAACCGAGATGGCGATGATGAGCTACAGATAGATGAAGCCCTGAATGAAGAGACTTTCATTCGAGTTAGAGTGTATTCGAGATTCCGGCGCGGTACGAATCACCAGGTTTTTATAAAATATAATGATGACGGAGAATTTGGTGACCACGATGGCCCTATAACTGGATATTATTGCACATGTCAAGTTGGCTCTAGAACCCTTGGATCGTGTGCTCACGTCGCCAGTGTTTTGTGGTATCTTGCATATGCTCGACACCGACCTGAAATCAACTACCCCGATGGAACACTACTACAAACGACGAGAAATGCAGCGCAGGCACCTGATGATGACGATCTCCTTCAAATCGAGATGGTTAATTGATTAAAAGTAAAAAAAAACAACAGAAAAAGCAAAAAAAAAGATAAAACAAAGAAAAACAAAAAAAAACAATAAAAAAAATTAAAAAAAAGATAAAAAAAGAGGTGTAAGTCCGACTAGTTACCTCCACGTGGTACATCTTGGGTTAAGCTGATACTAGCGGCATTTGTAATCATTCATGGATGTATATGTATGGTAAATAAATAGCAATCTCAACTGCACTCTCCCCTTCCTCGCTCTTTCTCCGTTTTGCTCATTTCAAGTTCCCTGCTATGCTCTTTTTATCTTGACTTCCCCACTGCTCTCACCTTTTTCGGGCTTCCACTCGCTTCTCTTTGGATAACATTTCAACTTCAGAATTATTCTGTCCAAGAAGAGATGAAATGCGGATAATAGCGGTATTCCGTCATAAATGAATGTATATATATATATATATATAAAGATAGTCCCTCTCACAGCTTGTGTGGTTACATACACAGTAAAATGTTATTTCTTGACTGGGATAGGGTTTGGAAAAACTCCAATCTCAGTGCTACGCACAGGTACCAAGCTTTAATGGTTAGATTGAATTAAAACCACTTGTATGTTTCGCCTGACGTTTCGTTTTTTATTTTAAAACATTATCAAAAGCTAACACCTTGTGGACCAAAACACATGTTTTATTAAAAGCATGTGAAGATATTCAAATTTGAACAAATTCATAAACAGGGGCAGTAGGCCACCAAGATTACAGACCTGGGCTGCACATGATATAAATACACTTAGTCATACATCTAGTCAGTTACACATTAAAAATTACTAGCACATTTAAAATTTGATTTACAATAATTTTATTAGCTATTTGGCCAACATGGCCGTCAAATTTAGACATATATATGATGTATATATGTGCATATATGATATATATACATATGTATATATTGTATATGATATATCTATGTGATGTAGATATGTCTATAATAGAATATCATAAGGAGACGGGTGCATTTGCTCATTTTCTCTATTTTGATTGCAATAAAAGTAACTCCCCGGGATCGCATTTCCGGACTTCGTGCCCATGGAGACTTTTGATCAGCTTTGATTTTTGGATAATATCCCCGAGTATGGAAGCTTTTAACCGAGGGCCGATTCCCATATGTTCCGTGCGGGGTCCGTCATCTGCAAAGTTTTTGTTCAGGGAATCCATCGTGCCAACACTGCTCATTCCTAAATATTCGTGTGGAATTTTAAAAACACTCGTTTCTGATATTCCTATTTCTCTAGCAATAACTGAAACGTTTACTCGGCGGTCAGTCAACACTAAATTTTCAACCTTGATGATTTCTTCAGTTCGTGCTTCCAAGGGTCTTCCACACTTCGGCTCATCATGAACGAATTCCATGCCCCATTTGAACGGCATGCACCAATATTTGACTTGAAAATACGACGGGCTATTTTATCCATGCACTACCACCATTCTCTCATGAATATTCTTCGGGCCACTGCCTTCTTTCGCTAGAAATGTTATGACTCTTCTGTGTTCAAGTTTCAAATCACTCATATTCACTTTTTTAAATTGACATAAAAAGGGCAAATGGTAAGCGATTGAAACCAAACTTCAAGATGACACTGTAAAATGTCACGGAAACTTGGCATAAGAACGATGTCCCGACAGCATATTCTTTTCATAGCTAGGTAGATAACATAAAAAGACCCCTCGTACTATTTTCATACCAGAAGTGCCTACAGTTAACGAAAGAATAGTCTGCGCTGAACAAAATAACAAAATACTTTTACCAATATTGAGACTGAAATATATGTATAATGGTTTTCATTTTATTGCAAGAAAAGAGTAAAACTTGTAACTTTACCGCTCTGTATCTTAGTAACTGGTAACATTTTACTAAGGTATGATTGGGACTTAATCTTTATATTTTGATATCTAAAATTTATTGTTACTTATGAAAACCCCGGTGTACAGTAGGCCTACGTATGTGTAAATATACTGGTTATTAATTTAATCACTTTTTCTTAGAAAATAGTCTTAGATAGTTGAGCTTGTGTCTTATAGATATCCAATATATTTTCCTGGCATTAAGTGGCCAAACCCAGCAGCTCCAGACAATAACTCATCCTCATCGCAATTCGTTGATATCTTTCTAAATTCAAACCTTCACCAACATATATCCAAGCCTACAAGATTCAGAAATACGGACAGACCATCCGTGTTAGATTTAATATTTACTATGGACGAAAACTTCTTCAGTGACCTAGTGGCTGACCCACCAATGGGCTGTAGTGATCATGTATGCCTAATTGGTATCCATCAGTGTTTTCCCTATACACCATTAGACAACTAGGAAAAACTACTGAAAGGCAAATTATGACGATATCTCTGTATACCTGGATTCGTGCTCTAAACGTATCAGTGACGACGTAAAGGCAGAAGAAATCTGGGCAAATATCAACACTAAGATTAAACATATCATAGATAACTTTTTTCCTACTACCAAGCAGAAGAAAACATTAAATAACAACCCATGGATCATAGACGAACACCAAAAAATGATTAAACACAAACGAAAGCTTTGGGATACATATAGGGCATCCGTCAACCCCATGAAATACAGAGTGTATAGACATTATTCGAATGAACTTACTACGGTCATCAGAATCGCTCGGAGTCGTTACGAGAACAAGGTGATCCAATCCGGTGAAAAAACTTCTATAAATATATGTGCTCTCAACTCTCCTCTAAAATTCCTCAGGTGGTTCTGACAAACAATGACGGACAAGTGACTTCAAATCCGAAAGATGTTGCAAATTTATTTGCAAACTATTTCTACGATCAATATATTAGTGAACCAGTAGGCCCACTGCCCTTGATACTAACAAATCGTGTTTTGAACCTCATAACATCTATAGAATTTAACGTGAATAAAGTGCTAAAATAGTTACAGTCCTTGAAAGCTGAGTCTAGTTCAGGTGCGGATGGAATACCAGTCGTTCTATTAAAGAACTCCGCTGAGAATTTTGCATACGACGTCACGAAATTTATAAATTCTTCGCTTAAGAAGAATGATATACCCGACACTTTAAAAAATGCGATAGTCGTCCCTTTAAAAAAAAGCAATAAACTCGATATGCAAAACTATCGACCTGTTAGTCTGATGTCAATATTGTGCAAACGTATGGAAAGACTAATAGCTAAACATGTAACGGACTTTCTGTTAGTCAACAATGTTATACCGAGGGCTCAACATGGTTTCGTACCCAGACGATCGGTGCTGTCTAACCTTCTATTGAGTTTGGACGCCTGGACAAAATCGCTAGACTTCAATGTACCAGTAGATGTGATTTATTTAGACTTTAGCAAGGCTTTTGATCGTGTGCCTCTACGCCGTCTCATGAAATTCGTCGAAACTTATTGAAATGGATCGAAAACTTTCTCACGAATCGCCGATTTGAAGTTCGTATAGCAGGAGTTCTTTCGGATGCTCTTGACGTTAGAAGTGGAGTACCGCAAGGCTCAGTGCTCGGACCTCTATTATTTCTGATCTATGTTTGTAATCTACTATATAATGTTGCATCTCTAACTAACATGTTTGCCGATAACGTTAAACTATACGAGGTGTATACGAATTCGACCGACAAACTTTTAGGGCACATTCCTCTCACTAAATACAGCCTAAAAGATTAGACAACCTTGATCCTTATCTGCAAAATAAACTCTGCACAAGTCAAAACACTTCCAACAAAACATTGTGAATTATTCAAGATTCGTTTTGTTAAATAATAAAAAAATTATAGGAAATCTATTAGCTTCAATTTTAACAATAAAATTTATTATCAGCTATGGTCATTCTCACCTCATATCGACCTTCTATATCGGTGGTGATAGTCTGAAGAAAAAGTTCTTTTGCTGCTTTCTCCATTTCCTCCCGAGATCTTTTTTCTGCAGGTTCGCTAATCCCCACAACATCAAGTTCCCACAAGTCTACTATGTTAGCATTCTTCACGAAAAGTGACAATGCCGTCATTGCAATATTGGAACTGTGATCATAACTAGGTATCTTCCCCATCAGAGTCCAACCCAGTAGTGTTTGAACAGCAACCAGACCACACTTCAAAATATACCTTCTCCCTGTGTACAGTTTTCCTGCTACATCAGCGCCTATGAGAAGTTCGATTGGAGCAGAATCATGCACATCACTCAAACGAATATTTTTCTCTTGAAGTTCTTCCATCCAACATTTATGGAAGATAGGACCAATTTCATTGCAAATTACATTTTGATCGAGTACTTCGAATGCACTGTACTTTAATTGCCTAATCCCGATTTTAACCTTATATCATAGCAATTCTGAAATTGCTCAGCTGTATTCGATCCTCCAAACAAAGAATGAACTATCCGTTCTGTACGTTTAGGCTTGTAACGCAGTTTCTCAGCAGCACTTCTCAGTACGTATGATCTCTGTGAACCACTGTCTATTACTGCTCGTATTAAACGAACTCCATGCTCACTGATCAGTTTCCCTGCAAAGTCTGCAGAAACACATGAGTGTTTGTATAGTTTGCCAACGATTGTTCGACTGACAAATTTTCAGTCTTACGTGTATCAACTTTAGATGATTTTTGTTTCGGGGAACTTCTGTTCGCTGGCAGTTCTGGACACATCAAAGCTACATGCGGCTTGCTACATAAAATGCACTTCAAGCGCTCATGAGATTTCCTTGTTTGATGTCCGGTCTGCAAACATCTGAAACACGCCTTTTTCTAGATGGAAATATTTCTCTTCTGTTCCAAAGAGAAATTATGAGCCTTGAAACAATTTTCGCTTCCATGTCTACCCTCACAGAATATACATTTAGCAAAATCGCAATTCATCAACCCTGCAGCAGTTGGTATGGGGATTTCCCTTGATACCTGCTTGTTTGACTTTTTATGTCGATTCTCTCCTGGAGTCTGGCCGAAACCTTCTGCAGCCAAAGAAATGCGTTCTTCATTCTCCTCTGACTTCAAGAATCTCATGAAACATTCTAGACGACTCATTGTCGATGATGTCAGACTAGCCTCACTTTTGGTTTCAGAAACCGAATCGGGAATTGAAGAAGAAAAGTGCGGGGATCGTTGCCAAACACGTAATAAATCTTCAGGGAGGCAGGATTCAATCAAAGGAAATAACATAGCTGAACAATTATCATTTTTAACACCTAGCGATTCCAAAGCTCTTAACTGTGTTTCGAGCTTGTCATACAAAGTTGAAAGTGTATTCTTCTCGTTCGACATGGCGTTATTGATAACAAGTTTCAAAAGTTCCCTGACATATACCTCTATTTGTAAGTCTTTTCTTCCAAAGCGGGATGTCAAGCTGTCAATTACCTTTTCATAATTCTCAGCAATAGGGGGAAAACTTTCGACCAACTGCCTGGCTCTGCTGTTGTCTGACGTTGCTCGTATTAGATACTGAAACTTGTTAGATGTGTCTATATTCGGATCATCATTAATTTTCTTAAATTAACCCCAAAAAAAGCCAGTCTCGTATTTCACCGCTAAACTTTTTAAATTCTATGGTAGGCAACTTGAACTTACGCCTACCTGTGGTTGTTTCAGTGGAAGCACCAGCTCCGGAAGAACGAACATCATCATCAAGGACTGTTACCTCGTGCTTTTTACGATAATTGTCGTAGGTAATCCTCAGACCGATTAATTTTCTCTCATACCCTTCGCATGATTTCATTTCTAACATCAAATCGTCCTCACTTAAGTCTTCTTGCAAAAGAGAGTCGTAGATTTCTCTGTTGGCTATCAACAAGTTCTCTTTTTTCTGCAATAAAACCTCACAAACGACGTGTATTTGTTGTGGAGCTGTTTTGGTAGATAACAGTTTTTCAAGTTCATTTGCACTTTTCGTAAAAGCGACACGAAGAACTTTACGATGCTTCTTCTGTTGGTCCATCGCGCACGACAATAACCCGGTTCAAAACCTGTCTGTTAATAAAAACGACAAAAGTTTTATTTGCGCTAGATTACAAGACCACACACAAGAGTTTTAATTTCTGTTTCACCAATGTGCTGTCACGGTCGCCAAAATATTATGCCCCGAATGAAACGCTACCAGCAGAACATCAGGACACCAGGTTCTTCAAATAGAGAGTACATACAGTTACTCGGTACAAACTTTATTTAATATATACTTTGTTGAAACTATACACACCAAGTGCACACTTGACGTTTTTAAGTTATAATTTGACATTAACATATTTTTCTAAAAATCCTATAGTCCATGACTGAAATTACAAACAGAAAAATACATGTCTCCGACAGAGGGCAAAATCTTGGTCGTTAAGAAGATAGGAGTGTCCCCTTATTGCAAAATAATAGGTAATGGAATCAAAAATTGTTAGACTATGCACCAAAATTTATAAAAAGTGCAACATCACATAATTTTTTTTTGCCCTGGGCAACCATCACTAAATAGTACTAACTTTCGTGTTGCATCGCAAGTTCGTAGGAAATGAAATAACATGGAGGTTACATCGTTTGCTCCTTTCTTGAACTCACCTTCGTGGTAGGTGTAAATTGATAAGCTACTTGTACCCATGTTATGAATCCTAAAAACGTAGTACCACAACTGTCTTGAGAAGAACACAGGATTGGAGGGGATGTGCGGGAGAGGGAGATTTTGCATAAAATCAAAAGTCAGACAAGTTATCTCTCCTGTTTGAGCTTTAGCTTTACACTGTCTTTTGATCTTGTGAAAGGCATCGGCCTTCCTTTGATGCAACTCCTTTCTTATGCGATTCTGAGCCTTCTCTTCTTGGCTAACAGATGCCGAGTTTAATTTTTGCTGCAAAGTATCACATTCTGCACAAGTATCCGACCTGGGAGAACCGAACTTTATATTAAACCTTGTCGTAAATACCTTCCAATAAACTTTATATAGAATGTTTTATCATATACTCTTCTACAAACAACAAGAGCATGGTACTAATAGACAACCCTTCAGGAAGATACTTTTTCTGAAGGAATAGTGTGACTGCATTCCTTGAAAGGATTTAATATGGTATTCAATAATATTCCAAATAACTTCTGGGTACTGAGTAGGTCTATTTGAGTGCGCACCCCTTTTGTCTTGAGGTGATTTTCCAACCAACAATAAACTGTTTTGTAATCTTCTAACCCTACTAACAGTTATACCATGTATGCTTAGAAATGCTTGCAAGCAGACTGATTCTTTCTTGCCATTTATTCGTACTTTGTAGTTGAATACTGCAGCATGAGTCTTCAATGGACCATCATTTTCTGCTTTTGGATGTCTTCTCTAAATATTCTAAATACTTACCAAGCCACATAAGTGACTATCCTGTTCGTTTTTGCTAGCCATATTATTAAAAGTTTCCAGAAACGTGTTTCTATTTTCATTTGAAATTTTAAAAAAGCACTTGAACCGTTTACAACTGATAATTAAATATATTCTAGTAGGCTATGTTTCAATTTTACTTAAAGAAAGTAGTAATCTTACCGGTAGTCTTTTCCAGTTTCTCTCCTACTAACCAACTTACCAACATGATTCACATGTTCTTCTGCCTTAACTTTAGCTTTTGTTATCACACTACTCTTTTTCTCTCTACGCTTCTTTCTTTCGGGCCACTCACTTTCTTCGCCATCACCATGTCGCCTAAACTTGCCCATTTCAACTCAACACTGCACGACTTCATGTCAACACAAAAATGAAGTTAAAGATTACACGTGAGTTCATTTACAGTTTACAGTAAAAACGACATATGTTCTGAACATATGCTGTTTTTGTTCGAAGCGCCGTGGACATATATTGTTTTTGCAAAAACCTGTTAACTTGACTTGTTTACCTAAATCTCGGTACTAATGCTGTTTTTGAAGAATTTCATATTACGAATACTTAGCAATGACTATCTACAACTAGATATCACAACAATCTCGATTTTGACAAATTTGGATAAATGCTGTTTTTGCCAGCAGCTCTTCAATTACTCTGCCCGAAACTAGCCAACACTCGATGCGCAGAACAAACACCTTAAACTTCTGTAGAGGTGCTACGAATCAATACACTCTACTACAGCATACCCACAGGATATACAATTATTTTTTTGTACTCGTGACTTCGAAATTCGTATTTCCCGGTCATTCCCGATGCACCGAAAGTTACTTTTCCCACACTGCGGTGCTTTTTACTTTCCAACAAAAACTAGGACAATTGTGCGACCAGGATAGATATAAAAATTCACTAATGGCGGTGCCTTACCCTTTAGTGTGTTGATCTACGACAAAAATTAACATGTGCGTAAGGTATCTATAAAAGTTTAGTGATTTGTGCTGTCAACTCATTAAAGTAGTAAAACACTAAATAATAATTTTTTTAAATTTTTTTAGAATATTTTCAATTATTCGTTACAAAAAACATTGTACCTAACTCTTTCGGGAAGAATTTTCCCGCATTCGCACTACATGCAGCACTCCCTTCGGTCGTGCTGCAAACAAAGTGCTCATTCGGGAAAATTACCTTCCCGAACTATTAAAACTCACTGAACTGGGAATAGGGTATTTACTCACAAATTAACAATTCTTTGTTGGGGATTTCAAATTAACACATCAGAGTTTGGCTTCCTTTCCCCAATTGTTTGTCTTCGATCTTACATTGTTTTACATTGTTTCCAAGCCTACTCTGATTACATTTAGTTCAAATCAAGGCTAACACTATTTTATTATCAAAACGTTGTGTGCAAATATTGAATTAAATATGAGGTTATGTGTCCAATCATATGATGTAATAAACGACATGACTTGAACACAGGGCCGTAACTATATATAGGCCGGGGCGCCAAAATGGCGTTGAAAATTTTGTTTCGTACTAATAAAAAACAAATAACCAAGTGGGCAATTTTTCCAATAAAGTAATTTGTAACATTCACGATTTTAGTAAAAATAATGCTAATTATAATAATGCGAATTACGCTCAATCTGGTCGATACATTACATTGTCTTGTGCAATTTGCAAAGGAAATGTTATATGTCTACCAGATTGTAACAGCGTTTATTTTATGGTTCTCATCTATATCAAATCAAAACATTAGAATTATTAGCTTGTGAACCCACCGCATAGGTGGCCTTATTCTAATTATAAAGCGGGTCCACTGATTGCACATATTACATATACATTTACTGCTTTGGGCTCATCGCTGGTTAAGTGGCCCATTCCAACAATCAGCAGAACACCACAGATCGATTTTGAGAGCTGACCTGTTCTACTACTATGGTATTTTTCACTACAATCATTTTCCCGCCAGAATTTGTTTAGTTTAAGACACTTCTGCTACCCTACACGATGACAGCTTATATTTAAAAAAAATATTATCGAAATCGGCCTGATATCGGCTCATAACTACGTGCCGACAGAAAACGCTTCATGTTTTAAATATATTGATTACTACAAACAGTCTGACAGTGTGGCTGCGAGTACAGAACCTTATTCTACGTTCATATATTACTACGCATAATAATACGTAATTATTTGTTTTTATTGTGCTATTTTAACATATTGATATGTCTTTACTAGCTTTTGAGCGCACCACATAGGTGGTTTTATTCTAATTAAAATAATTTTTGCATTTTTAAAATTGAATTGTACATAACAAAGTTACAAAAGAAAATGTTTTCAACGTTTTTAATACAGAAAAACAATTTTTGCTAGATCGAATTATCTACAAAATCTACAAAATAGGTAAAAAACGCCTTAATGCTGCTAATAATACAGAAACTCTTAGTAATGCGCATTACATGAATTTGGAACTTTAAAAAACATTGTATCCAGTGGGATTTGAACTCGCGTTTACTGGTAAATGAATATGCTTATAGTTGCACTATAAATGACGTGCTGATGAAATGGTGACGCAGAGACGCAGGTACACTATATGTTTATATATAAGGATTTCTAAAATATTCTTCCGACTACATAATAATATGTATGTACTTTTTTTAATTAGAATTGTGTTTTCTAATCTTGTTTCTGTCCTCATTTTATTTGTGTTGTATTTTGTTATTTTAATATTGTTGTTTATTTTTAAAATTTTGAATACAAAATGTTGGGATTTATTTTTAAATTCCTACCTGTTTGTTTGATTACATGACATCCAATATTCGGAGATAAATTTAGAAGTCATACAGTATCATTAGTATTTTTTGTCACATATATCGTTTTTTACTGAGGGGCGCAGAAATGTTTGCTTGCCTACAATAAAAGTTTGCTTAGTTACGGTCCTGCTTGAACAATTCCAAAGTTATCTAGACCATAAATTCAGATAAATACCCCTTCCTTACTATACGAAAAGCATACCTACGATTAAGTAGATACTGTATATCATTTAAAGAAAAAACGTAATTCTAATGGTAATGAGAATGGAAACAAAACATCGTGGAAGAAGACCAAGAAAAGAATGACGAAATTTTATGGATTTTATTTACAGAGAGTAAAAACAGAGCTTTGAAATAGGAACTTTAGTAAGAGACAGAACTGTATAGATGTGTCATGGAGAGATAAGAAAAACAAGAGGACACTCCAGTGGCATAAGGGGCTGTACACAAAGCAACCACTAATAGAGCGATTTCTCCCATAGTAAGCTTGTATAAAAGTTTCAGCGCCCTACAACGGGTGGGCCAGAAAGTATTCCAAAAAGGCGGCAAAATTTAAATAGGCCATTACTACGATATTTGGATTAATCAATGATATGCCGTCAAAACCAATACAGATTTTGCATATACATAATTTGCGTTCATCAGAATCTCGATTTTAAAGTTTTGAACCGCATAAATCGGAATATGCAAAATCTTTATAGGTTCTGAAATTTACAATAATTATGGAAAATTCAAACAAAATATTTGCGAATAACAAATATATTTTAAGTAATTCAAATAGCAATATTGTTTAATACGTATTGTCAATCTTACAATAGTCGTGCTCAATTGCAACAATTTACTTTGATTCAAAATGCTTTCCACGCAGTTTAAATGATTTGTCGGTGTCAGTTTGACGTATGACTTTACTATTTACGCACTTTTCAAAAAGCGGACAGGTGACACCAGCGCCTCCTGACGGGTGGGCCAATCTCTAACAATTATTTGATTTGACAGATGCATTCAGAAAACGTTTCTATTAGTATTTTTTGTTGTGCCTTCGGGAAATTTGTGTCTCCTACACTAAATCGGCACAATTTGAAACAACACTTCTTCACATACCGACCCATCATTAATTATAGTTTGGTTCACAACCTTGCCGAGTGGCGACACTAGCGCCGTCCGACGGGTGGGCCAGTCCCTAACAATTATTTGACAGGTGCATTTAAGAAACTCCTCTATTAGTGGTTGCTTTGTGGGGCTGTAGGAGCCTTGGCGTCGCGTCATGGAAACCAACATAGTTTAATTTAGTTGATATTGTCATTCTGACATAACACATGTATTTATTAGTTACTGAATAAATATTTTAAGTATACTACGTTCAGAATCTACAGTGGTGACACCGACGATGTCAGAAACAAGGCAATCGCGTGAGGATGAGGAAAATGGCACTGCACCCTCCGAGACAGCAGCTGATAGCACTGCTGTCGCACGTGTCGCGGTCAAGCCGCCTCCTTTTTGGCGAGAAGATCCAGCTCTTTGGTTTGCACAGCTAGAAGCACAATTTGCTACAGCTGGCATCACAACGGAACTGACAAAATTTCATTACGTTGTAGGTTCCATCGACACCTCTGTCCTCGCTCAGGTAGCCGACATCATTCGTAATGCACCTGCGACAGACCCCTACAACACCCTTAAAAAACGTCTTACTTCTTGCTTTGCGGAATCACAAGAGAAACGACTTGCACGCCTTCTGAAAGGTACGTCCCTGGGTGACAAGCGTCCCACTCAATTGCTACGAGAACTGAGAAACATAGCTGCAGGGACAGTCAACGACGAAATCCTCCAATCTATTTTTATCAGAAGTTTACCATCCCAGATGCAGTCTATTATAGCTGTATCTCAGGGCAATCTTGATGATATCGCCCTTATTGCTGACAAGGTTCATGACGTATCAAACCACGAAGTGCTTACTATACAGGAGCCAAGTACCTCAGTCTTGCAGTCACAGTTGGACAACATCACCCAGACAATTACTCGACTGGAAGCACGTTTGTCTCGACCTCGCTCCCCTACTCCTCAGCCATCATCGACAGGTCGAAGCACACGGTACTGCTGGTATCATCTGAAGTTTGGCAAACGGGCCCGCCAATGCAAACCACCTTGTGAATTTCCTATTCAGGGAAACGGCAGACGTGGCCGCAATTAGAGGCAAATGCTGCCACGCACCCTAGTCGCCTCATTGTACACGACCCGACCACCCAGTTGTCATTTCTCATTGACACTGGAGCAGATGTATCAGTAATTCCTCCAACGAAACGTAATTTGCCTGTAGATTCGTATCGCCTCTATGCCGCCAACGGCTCGGTGATCAAGACCTTCGGACAGAAAACCCTGAAAGTTGGACTAGGCCTTCGTAGACTATTCAAGTGGACCTTCATTATGGCCGATGTGACTAAACCTATCATCGGAGCCGATTTTTTAGAAAATTTTGGTTTGTTAGTCGACCTCAAGAACCGCTGCCTTATTGACCGACTAACTTCTGAGCGTTCACTATGTTCTGTCGTCGGCAGTCCAATTTCCAGCATCAAGACCTTCGACCAGCATATAACGTACCACGATATTCTCTGTCAATTCCCGGCTATAACACAACCACCAGAAATCGTCCCTAAAGTAGCAAAGCACACAACAACGCATTACATCATCACTAAAGGGCCACCGGTGTTCGACAGAGCTCGTCGGCTTGCTCCAGATAAACTTGAGGATGCTAAAAAAGAGTTCCAGTTCATGATGGATGCAGGGATCTGCCGCCCTTTCAAAAGTACATGGGCGAGTCCATTGCACATGGTTCGCAAGAAAAATGGTACCTGGAGGCCTTGCGGAGATTTTCGTCGTTTAAATGCCGCAACAGTCCCTGACCGGTATCCTTTACCACATCTCCAAGACTTTTCGCACTTGCTAGAAGGTAAAACTATCTTTACTACGCTGGACTTAAATAGAGCATATCATCAGATTCCAATTCAAGAAGAAGACATTCCTAAAACCGCAATAATTACACCATTTGGATTATTTGAGTTTGTAAAGATGGCGTTTGGGCTCAGAAATGCTGCTCAGACAATGCAACGCTTTATGCATGAGGTTCTGGGAAATTTATCTTTCGTCTTCGTGTACATAGACGACGTGCTCATAGCCTCCCGGGATGAAAACGAACATCGAAAGCACTTGATACAGGTTCTCGGACGCTTAGATCACTTTGGCATGACAATTAACATGGCCAAATGCCACTTTGGACAGAACGAGGTGCCCTTTCTCGGTCACTGGGTCACTGCGGAAAGGATTAAACCGCTACCCAAACGCGTAGAAACCATCTTAGAGTACAAGCAACCTTCTACGATACATGAGCTTCGTCAGTTCCTCGGCATAATAAATTTTTATCGCCGCTTCCTTCCCCAGGCAGCTCATCATCAAGCTGTTTTGAATGAATATTTAAAGTCATAACGGAGGAAAGACAACAGGAAGATTGTTTGGACGGATGCTGCTTTTGCAGCGTTTAACAAATGCAAGGATGACCTCGCTTCTGCAACACTCCTAGCACACCCGTCGACCAGTTTCCGTCTTGGCTTGTCCGTCGATGCATCAGATTTGGCAGTAGGAGCGGCGCTACATCAGCTTCACAACGGGAGTTGGCAGCCGCTCGGGTTCTTTTCGAGAAAACTCAAGCCTGCGGAGCAGCGGTACAGCACATACGATCGTGAGCTTCTAGCTGCTTACTTGGCTGTAAAGCACTTTCGGCATATGGTTGAGGGCAGAGAGTTCACGCTGTTCACTGACCACAAACCCCT
Source organism: Agriotes lineatus (assembly GCA_940337035.1). Lineage (NCBI taxonomy): Eukaryota > Metazoa > Arthropoda > Insecta > Coleoptera > Elateridae > Agriotes > Agriotes lineatus. Next base: position 186,959 of record CALNHX010000070.1, on the reverse strand, counting down.
CGTCTATGCATTCTCGCAGAAAGCTGACAATTGCTCCCCGCGTCAACTAAGACATCTGGATTATATTGGGCAGTTTTCCACTGATATTCAACATATCTCAGGTCGGGATAACATAGTGGCCGACACGTTATCGAGGCTTTGCACCATCGAGATACCATCCCATATTGACCCAGAGACCTTGGCTGTGTCTCAAGGGCAAGACGAAGAGTTATCCCACCTGTTACAATCGAAGAAGACCTCCCTCAAGCTTGAAGTCGTCCTGTACAATGACTGTGAGTTGTATTGTGATACCTTCACGGATCGCGCTCGTCCTTATGTACCTCTTACACTACGACGATCACTTTTCAACACCTTACATAACCTGTCTCATCCTGGCATTCGTAGCTCGGCCCGTTTGGTGCGGCGCCGATACGTTTGGCCATCGATGAACTCTGACTGCCGCACCTGGGCCCGCAACTGCGTCCAATGTCAACGCAGTAAGGTTGGTCGTCATACACAGGCACCCTTGGATAAGTTTCCACTAGCGGAAGATCGTTTCGACCACGTCAACATCGATATAGTCGGTCCACTTCCACCATCAGAAGGTTTTCGCTACATTCTAACATGCATCGACCGGTTCAGTAGATGGCCTGAAGCTTTTCCAATGACTGATATGTCGGCGGATACCGTAGCGAAGACTTTCTTCGGGAACTGGATATCACGCTATGGCGTTCCTTCCCGGTTAACATCAGATCAGGGCAGGCAATTTGAATCTGAGTTATTCCGATCTCTGGCCAACCTGTTAGGAGTCACTAAGTTCCGCACTACACCTTATCATCCAGCTAGCAATGGAATGATTGAGCGCTGGCACCGCTCACTAAAAGCAGCTCTCATGTGTCATGCTCCACGTCCGTGGACTCAGGTTTTGCCAACTGTACTCCTTGGATTACGCACCGCCGTGAAAGAGGATTTTGGATGCTCATCAGCCGAGCTCCTCTATGGAACAACGCTGCGGCTACCTGGCGACTTATTCGAACATTCAAGAGTATTTCACGGCTATGGTAATGAATATGTGGACAATCTACGCCGTACCATCAGGCTATTGAAGCCCACTGCAGCCGATCACGGAATAATGAAAACTTTTGTGCACAAGAATCTTGCTACATGTACTCATGTTTTCATCCGCTCAGATGCTGTAAAACCTCCACTACAACCCCCATTTGAAGGACCCTTCCGTGTGCTGAGCAGAATTGGCAAAGTCTTCAAGCTGCTTGTTAAAGGATTAGAAAAGAATATCAGCATAGACAGACTTAAACCGGCATTTTTGGAAAGTCAGTCCATTATCACAATACCGTTAGCACCTCCATCTGTTTCACCAACTGCTCCTATTCCACTAACTACGTCTACCACTAAAGCTGCTCCTGACACTCCAACCAAATCTGTTATTCCTGTTCCCTCTACTTCCCGGCCACATCGTACTCGTCAACGTCCCGTGCGTTCCTGTACGTACACCGCTGTCGCTAGGGGGGGGAGCACTGTAGGAGCCTTGGCGTCGCGTCATGGAAACCAACATAGTTTAGTTTAGTTGATATTGTCATTCTGACATAACACATGTATTTATTAGTTACTGAATAAATATTTTAAGTATACTACGTTCAGTATCTACAGGGCTTTAAAGAAAAGAAAGAAATATGCTTTAGGTTAAACATCATTTGAGAAGAGTGTAGAGATAATACATGGTAGTACTAATGCACGTAATTGAGTTAATGGAATGTCAGTTACATTTGACGTAATAATTATTAGGAAGTCCGTCTGTGAGTTGAGTAAATTTACATCGTATATTGTGGGAATAATTCTATTTTATATTCATTCATTAATCATCTAAAAGTAAGCCTCTTTTACCTTTCGGTGGCGAGGATCATTCATACTGCGCAGGAAGATCTAATATTATTTACAGTTGAAAGTATAAAGGTAATTATAATTTCTACGCTGGTTCCTTATCTTAGTGTGATGGGATTTATTTATTACAGGAATGGTAATTTCTAACGGGTGTGTTGCTACTGACTAATAACCAGCTATTCAAGCAGACGCTCAATATCAATAATGGACGTTAAGCAAGAAACCACGGATGGTAAGTTTTGGAACTCGACAGAAACATTATCACTAGATCTGGTCAGTAATGCAAATGCTGATAAATCATCTATCAAACAAGAAATTATTGAAGATATTAAGGACTTCAACGATTATTCTGGAATATCAATAAAACGAGAAGATTTTCAAATAAAAATAGAAGATTACTCAGAGGTGCAAGCAAAACCTTATGTTAATTCTGATTGTGAGTACAAAACAAAACCTTATAGTTGTTCCGAGTGTGAATATAAGACTTCACAACAATGTTATTTAGTTGTACATACGAGAACTCATACAGGAGAAAAGCCTTACAGTTGTTCCGAGTGTGATTATCGAGCTGCTCAAAAAAATAACTTAAAAGTACATATGAGGTCTCATTCCGGAGAAAGGCCTTATAGTTGTTCTGAATGTGAATATAAAGCTGCCGAAAAAGGTCATTTAGTTAGACATATGAGATCTCATACGGGAGAAAAGCCTCATGGTTGTTCCGAGTGTCAATATAGAACTGCCCAAAAAAGTCGTTTAGTTATACATATGAGATGTCATAGAGGAGAAAAACCTTACAGTTGTTCTCAATGTGAATATAAATCTGCAAGAAAATACGGTTTAGTCGTACACATGATGTCTCATTCGGGTGAGAAACCATATTGCTGTACTCTGTGTCAATACAAAAGTATAAGAAAAGGTGATGTAGAGAGACACAATCGATTGCATACAGGAGAAAAACCATATAGTTGTTCCGAGTGTGAATATAGAACTACACAGAAAAGTCGTTTAGTTGTACACATGAGGTCTCATACAGGCGAAAAGCCGTTTGGTTGCTCCGAGTGCGATTACAAAACTGCAGAAAAATGTAAAGTGGCCATACATATGAAGACTCATACAGGAGAAAAGCCTTATAGCTGTTCTGAGTGTGTTTTTAAAACTGCAGAAAAAAGTCGTTTAGTTACACATATGAAGAATCATAGAGGAGAAAAGCCTTATAATTGTGGTGAGTGTGAATATAAAACTGGAAAAAAATGCAATTTAGTTAGACATATGAGGTCTCACACAAGAGAAAACTGTGTAGCTGCTCTGAGTGATTTCAAAACTGCAGAAAGATGAAAAGTGGTCATGCAGGTGAGGTTTCATATAAGAGAAAACTATGTTGTTCTCTGTTCCAATACAAAATAAAAAACGGAGGTTTAAGTAAGCACAAGCAGTTGCATACAAGAGAAAAATCGTATGGTGTTAAATGTGAATTCAAAATTGCAGGCAGCAGGGTTTGCTCAAATATATGAAGTCTCATATGGGTTAAAAACGCTACTGTTGTTCTTTGTGTCAATACAGAGCAACAAGTAAAGTGCTTTAGTTACATACAATTGTAATTAGGGATGTCGTACCCAGTCTAAAATCAAACCCGGGTACCCGAAATATATAACAAAAATGTTAGTGTACATCTGAACATCTGAGGGAACTACAATTTCTCTCTTTTGCACTGCAAGTTTTAAATTGAACTAAATTGAAATAGTACCTACTTGCCAATTCAAACTGCAACTCGTCTGTTATTCGTAAATATTTTCACACTTCTAAGTGCTATCAACTCCAAGTACATGACTTTTTGTCCGAAATTGGTAGCAGCATCAATCAACATCACACAGAGAATGTTTCTGTTACTACAACCTATACTGACGCAATTTAATGGTACTATTGATGTGTTGAATATTTCCGCGAAGCGAATTTATTGCCTTCCTTATATGAAACAAAAAACATTATGTGGTATGGGATCACCCCATCCCATTATTTTTATTACTGCAAGGTTATGTTTTTCTAGAGCTTATTCCTATTATTTTTATCATCTTCTCCGAAAAAGGCTGACTTCCTGGAAATTACATAACTTACTAGTCGGGTACCCGGGTCCTGAAACTACACCCGGGTCGACCCGGGTACCCGGGTACCCGCTGACATCCCTAATTGTAATATAAGAGTGCTCATTGTTAATCATAGATAATAGCAAATAAATATTATTTAGTTGTACATGTCATTTCTCACAGAAAAACATCAATGTTCTATGAAAGCAAAGATGAGAATAAATGTAATATATCTACTAAAATGAAATATTGTAGCACCTAATGTTATTGTTACTTGTTACACAAAATAGCAAAGAGGACTAAAGAAATATTTTCCTGTCTTGCACCAAGATTAAATTAGATGTTCCATCAGCTTTACCTTTTTGTGAGGCCACTCCTGATTGTGTTATCTATATCTTCCATTTACTTATATTGCATTTATTGATATATTTCATACAATAAGTTTTTCATATGAACGTAACTACATAAATGATTGTAAATGTCATATAATAAGCTGTTGGAAACGAAGGTTTTTATCACATGTAAAATAAGGTTATGTAAGTGTAACTGTATTGAGTAATTATAAATAAGTTTTGCCTATAAATAATATAAAACAATTTGTATTTTCTGTAGTGCTGTAATACCCACTTATAATAAAAATTAATAGTAATTGATTAGATTGATTTGCGAGAACAGATACCCTTTGCACCTGGTACCTGCCTTTGGCATGAAAGTTAATTATTCTGGGCACACGTAACGAGTTTTTCACAACCAAAAATTACAACATACCCTTGTTTTAAGCAAGTAGCAATCCGGAGTTTATAAAATATACCACACGACAGCAAATCGGCTGTGGGTTCATGGAAGTAAAGAATAATAAAATTATATGAAGATCAAAAAAAGAAAACTCTGTTTTATTACTGACTCTTTCAAACGCCAATTTTCGTCAGCTTAGTTATTATAGAGCTCAACATTACAATGAAATCACGCTAATTGAACACCCAGCGCAGATTAATTTTGTTAACCTGTTTCTCCACACTATAGTTTGACCCCTTCTGAACTCTGTAAGATTGCCTTTAAAATGGCCGCTGCTTTGAACTCGAACAACCAAATTTGTTCGAAGAAATTGTATAATCACATCAAACAGGATAATTCACACACTACGTATGGATTAAAACACCGTTTACAGACGACAGCTATTTATTTAAACGTAAGTTTGTTGTTTCAAAACAAATTACAGCAGACGTCAGGTCAAAACAAATAACCTCTAAATAGACGACAAACATGGTGAGGGTACCCCGTCAAATTAAATTATGAAATCCTCAGATTCTTGGCACTGTTCCCTTTTATAACCACCGAAAAACAAAAGGTGAATGATCAAATTTAAAGCCATTAATTGGCTGAAAATGACTCAAATAAAATCTAATCGCTAAAATACAAATATGTTTCCTCTAATTATACAAAAACCTTACATCTAAACACAAAACTAATTACACCAGAGTCTTCAGCGTATGTCAATGCACAAATGACAAAATTTTCACACAAATCCGTTATGGTCACATGTCTTAAAAGTTTTTAGCGTGGATCAGCCTTCGCCCCACACAAAATCCAAATGTGATGTCTGAAAGGTGGTTCCACAGCTCGACTGCACGTGAATGTTATCTAAAAGGGGTAAATTTTATTAACGAAGATCGTAGCATATATATCGACGTGAACTTTCCTGAAATCTCGCAGATAGATGAAGGCCTCAATATGTCCCAACAGCACCCCCTCCAAGTATATGCTTGCTTTAGAAACTGCACTGACTCCTCTGAAGCATGTTTGGTGCAATAAATTGGTTCGTAACAGCACTAATTTCACTGTTACGTAAATTCATAGCTTTAATGTGCACAATATTCAATTTTCTCTATTTGGAGGCCCTAATTTTTGGAACACACATGGTCATCAGCTGCGGCCTTTGAATTATGCAGCTGCAGCCTTAATTTAGTGTTGCCCGTAACTTTGGCTCCCATCCGACCTCAGACCAGTTCCAATTCCAATTCCATCGCACAACAACGACCGAATCTGCTTCACCAGTGCACTGAGTGTATGATTTCTGGTGTTCTTGTTCCGTTTTACACGCACTTTAATCGTAACTACTCTGCATGTTTAGTTTTTATGAGCACACCTGGAAGCGAGCACTGTAACGCACAAACACTTGTCCAAAATGTTCTATTCTGAGCCAAACTAAGGCTAACATGTGGCCCTATTCGTTTGTTGGCTCTTTGTGCGGCTAAAATGTAATCTCCAAGTGTATTTAAACTGTGTATTGCTAAAACATAACCCTACATTTTGCTGGTAGACAATGAAAGAATCCCGATCATACTTGATGCTGTATGAAATGCACTTTGCACGTGTGCTTTATTTAAATTATCTATGAGTTATGTGGCTACTATTTACAAGAATCTCCTAAAGTATACTTTTGAAACAACTTTGCTTTGTCGATTTTTCCAATTCATTTGGCAATGTTATATGAAGCAAGCTATGAAATATACTTGGAGAAATGGGTACACCTATACATCTATCCGTCATGATACAACGTTTGTATAATGAATACTCTGCCAAAATAAAAATTTCCAACATTACATTCGATAGATGCACTGTACACAAAGGTGTGAGGCATGTTGTGTACTCTCACCGATGCTTTTCAACATATATAGTGAGCACATAATGCGTCAAGTATTGGAAGATTGGCAGCGGGGCGTAACTATAGGCGGAAGAAAAATCAATAATCTTAGGTTTGCTGACGACATAACCTTGATAGCGGGCAGCGAGAATGAAGTCATCAGCTTACGACAGCTGCTACAAGTAGTTAGTGATCGTTACGGTTTAATTATCAACTTCAATAAAACTAAAGTAACGCTACTAGTTACGCAAACAATAACAGACGGAACACCCATGCTAATGTGAGGTAGTCCAAGAAATATTATACCTCAGAGCGATGATTGACAATACTGAAAATAGCGAAATTGTAATTCGTTGTCGCATACAGTTGGTTAGAATAGCCCAGCTTAACCAAATATGGCGTGATCGAAATGTCACTAAATCCACTAAAATTCGCCTGGTCAATGCCTTGGTGTTTTTCCGTATTCATCTACGCGGCGGAGACGTGGACCATCAGAGAAGCAGACAGACGTCGCATTGGCGCATTTGAGATGCTGGTCTGGACGCGCATGCTGCGAATTTCTTGGACGGCGCATAGTTCCGTGCTTCGATACTCCGTGAATTTTCACCTGCTAAACGACTGTCCGGTACTGTCTATTTACGCATTCCTTTATTCTTTGGCCATATCAATAGACGAACTGATATTACAGAAAAATTAATTATACCAGGCAAACCCGATGGCAAAAGACAAAGAGGACGTTCTTCAAAGCGCTGGATCGATACTACAAAAGACCTGTTACAAACCAATTTAGGTGAAGCTGTAGATCTCGCAAACAACCGCGATAGATGGTATACCACAGTCAGACGAGCAATTCGAAACTAACAAGCTTACGAACTCAACATTTATGGGTCACAAAACCTCTATCAAAACGTCGTGATGAAGAAGAAGATGCCTTAAATGTGGTTATTTAAAACGGTAAAATAAATTCTGCCAGCAATTTTCTTTTTACAAAAGAAACTGTGTTAGTTACTCATTGCATTAACTTGTAAACATCTTCAACGTACTAACGAATGTCACAGCAGTATAATATTAAAATAAATTCTTATTGTGTGACGTTATCATGACGGACATCTAATTAAGAAACGCAATTAATGCATTTAATATTTGCGCATAGCTAATTTCCTGACACATTTGGTGTTTTCAAAGCTCACTTTGTTGATAAGATTTCACAGCAATGTAGAACCTTTGATAACCTTAAGGTCGAGGCAACATTCCTGTACAAAGATGTTAATAACGCCCGTAGTCCAGGTCTGCTTATCTCACGAATTCATTCTTTCACTCAACGTCAACCTACAAGATAACGCCAGTATAAATACAAGCAGTTTTGCCACTATAGCGGACTGATAGACAAAACATCACCCGGCATCCTAGCCTGAGTGCCTCCAGCTTGCTAGAAGGTGAACTTACGGTTATCTGAACGTCTTCTGCATATTCGTATTAACTTTACATTTACAGCTACTAGTAACACATTGAAGGCTATACCAATTAATCCACAATTTTTAAAACGAAACGCGGCATTTAAAATACTTCTTTACGTTATAGAAACTATTATTATATTGTACCTTTTACTTAGCATAGCCCTCGTAGCAAAAATCACACTCTGCCTGATTTCTAGGTGCTAGAGAGTAACTAATTCGGTGCGCTTTAGAAGTTATAACTCCCCATGTTTGTCCTTACAAGGCGATTAATTTCGTCTCCTGCAATATTGCATCTGGACTTACTACCACTAGTGCTAAATTGAAAGATATACAAATAAACTCCACTATTTTTAAAACGAAAGGCGGCATTTAAAATACTTCTTTGCGTTAGGCAAACTATAGTGGTACATCATACTTGTTGCTTAAAGGGCACATTGGAGACGAAGAATAGCCTACAAGTATCACTCTTTTTTATTATGCTGCATTAAGTTTTTGCATAAAAATTTGTGCACAAACTACAGTTTACCAAGCTAACTATTTATACTGCTGTGCAGCTTAACTAAAAGGTCTGTTCTTTGCTTTTTCGTCACCACAACAGCAGGTGTCCCTAGATAAATATGCAGCCAGGTGTTTCAGACAGACATTACTAATGTTTATGATTAGATAAGTACTAAGTTACCAAAAAAACTGTGTATTTTAGCTGTGTGAATCTGAACTTTTAACTGACAACTGAGATATGAATAAAGAGTGGTAATAAACATTCGGCATTTTAATGTATTTTGCACACTAAAAAATACTAAATGCTCGATAAAAAACAAAATAAACTTTAATTAATTGGAAATGCTTGGTATTTTAACAAAATCTACATCGTAAAATATATTATTTCCACAGTTCTGATCGATATTTTAATTAAACATGTGCCTTAAAATCGAAATGCTCGATAGCTGAAGTTAACTATTAATTGAAATTTTTTATAATATTGTATTAATAAACGCTCGGTAATTTAATGTGTTTTAAAGGTTCGATTTGGCACCAAGTGCAGCATAACCGACAAAAACTAAATGGGCGTGTGTTCGTATCATCTCACCGAGCTTTGTGGATTAGTGGTTAACCCATCTGCTTAGCATTCGGGAGGTAGTGGGTTCGATTCCCGTTGCCGTCTGCTCTGATTCAGGTTTTTAGGTGGTTTTCCTGAGTCAACAGAGTACCTTCTCTGAGGTGAATGCCGGGGCAGTACTTCTTCACCTTTTCTGGCCTCTCTTCCATTATTCACCTCCCTTTTCTCGAACCCATCCTGAAATTCCCGTTATTGGCTGAAGAGGGACGCAAGGTCCCTATAGCAGTCCGCCTCCAGTTGAGGGAATTGAAATGCCTTTGAATCTTTACCTTTACCTGTGCGTATCAGTACATATTAAATGAGTGATCTGCAGTTTTATTTACAGAGTGTTTATCACGTTAGAACTGACTTTAAGCGTAAGTCACGGTGAGATTCCTCAGTAGAGTTTATCTGAGGAAAGTGGAAGTGATGTATTTGAGAAGCATGCGCCAAAGAAATGAAGGAAGAAGGTAGATAAGAAGTGGAAAAGAGAACAACTTTTCAATAGTAATAGGCCAGTCGACAAGTACATTTTAGCGGGAATAATTCCGGACAAGCTGGAATAAATTTTAATCTGTTCTGTTGGGACTCAGAACATATATATTAATTTTGCACCCCTTGACAGGCCCGGATTTAACCGTTATGCTTAAAAAAAGGTCAAATTTTTTATATTTTTCCTAATATTAGTAAATATCTCGATTAGTATCAACTTTTGAGCAAAATACGTAGTTATCAAAATTAAAGAAGAGTAAATTCTCTACAAAAAATGTTCTATACATTTTTGTCATATATTTGCTTGTTTCGAATTCATAGGCGTCGAAATATATTTATTTTCGAGCATTTGCTTGTTACTTTCTTTTACGATAAAAGAAGTATTGGATTCACCCCAAAAATTCGAAATTGAGTTTTCAACAGATCTTCACGTTTTAAAGTGCCCTGAACCCAAAAAACATGTTTTTGTTCATTGCTCTGTCTGTGTGTCGGTCTGTCTGTGTGTCTGTTGGTGAACAGAATATCTCAAAACGAAAAGAGGTATGACGTTGATACTTCATATATAAGTTTTGTGTACTATCTAGATGCGACAGCAAGCTTTTGAAGAAAATCGCTTAACCGGAAGTAGGTGTTTACTCTTGTGATTTTTCAGTTTTTTAAATTTTTTTCAAAAACGGCTCTAACGATTTTTTTCAAACTTTACAATTTTATAAAATTTTTAATGTGTATTGATGTGAGCTAGGCAATTTTTCAGTCGAATACCTCTAAAATGGGTTTCTTTTGATTTCTTTTCAAATTTTTTTTATTAACTCCTATTTTAAATAGAACACCCAGTATAATATTACATTCTTGAATTCAGCTTAAAATTTTAGAGAAAATTTGTATCTTGAACTAACGCTATATTTTGTATGGTTTCTGTACAAATTGCAATTTTTGAAAATTTTTGACAAATGCTTGAATGTATGTACCTATGTATGTATGTATGTATAATCGATAACCTCGTTTTACCTTGCGGTGTAGAGGCTGGTGCTTTATGTGTTTGCATCTGGCGGTACAATGCTCAACTTGCCCCGGATTCGGGATACAAAGTTAAAGATTAAAAATCAAATTTTGGGTAATTATAAAATCACTATGAAAGGAAGTTGTGTGCGTGTATCACACCAGATTTTTTTTATTATTATTGACGTTCCACTATTCCAACTTTGCTAACTTCAAGTTTCTTTTGAAGTTGACTGCTTATCAATTTTTTTGCCTTTTTGATGTTGGTGGTTGTGCAATATCACTTTGACTTTCAATAATATCTGTCTCGTGTTCCGAATTTGCTTCATAATCTTGGGAATGTTCTATTGATTGTTCTAGATCGATATGCAAGTCCTCGTCGTCGTCTTCGTCGTCTACTTCGATCACGTCCACAGTATTCAAACAAGATTTGCCCTGACAGAAACCACATATTACTGAGCAATGAACACCTGCTTTGCAACCTTTGGCGCATTTACAAGAAATTAGTTTCAGTAATTCTTGGGGAGCTGCGTCTTGTACAGTGGGAATGGGCATTAATCCATTCTTTGAATTTCTCCATCCCCACTCGAAAGGTGATTTTTCGTTTCCATACCATAGCTGAATTTGGTTGTAAGTACGGAACGAGTGCAAGTGAGCTGCGTGTTTGGTTGGTTGTAATGATACTAGATGTGGTTAACTTCTGTTAATAGATTGTACGAAACACTGGTATCTATACCTGTTCAATGATACACAGTGTGTTGATCCATACAGAAGAAGAAGAAATTGTTCTCCCACTTTATCTATTTCCTGCGGGAACGCGTTTGGGTCTTTGAAAATTTGAACAGCCTTCTGTAAGTTTTTCTCTTTCTGTATAAGTTTAACGAACCTCATTTTCCCCTGCCTGTATAGTGCGGAAACAGTATCCCAACCACTAAATGCATGCAGAAATAAAATGTTGTCCCTAATTGAATCATCCGGAATTACTCCCGCTAACAGCCATTTCAAAAGACTTATCGACTGGCCTATTAGCCAAAATTGATTTTTAATCTTTAACTTTGTATCCCGAATCCGGGGCAAGTTGAGCATTGTACCGCCAGATGCAAGCACATGAAGCAGCAGTTTCTACACCGCAAGTATTATACATACATACATACATACAAGCATTTGTCAAAATTTTTGGAAAATTGCAATTTGTACAGAAACCGTACACAATAGAGCGTTAGTTCAAGAGACAAATTTTCTCTAAAATTTTAAGCTGAATTCAAGAATGTAATAATATACTGGGTCTTCTATTTAAAATAGGAGTTAATAAAAAAAATTTGAAAAGAAATCAAAAGAAACCCATTTTAGAGGTATTCGACTGAAAAATTGCCTAGCTCACATCAATACACATTAAAAATTTTATAAAATTGTAAAGTTTGAAAAAAATCGTTAGAGCCGTTTTTGAAAAAAATTTAAAAAACTGAAAAATCACAAGAGTAAACACCTACTTCCGGTTATGCGATTTTTTTCAAAAGCTTGCTGTCGCATCTACATAGTACAAAAAACTTATATATGAAGTATCAACGTCATAACTCTTTTCGTTTTGAGATATTCTGTTCACAAACAGACACACAGACAGACCGACACACAGACAGAGCAATGAACAAAAACATGTTTTTTGGGTTCAGGGCACTTTAAAACGTGAAGATCTGTTGAAAACTCAATTTCGAATTTTTGGGGTGAATCCAATACTTCTTTTATCGTAAAAGAAAGTAACAAGCAAATGCTCGAAAATAAATATATTTTGACGCCTATGAATTCGAAACAAGCGAATATATGACAAAAATGTATAGAACATTTTTTGTAGAGAATTTACTCTTCTTTAATTTTGATAACTACGTATTTTGCTAAAAAGTTGATACTAATCGAGATATTCACTAATATTAGAAAAAATATAAAAAATTTGACCTTTTTTTAAGCATAACGGTTAAATCCGGGCCTGTCAAGGGGTGCAAAATTAATATATATTTTCTGAGTCCCAACAGAACAAATTAAAATTTATTCCAGCTTGTCCGGAATTACTCCCGCTAACAGCCATTTTAAAAGACTTATCGACTGGCCTATAAAGCCTTAGCTCTTAAATCAGTGAAGGAAGAGGGTATTTGAAGCTTTTTTCATAAAAATGTTGATATAGCTGAAAACGTTAGTGCTATTTACCGTTACAATAAAGTCAAATATCGTGGAGAGCAATGTGCCTCGGATGTGTATTTGTATTATCCGGCCAATACTAAAGATGCATTTTTATATCAATGGGAATTGCTTCATACTTGCGGCAGTATAGTATCCAAAGCAACCGTTAAAATGAACATACCAGGTGCCCCAAATAGGAGCGGTAACTTTTCCCAATTGTCTCAACAGATGTCGCTTTATCTAAAGTACAGCGACCAAATACTTATAATTTTTAAATTGAGTTGGTATCACTTAATTTAAAAATTATAAGTATTTGGTCGCTGTACTTTAGATAAAACGACATCTCTTGAGACAATTCGGAAGAGTTACCACTGCTTTTTGGGGCACCTTGTACAACTAAAACGGAGATTAAAACCCTGTGCGAGTACGACCCAGAAGTTAAACCAAAAAAAGTTTTTACAACTTTTAGCAGTACACTTGTATGCTACGTTATTAGCGTATTACCATGAACTTTATATTATCACTTTTTTCTTCCTTTTTACTTCCTTTTACAATAAAGGAAGTATTGGATTCACCCCAAAAATTCGAAATTGAGTTTTCAACAGATCTTCACGTTTTAGAGTCCCCTGATCCCAAAAAACATTTTTTTTATTGGTCTGTCTGGCTGTGTGTCTGCCTGTGAAAAAAATATCTCAAAAACGGAAAGAGGTATGGCGTTGAAACTTCATATATAAGTTTTGTGTACTATGTAGATGCGACAGCAAGCTTTTGAAAAAAATCGCATAACCGGAAGTAGGTGTTTACTCTTGTGATTTTTCAGTTTTTTTCGATTTTTTCAAAAACGGCTCTAACGATTATTTTTAAACTTTACATTTTTCTTACATTTTTAATGTGTATTGATGTGAGATAGGTGATTTTCCAGTTGAATATTTCTAAAATGGGTTTCTTTTATTCTTTTTTCTATTTTTTTTATTAACTCCTATTTTAAATAGAACACCCGGTATATTATTACATTTTTGAATTCAGCTTAAAATTCTAGAGAAAATTTGTCTCTTGAACTAACACTATTTTGTACCGTTTTTGTAAAATTTGTAATTTTTTACAAATGCTTAAAAATTTAAAATCAAATTTTTGGCTAATTATAAGATCACTGTAAAAAGAAGTTGTGTGCTTTTATCACACCAGATTTTTGAATATCTACTTGATTTAAGTGTTGTTTCATTATTTATGTATGTTCAGAGTTTACTTTTTTTACTTTTTGGAAGTATTCCTTCGTTGTTAAGGGTTTACTTATCAGAGTTTATTACAGTTTTTTTTCAAGCACCTGTGTTGTATTTTATCAAGTTATGTACTTTTACTAAAAATATTCTTTCTGAGTATTAAAGTTTACCTGTATAGAATCATTGTCTTTAATGAAAGGCAAGTAAAAAATCCAAGCAAAAGAAAGCAAGTAAATTTCATACCGAGCATTGATTGTAATTATTATTGTACGGTTGTTTTGTGCATTATTATTTCCCCAAAGATTTGAATTTGTACCGAACATCATTATTTTGTATAGAGCGTCTATTATGTTTCTCGAATGTTTATTGTCTTAATAGGTATTTGAATTTTATACCGACTGTCCGTAATCATTGTCGGGCGTTTAGTAGTTTCATGGAACATTTATTTTCTTAGGGTGCACATAAATTTTATATCGAGCACTCAATGCACTTATCGAGCGTTTAGTATTTTTATCAAACATTTTTTTTAGTCATGCATTTGGACAAAATATCAGGAAAATATGACCCGCAGTAGGAATAAAATACCGAAGATTTAATTTGTTCCCATGAATAAATATGAAATTATTTCAAAAACACACTGTCAATAATGCATAGGATGAGCTTAATTTCAAAAACTAGGATATTTCTTACTTAGAAAACGGTATTTCTATTCTGGAAATAGCACATTTATCTAGGTTTATAGTTGTTTTGCATTGTAGTTTTTGGCAGGTTTGAATTATTCACATGAAGTCAAAGTAATTTCATCAATTAAAATAATAGAAATGCATGACTTCTCGAATTAGAACGTGTCTTAGTTTTATTTTGTAGCAATAGTTTTCTATATACAGGGTGATAAAAAATAGCGCATTATCTGTGCGGTACGTTGTAGGCCTTCACCAACTAATACCTAACAATTTTGAATATCAATTTAAATTTTTCCCTTCAAATACAAAGTTATGGTCTTTTAAGTTTAACAACTGCGGCTACATTTTTTCCTATTTGAGATAGAAATAAGTAACTGATTTAGGTTACTACTATTTAAAAATATTTCATTAATTACCCTTTAACCGCAATATTCTATTTATAAGCAAAATATTGCAAGTTACTTTTTGTAAAAAATAGGATTTAGCAACAATGCGAAAAAAATTCACGGCATTCTAACTTTTAAGCATATTCAGTTATTTATACTCTCTTCAAATCAAATCAAATCAATGTTTATTCATAAGAAAAAAAATACAAAATATAGAAAATGTAGAAAATGTGACAAACCCATTAAAAGGTTTGTATACTATTATAATTATTCACCTCCGAATAAACATCATGCACTCGAGAATAGTGAGTGCATGCTACACCACTGAAAACTGATAGCCAGTTTGTGTGTGGTTTTTAATTTAACTTCATTAGATTAAAGGTGTTCTGAGGACAGTACACAAAATATGATAAAAATTAGATAAAGTTAGTTTAATTTGTTCTATACTTTTAAGCAAAAAGTTCTTCTATTGTTTGCCATGACAACTCTAAACTCCACTTCTTAGCTATGTGTTTAAAATTACCGTTAGTTACCCTTATGCTAAAGCAATTTACGTAAGTATTGAACAGGTTATATACCTTTGGTGCGTAATATAAGAAACATTTTTGACCAAATGTTTTATTCATCTTTTTAGTCTCGGCCATCTGTTGTTCTCTGATTCGTGTGTTGTAGCCATGACTAATTATAGAAATACAATTACTCCTTTTATGTATTTGTTTTAAGACTATAAATAAATATAACTTTGCAACAGGTAGTATTGTGATATTTTCGAACAACAGATGGCTTGGATAATGGCGGGGTTTTTTAAATATTATTTTAAGTATAATTTTCTGGATAGTATATAATTTTTTAATATGTGTAGTGTATGTACCACCCCATCCAATAATTCCATAACTCAAAAGTGACTCAACCAAACCACAATAAAAAATATTCAGTTTATCGATAGGTATAATATCTCGTAATTTTTTGAACGGAAATATCAGTCTTCGCAGTCTATTAGCCAGCAGATTTATATGTGTGTCCCATCTAAGAAAGCAGTCAACAGTGATACCTAAATATTTAATTGTCTTTGTTGACATAATTTGTTTACAGGAGCAATTAGCTTGTTCACAACCCGTTGCATGTATTTTTAATTTGTTTATTTTTGGTTGAGTGCGCGAATAAATGCTGAACGGCATAAACTTGGTTTTTTCATGGTTTAGTGTTAGAAAATTTAAATCTAACCAAGATTGTATTGTTCTCATGTCTTGTTCAGCATTCATTACAACATCTTCCCAAGTGGAACCCTCAACAAACAAAACTGTGTCATCCGCATATGATATTACCCTCCCATTTAATGTCAAATGAAGAAGGTCATTCATGTACAGTAAGAATAGTGGCGGTCCCAGCACTGTTCCCTGAGGGACTCCACAGGTTACCGTCTTCGGTTGACTTTTTTCTCCGTTAACTGCAACAACTTGTGTTCTTCCATCTAGATAGGTTTTGAATAAATTTAGAGTAGATCCTCGGATTCCTAGAATTTCTAATTTTTGAATTAATATATTGTGATTAACTGTGTCAAATGCTTTTTTCAAATCTAAAAATATTGCACAACATGATTTTGATTCATCTAGGGAAGAATAAATCTGCTCTACTAACACAGAGATTGCATCACTGGTACTCCTGCCTTCAACAAATCCAAATTGATGATTTGATAAAATATTGTTAGTAGAAATAAAGCTCATAAGCCTTTTTTTAATTAACTTTTCTAATACCTTGCTTATGTTTGTAATTAATGATATAGGACGATAATTATTCGGGTTATCAGTTGAGCCACTCTTGAGGACCGGTGTAACTACCGATTCTTTAAGCGAACACGGATAATAACCTTGTACAAAACATTCGTTGTATAGGTGCGACAGAGGCACCGAAACATCATCAATGATACATTTCAGCACTTTCGCAGAAATATTATCACTGCCAGGTGACTTTCTATTTTTTAAAGATTTAATTGCGCTTTTTACTTCGCTTGGATCGGTAGGAGTTAAGAAAAAAGAGTTATTGTTCTTTTGGATATTTTTGAGCATTTGAGCCTGGTCAGTAATATTTATATTAATCTTTTCTGCAAGTTGACATCCAATGTTAACAAAGAAGTTATTAAAATTATCCGGGGAAATACTATCTGGCAATTTATTTTTGATCTTTACATTTTTGTTGATAGATTCATTGGCTATTTTCCATATGTCTCGAGGCTGGTTACCTGCATTTGTAATTTTTTCCTTATAATAATTTGACTTTAACTGTTTAATGAGTTTGGGTATGCTGTTTTTATAAGTTAAGTAAAGGTTTTTTATTATTTCGTTATTAGGTTGATATATACTTTGGTTATATAAAGCATCACGGATATTAATTGAATTAATGATACCCTGCGTAATCCAAGGTTTTCGTTTAAAGTTTTTACTATTTATTTTCTTTATTATTGTTGCATTTTTAATTTCTGACTGTATTAATTTAGTTAAACTTTTACAAGATTCATCAACATCTTTATCGATTACATGTTCCCAGTTGACCTTGCCTATTTTCTGCTTAATTTTCTTATAGTCAATAATTTTTCGTGTTCGATGTTGTATGCCAGATGCCTTAATGATACTATTTATTTTTAGAGAACAAAATACAGGACAATGGTCTGTAATTTTGGATTGAAATATAATTGAGAGTGTATTATTTCTTTGAATATTTAGGGATTTTATAAATATGTGATCCAGGCATGTAGCAGCGTTATTTAGTATTCTGGTTGGTTTGTTAATATAAGAAATGAATCCGTGTAGATACATTAAATTTAAATATTTTTGACTATCTTTATGATTATCACTGAGGATATCGATATTTATATCACCCGTAATAATCTCCGTACCTCTGCCGCAATACCCAGTTACGTAATTTTGTAGATGCTCAATAAAAAGTGACGTGTCGTATGAGGGCAATTTATAAATGGCAGTTAACGAAATCTTCTCCCGATGTTTCTCACTTTCAATTCTAAGAAATTTAAAATCTTGTATTTCTACTACAGTGGCTTTATGTTTTAAAGAATTTTTAATTAACACTATCGTTCCATCATTTTGATTTTGATAACTACAGTTGTAATAAGTAACATAGCCATTTATGTTTATGCACTCAATATTCTCGACTCGCCAGGTTTCAGTTAAAACAATAATATCAAAATAATTATGAAATTCACCAATATATACCTCTAGTTCGTCGAAGTTTTTTGTCACGCTGCGTATATTTAAATTAAACATATTGAAATAATTTTCAAAATTTTGGCAAAACGTTCTAATAATGTTTTTACTATCATCAATATGATCAGAAATATGAGTATCAATTGTGTCATCGTCTAATTCTTTTCCTAAGATTAGTGTCTCCATATTAGATTTAAACATGTAATACTGAAAAACGCAAAAGAAAAAAAACTTCGGCTTACCCATAAAAAAGTTACTTAATTTTCATTAAATCGTCTTCATTGCGGATTGTCAAATAACTATCACTAAAAGTTACTGGTTTAGTATTAAGTATTTGGGAATTGTACGTACTTATAATGTACACTTTGTCAGGACATTTTTAAATTGTACGAACGTACGGCTAATTAGAGTATTATCTAAATTATACGACCTCGCTTGTATATGGGTTTTTCATGTTATTCCGCCTGAAGTTAAGTTTATCGAATTTTTTGCAAGCATTTAATGGTTTTTAAAGCACACTGCTGGATCGTTCGCTTGCAGCTATCGGATCTGAAAGGCACTCGTTTGGCGTAGCTTGTTTGCAATTCGTTGTCCGTTGTTACAAATATCGATTTTGTCTGCCAGACGCATTCTGGAACGTTCCGTGAAGCGACGGCCATGGGTGCGAGAGAGAGGCCATCTACAGCTCAGCAGCCTCGAGACCTTTTATCGATCGCGCGTCGTCTGGCTAGGGATTTCGAGTTCAGTTGTCATCCGGCTTCCGAAGGCAACAAGTAGTTTTGACGCGTGGTGTTTCTCGCCGCCCTCTTCGGCCTTGTGCCGTGGGGGCGGGCGACCCCCGTTTTCCATGTGTCGTGCAGTAAATCTCTCGATTAGTGAGTTCCCGTTATTTTGAGTTTCGATGCTTCGAGCGAGTTGGTCGCAGAACATGTGAGTTGTTTGTGCATGTCCCGACGAAATTCAGGCGTTTCTCCTTTTTAAATAAGCAGTGGGCCGATATAAGCCCTGTTGTAGGGTATCAAATGGAGGGCGGTCTATCCCTGGTTATTCTACAAGTGAACCGGCGTGTCTTGTCGTTAATTTCTGTTGCATCGTTGCTCTTAGTCAAGAAACTGCGGGACATCAGCAACTCCGACGCTTCGAGCTTCTTTCTTGTTTTCCCTCCGGTTTCGTAGTCTTGGGAAACTCGTCTGGTTCCCAGCTGGAGCCTCTTCGAATAAGGTGAAGCTAAGCTGAAGTACTGTATTATTTATATTTTCGCGGACTGCATGCTTCTGCTGCCGGTCCGGCGTTTAGAAGAATTCCGCCCTAATCAAAAGTGTGCGTAGACTTTCATTATACAGTTCCATTTGCAAGCGCTCAGTATTTTGTGTAATAACTACTGTTTATTTCAACACACCCTACCGATACGCACTGTGCGTAGAGTTTCATTATACAGTGCCATTTACAGGAGCTCAGTATTTGGTGTAATAACTAATGTTTACTTTAACACACCCTGCCGATATGCAGTGTGCGTAGAATTTCATTATACAGTGCCATTTGCAGGTGCTCAGTACTTTGTGTAATAACTAATGTTTCATAGCTAAGACGCCCCCCATTTTTCTGTAACTTACATTGTAACAATGTTTTGCATTACGTGTCTGAAAACAATAGACCTTTCTGTTAAACGTTCCCGCTGTATTTTCTTTGTGTTGAATGCTGTGTTAATTTTAAGCAATTTGTAGTGTCGTCGCCCCATTGGCGACTAGTGTATGGTTGGTGTAAAGCGGATCCTGGACGAATTGTGTGAGCTTCAAGGTAGCTTCGAACACTCCAGCTGCCGCCTCTAGGAAGCCCCAAGGCTACACACATACCCAACCCCGTTTGGATTTCGGGTTTCTGTCAGACGTGTGCTTAAACCCGAAACCTGTGGCGCCCTATTATTTTTCAACACCCTGTATATGTCGTCACGCTTCTCTCTACGGTGTCCCGTTCGTAGAACCACGCCCATCTCCCTGGGCGTTTTCAGCATGGCTATTAGTCTGTTCTCGAAAATTCTAGGGCAAGTGGTGACAATTCCCCCGCTTGATAAGTCTTGTGGCACCCTCGTACCCCAAGATGTCGTAAAAACAGTTTTATACCGCAACAACTTTTAGAGAATATGTCGATATGTATATTGTTTTTGGTCAAGCCATGGTAAGTTTCCCGCAGGAGCAGTTCTGTATACAGAAACATACCCCAATATGATACATCCTGCTCCAAATGTTTTTCAAAGACTTGATCAACGCCACAGAGAGACCAGAACTCTTGTACCTAACGTACACTACAACGTGAAGAACATTTTAGAAATTGTAGCCGAAACTGCAACTACAAGTTCAAGATCTGTTGGCTGACAAGCTGGGATACACCACGGGCTAGTTCTCAATATTGTAAGAGACGAGAATTTACATCCCTATAATTATTCAAAAGTACAGGCACTAAGTCCCACTGACTTTGAACCTAAAACGGATTTATATAATTGGTTCCTGAACCAGAAACCTAATCTGTTAAGAAAAGTTTTGTGGACTGACAAAGCTTGTTTTACCAGAGACGGCTTTTTCAATATGCATAATTTTTCATTACTGGTCTATTGCAAATCCTCATGTACGGGAACGTGGATATCAACACCGGTTTGCCGTAAACGTTTGGGCAGAAATATTAGTGGAGCACCAAATTGGGCCACTTATTTTGCCACATCGGTTAAATGAAGATTCTTTCCTAAACTTACTGAGGAAGGACCTACCTAATTTAATAGAGGATATCCCGTTAGCGAGTAGGCAAGGCATGTGGATACAATTGGTTGGTGCTTCACCACACCAACTGCCTCAACAATCATTATCCGAATAGATGGATAGGACGAGGGGCACCTGTTACGTTGGCAGCCAGATCTCTAGACTTGAATCCTCTTGATTTCTTTTATTGGGGATATGTAAAATCAATAGTTTATGAAACCCCACCAGAAAGCGAACAGGAGCTGAGAGACAGTATTGTAGTTGCTGCTCATTCAATCACTCCTAACTTGCTCAGTCGTGTTCAACAAAATATTTTGCGAAGAGCTGAAGCTTGTATACTTTTAATGTTCAGTTTAATTAATAAAAGCTATACAATTTTCTTTATATTTTTTAGATCAATGAATAGTTTTAGTTTCAAATTTAGTTTTGTCTTGTATCATAAGAAACCCAGATATTCTTTTGTGATACCCCCCTCCCGCCAAAATTCTGGATGCGTCACTGCGCTCAGTAATTTTGAAGGATATAAATACAAACACAAGGTTTACCTAATGGGGTAGATCGGTAGATAAAAACAATTGTTTTTATCTTCCGCTCGTGAGGGCTCATGAAGACCAATCCAACATTTTCGTATTAAGATTTTTGACTCAGAATTGTACAAGGAATATCGCTACCTGGAGCTTTTGCGCCAATTTGTATACACCCTTATACCGAATGATTTTTGCTTATTTAGAAAATGACGTTTTTCGAAATTGGCAAAATCCAAAAAAAGCTATTTTTCAGAAATTAAGTAAAATTTTTTTATCTTGTCTTAGTTTTAGTTAAATGAACAACGTCAGTGCTAGAAAACACCTATTTTTCTTGAAATTTATTTTTTTAAATATTTTCTAAATTTCACATACCAAGGCAATTTTAAAATTATTTTTGTTTAGGTGAAGACAAGGTTTATAATTGGAAAAAAGTTCATTGCTCATTTAGATTTTTTATTATTTACGGAAAAGTAATATGTTTGCATAATTTTTACGTTCTTAATAAGGCGCTTTTTATAAGAAATATTTTTCATTGACAATTTAACTGGTGTCATAGTCAACCAATGGCATTTTTCAATTTAAAAATAAACTACCAATCGGATGATTATTTTAGTGACAATAATTCGAGAAGCTTTATTTCAGCGATAATAATTTGAGGAGCTTTATTTCAGCGACAATTTTTTCTGTTGCAATTATTGTAGTGACAATATTTCGAAGAGCTTTATTTCAGCGACAATTTTTTCTGTAACTATTTTTTAATGAAAAGTTAAATTGTCAAGACGAATAGGACTCTATAGTTCATTCAGATTCAAGATAGAGCACAATCTGCAACCCAATTTACAAATAACAGCAGTACGTTAATTACTAATATGATTTTATTAAAATTTAGATCAGAGAGATATGGCTTTGTTGCTGTTTTGATGAGTGTCAAAATAAATGTGTCATGTTTTTAATATGTATCTTTGCTTAAGGAAACCATTTGCAACATTTTTTAGGGGATAAATTTATTCTCAGATCACATTCAGCGGATTTCATTGAGGTAGACATCGCACAATTTTTGAATTTCAAGCTTTGCAAATTTGTCTCGTTTCTGTTGCTTTAGAAAATAACGACTCGTGCAAGCATTCGTCGTTATTTTCGTCGCCCCAGAAACTCGTATCTGAATCGCAAAAATTATTGTCGGCAATATTTTGACCTTTCGTTCTATTATTACTGACAATATTTATTTGGGAAAAATGCAATGTGGTGGACCACCCTAAAACACCTTGAAATTGTTTACCGCAGTTCTCTTTGTAACAGCAGCGGCAGCAATTTGAACTACCATTCCTGGAGCTAGTAATATAGGTGGGTACTAAGTACACACAAATCTTACACTGCAGCTAACCTAAAATGATAGCATGAGGCAAAAGTGGTCTACGATACTGCATTTTAGGCTTCCAAAAACCCAATTCTAGCCCTGTTAATTAATTACTGGTACAAAAATCCTGTAAAATTTCTTTTGGCGGTCACTGTATATTTACAAAAATAAACTAAATCGTTATTAAAAAAGTGCATTTATATTTACCAAAAATAAATTAAATTGTTTACAAAAAGTATACACGTGCAAGACACAATTTATTGTGGATTGATGTGCTATCTGCAGGGGTGTTTGTTAGCAGTTTTGTGAACTCCATCACTGCTAAAAATTATCACGTGGACTTCCATAACACCCTGTATAAGTTAAATAATTTTATCTACTCCTACTGCACAATGGCCATGAATTATGATTCATAATTCACGGATTGCAGCCAATCATAAAAATCTATTTTCATTATTCAATAGTTTGCAAATTACAACCAATCAGAAAATTCTATTTTCATTATTCAATAGGTTGTAGCCAATCACAAAATTCATTCTTATTATTAAATGACTTTTGAAGTTAACAGCTGTCACAAATGTCATAATTCTGAAATATGAACACAAGGCTCCTATTGCATAGGAGTAGATAAAATATCGTATTATATTCGCGATTATGGCCATTATTCACTCAGATGACTTGCGCCACGCGCCTTCGGCTTGTGGCGCAAATGTCATCTTCGTGAATAATGGCTGTCATAATCGCTCATATAATAATATACTATTTACTTTAGATTGTGATTGTTTTATTACAGCTTAGCAGGATAGATATTCGCACTTTTTACTTATAATAATTATAATTTGGTTATTTTGAACATTTTATTTTAGTTTAGATTGTGTAAATGTATTGGTAAAACTGCAGTTTGCGGTTCCTATTTCAGCTAACTCTTGCGCATGCGTAAAGCAGATTGTAAACATCTTCAACATTATTGTGAAATCTCATAATCATTAGTATTTATTTCGTGCGCTGTGTTCGTTTACTAATTTCAATAAGTTTCGCAAATGGCTGGTAGAGGTGGTTTGGCATTCCCAATAATATTTTGAATAATAATCAAATTCGCGATGAAAAGATTACTTTTCGTGATATTATGTTTTACGAAAATTTAAACTGCATAAAATGGCTAGCAAGGCGTCGTTTAATGAGAAATACCAATAATTTTGGGGAGTGTCAACTACCCATGTCTTTTGTGAAAAAGCGGGATTAAACTATAGGCATAGCTGTCAATGTAGACAGTGCTGCAAATCGACAAGTACTATAGCTCGTTTCACTCTGACTATGCAGTGTACAGGGATAGGGCTACAGTATTGTAATATTTCCCCAGCAAGTCGCTTAAAACTGAACTTGATGACGTCAATCATAATAAATCCGCCTTTTGTATTGCAATCGGCTTATTTGTTAATACCTTGTTGAAGTAAACCCCTTTTGTCGCTTCTGCGTAAATTTGAAAAGAGCAGCATATAATGCAAAATAATTGAGCTTAGACATCAAAATAAAAACAATTTTAATTAGATCATACAATTTGTTGTAACATACTTAAAAATAAATATAAACATGGTTTTTAATCAAATTTGATACAGAAGAATACTAATTAATGTATTTTATTTTTGGTTTTGATTATTTACTATAATTATTGTCTTCTTCGCTATTATCAACAGAATCCTCATAATTTATATTTATAATAATGGGTTCTATATCGTCCATCACACGGTCGATTTCCCACATTTTGTCTTCTGTTTTTGTTACATGACTTATATAGTTTTGCCATTTCTCTGGTGTGATTCGCTCATAAGATTCGTATTATGTGCACCTATATACTTTTTGACCTCACTCCAAACCAGTTTAATCGGATTTAATTCGCAGTGGTAGGGTGGGAGCCTTAGAATCTTAACATTCTTCCGATTTGCAATTTCTTCAATTTTATACCCACTATAATTTATTTTGAATGTACTTACCACTTGAAGCAATTCGCGTTTTACATAGTCTTCTTCATAATGTAAATCTTTCAATCGAAGACATTCTTGAATCTCTTCTTTTCTTGAAGAGGTGTTGGGGATTTTTTCTAATTTTCTGCTA
The DNA here is from genome assembly GCA_940337035.1 of Agriotes lineatus. Classification (NCBI taxonomy): domain Eukaryota; kingdom Metazoa; phylum Arthropoda; class Insecta; order Coleoptera; family Elateridae; genus Agriotes; species Agriotes lineatus. Next base: position 161,887 of record CALNHX010000070.1, on the reverse strand, counting down.
TGATAAGAAGCATTGTCCATTACTACAACACTTCTTTCTGGCAAATTCTGACATAAGTCATTCTCAAGCCACGCTTCAAACAAAAGCCCATCCATTTCATCGTGGTAGCGTTGGGTATTTTTTTTGCCAAGAAAATCATGTCTGCCCCCGCAACAAATCCATTTGCACATCCTGCGTGCAACAGGACAAATCGTGGACCACGAGCTGTAGATGCTTTCAAACCCGTTGTGAGTCCACGATTAAATGCATCTCGATGCGATTTTATAGATGTATCTATCCATTGCTTTGAGACGCTGTGTCCGACATTCACCCACAATTCATCTAAATACACAATATTGTAGCCTGATTCACGATATTTACGAATTTGACGTAAATACCGATGGCGCCACGAAATGATTTCATCTTGTTCGATCAAAACTGAATTTCTACCACGTCTCACATACGCAAAATCCATATCATGCAGTAAACGGACCGCGAAAAATTGGCCAAATCCTCGTCGCCATTTACAGTACTTAACATTGCGTTTATTGTAGGTGGTGTGTTGTCCCGAAAAAACTGGTGCACTATTCTACGAATCACACATCTAACTCCTTCATCGGCATAAACTAGTTTTACGCTTTTGAGCCCTTTCCTTTGGAGGTTGTACCCCAACGGGTGTATTCCACTCAGCTCGCACTTTATAAAGTACTCTTTCCGAAAAGCCGCTCATATCAGACACTTTAAATGATAATTTATATGATTCATCACAATCTGCTTTTCGGACACGCCGAGCGCTTTTCCACATTTCCATTTTACAGTTTCAGCCATTCTACAAATAAATATCAAAATTAACAATAACAATCAGCGTAATTTCAATGCTGAAGAACAGTAAAATACTGATTATTTCATACAAGGAGATTTCTTATATACGTATACATATCATCCAACTATAATGACCTGATTAACCTAATTACCTACCTATTATTCCTCATATATTAAGTTAGTAATTAAATACATTGCAGTTATGATAAATACTAATTATATATCTATAGGGATGTTTATTATTTACATTCCAAGCATAATTACCTATCTATTATTACTGATATATTAAGTTATATTGCACTTATAATTCAATAACTATTTCAGATTACCATCAGAAAGTAATAACGATTACCTTAATTTGTAGTATCCTCGACATATACCTGCCTTTCCCAGCTTACACGAAGATTTAAAATTTCTTTTAAAATTGCGGTCTACAAGCGGCAACGCAGCAGGCGAAGTTTGCCTTTAAATAACATTGTCGTATGTTCTCTGTACTGCACAGTCAGAGTGAAACGAGCTATAGGAGCCAGTTTTTTGCAAGAAGCCATATATCTCTTAATCTCTTCAACAGATTATAATAATTATATACGGCTGGTGTCAAAATTCAAGTCAGGACAATATATCGCCTACGAAATTCGACTGGGAGAACATTCTACGTATGCGATTGTTGGTTGGTGCAACTTTTGACGAAATGCCTGCGAACAATCTTTTATAGATAATCCTATGGTGATAGGTGGATTGAACGACAATTTAACCTCGAAAATTATAGAAATAGACGAGCCAACATTTTTTCATAGGAAGTATCACAGTGGCCAGTGGCGCGAAAGCCACTGGGTTTTCGGGGGTGTAGAACGTGGTTCTAGAAAATGTTTTTTGTAGAAGTTCCTGATAAAACATCAGCTACATTATTGGCGTTGGTCCGAAGGTAACTTAAAAAAATAGAGCATGTTGTAGCTTTAGATTTAGTGACTGGTAGAATTTTTAAAGCTAAATAAAGTTTGCTTTTTATATGCTATTTTTCCAGAATTCCTTAGAAGTTTTTTATTATTTTAAGTTGTTTTTTAATCTCTTTAGATTAATTTTACCTGGCTTAATTCTGTGGTGAAAAGGCAAAAGGGTATAAGTCAAAAATGATCATTTTACAGGAACATCAAAAAACCATTTTGCTGGAGATTTGAGAACAACATTTAATTCTATTCGCTGGTAATCAAAAGAATGAAGCCGATTTATTGACTACAGCTTGCTTTGCTATTGATTCTAAAACTATTTCTACTAGAAAATAAATAAATACGGAGCTTATACCTTATTTCATTTCTTTTTATGCATTTTATGAAATAGCAAAATGGTATAAGTTGACATATAGCTTTTTGCAATTTTCCAGAATATTGGTTTTCTGATAAATAATTACTATGACAAAACAGCATAATATGTAGACATAAACTAAACAAGAATATGTGGTTTCGAGTTCGAATAATGTGAGGTTATGTGTAAACTTACCGGTTAAGTTCTTGTTACAGCACTTCTACAAAACTTTGTACGCACGAGAGCGTGAGTCCATTTTGGCACTTATTCGTTAAACTACACTATAATAACTAATACTAACACTGGAAAACTGGACCGTTAAACCACGCTATTGCACCTGCATGGAAATGCACTCTTAGTATAAGTGTCCATAAGTTATTTGTTTCCAAAGAAAACGGAAAATTATGAAACGGCAAAAGGGTATAAGTTAACATATGCTGTTCTGGCGTTGTAGATAGCTTTACGAAAAGCAGTGACTCGGGGTATTAGTACACATGTATCTATTTGCCATTGACTAAATTTGTTTTTTATCAATTTTTAGTGAATTTTCAGGGAATAATTCTACATATCCCATTTAGAAAACTTGCTGTAACAATGCGGTCATGGTATGTAGACTTATATCCGCTTGTATTTAGATGCCCGATATTGTTCTGGACACGAGGCATCAATAAAATCAAAAATGAGATAAGTCGACTTATACCCTTGTGCCTTTTTGCCACAGAATTATAATGAGCGATGCTTGGAGAGCCTAGAATGGCATTAACAACATCGACAATCCTAATGTGGACACCCAAAGTGTCGAAAACTATGTGAATGCGAGCAAAGCGAATGATTCAGCGGCAGTTTGGAACACTCCAGGCGCTTTTTGAGTCGTATTTGCACGAATTTATATGGCGAAATCAATTCCATAATGGTAATATTTTTCCGAATTTATAATTGCCTAAAGCCAACAATATGTACGTGTTTTAATTAATGTTATCATTACCATTGTTTATGATTTTTATTTCCTTTTACAATACTAAAGGAAGTATTGGATTGGAGTCTTCACGTTTTAGAGTCCGCTGAACCCAAAAAACATATTTATTTTTATTGGTCTGTCTGTCTGTCTGTGTGTGTCTGTCTGTCTGTCTGTCTGTAAACAGAATATCTCAAAAACAAAAAGAGGTGTGGCGTTGAAACTTCATATATAAGTTTTGTGTACTATGTAGATGCGAGAGCAAGTTTTTGAAGAAAATCGCATAACCGGAAGTAGGTGTTTACACTTGTGATTTTTCCGTTTTTTTCGATTTTTTCAAAAACGGCTTTAACCATTTTTTTCAAACTTTTCATTTTTATTATATTTTTAATGTGTATTGATGTGAGATAGGTGATTTTCCAGTTGAATACTTTTAAAATAGGTTTTTTTTGTTTTTTTTTCTATTAACTCCTATTTTAAATAAAATACCTTGTATATTATTACAATTTTGAACTCAACTTAAAAATCTAGAAAAAATTTGTCTCTTCAACGAACACTAAAATATTTTGTACTGTTTTTGTAGAATTTATAATTTTTGAAAATTTTTGACAAATGCTTAAAAATTTAAAATCAAATTTTTGGCTAATTATGAGATCACTGTAAAAGGAAGTTGTGTGCGTGTATAACACCAGATTTTTTAATCTAAAAGACTAGCGTTCTACTCATTTTATTATTATATATATTTGCTTCTTGTGTTGCACGTCTTTACATCTTTGTATGTATTGAATAAAATAAAATTACGGACTTTAGTACAAATAATAAAAATCTGGCAACTGTCAATACATGTGCACTTTTTCCTAAGCAATTTACTTTATTTTTGCAAATACATTTGTACTTTTTTAAAAACAATTTAATTTATTTTTAAGTACTTTTTAATAACAACTTAGTTTATTTTTGTTAATATGTGTACTTTCTTCTACACAGTTTAATTTATTTTTATGCACTTTTTTACTAACAACTTAGTTTATTTTTGTAAATATATTTGTACTTTTTTAAAAACAATTTAATTTATTTTTTTGCACTTTTTTAATAACAACTTAGCTTATTTTTGTAAATATACCGATGGGGCCAAAATTATATATAACAGCAATGAGATAACATGAACAAGAAAATAACAAGTATTGCTTGAGTAAGAAAGAGATAAACACAGTAGCAAATATTCGAGTAGACTTGACGCTCATTTTAATTATGACATCAACTAAACATAGCTACTAAACTATTTTTTTTTATAGTTATCTCTTTCTTACTCATGAATTTTATTTTCTTGTTCATGCTATATCATTGCTGTTATATATAATTATGGCCCCATCCGTATTTGTACTTTTTTTAAATCAATTTAATTTATTTGTATGCACTTTTTAATAACAACTTAGTTTATTTTTGTAAATACATTTGTACTGTTTGAAAAACAATTTAATTTATTTTTATGCACTTATTAATAACAACTTAATTTATATTTGTAAATATATCTGTACTTTAAACAAAACAATATAATTTATTTTTATGTACTTTTTTATAACAACAGTTTATTTTTGTAAATATATTTGCACTTTTTTAAAAACAATTTAATTTATTTTTTTGTACTTTTTTAATAACAACTTAGTTTAATGATGCTTATGTTTTTGTGGATAACGTCCACTGAGACATACAGTAGGTGAGTATACATTTACTCAACCTGGTGTGGTACCTCAATTACATGAGGTCACACACAACTACCTGCGTCTCCACCGTCAATGAAGTAAATTTGTAAGAAGACCAGCCAGAGGACTGATGTTCACATTCCTACCATGTTTATTTTATATTCCCCTCCTTAAGCGAAGGGACACCTATCACCCGACCATCTCCTAGAGCTGTGCACAGAAGCACAAGCTCTGTTGTTAGTTGTGATCGGATGGGCACATGTTTCGTCTCTTGGTGTTAAGACTCATCAGGGTACCGACATGCGCTCATATTTAGTTAGTATGTGAGGGCAGAACTGTAGACAGTCAACTTACACAATTTTACAGACTTCACAAAGTAGTTTAATTTTGTAAATACATTTGTACATTTTTATAAACAATCTAATTTATTTTTGGTAAATATATGAGCATGTTTATTAACAATTCAGTTTATTTCTTGTAAATACATCTGCACTCTTTTTTTATATACAATTTAATTTATTTTTGCGAATATATGTATATGCACTTTTTTAATAACAATTTAGTTTATTTTTGTAATACATTTGTACTTTTTATAAACAATTTAATTTGTTTTTGGTAAATATATAGGCATTTTTTAAATTACAGTTTAGTTTAATTTTTGTAAATACTGTAATAGCACCCTCGCTTAAATTGGGTTTTAAATAAAATATAATATTTATAATTAGGGCAAGGGATACTACACTTTATGAAATGAAAGTTTCAATTGAGAATTGCCTGTCAAACTCAGGGAAAATTAAGAGAATGTAATAATAATTAACAAACATAAATTGTTTATTGCTCTTTCCTTATTTTATTTATTCGCAATAAATTAAGGCTTAGCTCCGGTAAACATGAAACAATTCTTAGCTCAGGGGGTCGGTTCATAGAATTAAGTAGAAACATTTGTATAATAAATAATTCGTTGTATGACAATTACTTTCTGATATTAGGGTAAATGTACGGTTTCCAACTGATAGTTAAATAACCTCTAAATTTAGTGCAGTAAACAAGATGGTCCGTCTGGGCAAAAATAGCGTAAAATTGTATTTTAAACACCAAAATGGGAAGAATGCATCAGGTAAATACGATTAATTCTGTGACGTAGTAACGGCTAACATCGTTTTGTTTCTAGTGTGATGTAAACCCACGCGAGATTAGCTTTTGTTCAATTTCCCGCAAAATCTGCAACTGCCGCCTCAATTCGCACCTTTTAGGGACGCCAGCTAAATTACTCAAAGCTCAATAAACCTGGGACTCTGCAAACACGTTGAACTTCTTGGCAAATGTCTATTCTGACGATCCCCAGTCTCTACGAGGCTGCTGCCCCTAGTTTTTATGGAATCCTACCTTTTTTTAAAGAGGTGCTCCGCTCTTGGTTGGCACATTGGAAGGACGCTACGGCAAATACTCGCTTGGAAATGACTTGCTGGTTCTATCCAGGGATAGCTGTATGCCTCTTTTCCATGTAGTACAAAAAGATCTGCCATCCGATATCTGAAACTACCCCAAAATCGGCACCGACGTAGGCTTGCAGTCAACGACGAACCAGGTAGAAACTTGCTGACCTAATTGCACTATCTTGGGAGCTCCTACACTTGGGAAAATTGCACTCACAGATGCCCAGCAACTTGGTAAATAACTTTAACACGAAACTGGTATCACAAATGACTTTTTATTCACAATTTAATACAATAAATGTGGAGCTCAATTTGCCCCCAACATGAAAAATGTAAGCTTGTTTGATTCATCCTCACAATTGACTGTCTCGTAACTAAGCAATTAGATTTACAATTGTTTAAAAGAAATTAGGTTTGATTACATGTTTGAACTTATGGACTACAGTTTTGATGTTATGTCTTTGCATTTTCACTAAATTGTTCTTTTCTTGGGATAAATGTCATCACACTTTGCCCTTCTTTTGATTTTCACTTTGGTTTATAATGCACTGATACACTTAAGTTCTCTTAGCATCTCACTAATTGTCTTTCAATCGGTTGCCTTACATTTTTCCTATTGTTCTATTGCCATTATTGCTTTGCTAGCACTGTTTTTCGTTTACCTTTCAGTTAACTTGCCGTTTGTTGGCTTATAAGCTTTTAATACATAACGGTCATATAATGTCTGTAATTAAAAAATCATTTTATTCACATTATGTTAGACGTTACTAAGCTCAAATCCGTCAGTTACAAATTAAATTGCATTGGCCCTTCCGAATATTTATTATATCTGAAACTCTAAGGGCCGGTTTTACAATCACGGTTTAAACTTAGTTCAGAGTTTAAACCCAGTTCACACATATCGTGCCGTTTTTCAATACTGGTTCACCCGATGAACTGAGTTAGAATGGTGTTTAAGTTAAACGGTCCAGAGGGCTGGTTTAAACTCCGTTCAGCGACATTCGGATAACTCCGTACTTGCCGAATCCATCATATGATATTAAGGTTTGGTTATTACGCCCGTTTAAATTTGAAGTTTAAACGTAACCTGAAAGAAATAATTGTTTTTGTGTTGCCCATAAATTTTTTTTATTAAAAGTGGATAATATGGAGCGTCTATTTGCAATATTGGATAATAACGATAACAAAGACGAGTTTTTCGCTAAGTTTCGACTTTCGAGTTCATCTGTAGTAAAATTTGCTGCTCGTTTACTTGTATCCATTTTCAACAGAAATAGGAAAATTTATTGAATTGCACACGTGCTTCCAGTTTGAAACTTCAAAGCATGAAAGCAAACAGAAAATAAGGGCTAACGGCAACTCAAATCTGATCTGTGAGCGGTTGACGCAGATGCAGAATTTGTTTAAACAGATGCGATGTTAGATACACAAGCGTATTCGGAACTGAGCTACGGTTAAACTGCGTTCACGTGAATCATTCTCAAAACTCGATTGAAACGGAAACGTCGTTGAACCGAGATTAGCCCTTGAACTAAGTTCTCGTGAACGAAAATTTAAACCATGACTGAAAAACCGGCCACAAACATAACCCTTCTGAAACTTGCCTTATCTCATGCTAACTTTTATCCTTCAAATTATTAGTTACTGCTGCTCACATCAAGTGCATTTAATAATGTAAAATACTAATTATCTTGCAATAAATAAAATATTTAATTCTGTGCTCATGTTGCCCTTATTCATTCGGTTACTTAGGCAATCAGAATTGCTGTGGGCAGTAAACCATTACAATACGTCTGTACTTTCTATATTGGTACAATTTAATTTATCTTTTGTAGTTACGGGTTTTGCACTTTTTTATATCCAATAAACTTAATACTGTTTGTAGTTTTATGGACAAATACAGTAGTAGGTATATTTCATTTCTTCCTTATCCATTTGCTGACAAATTTCATTTCAATTATACTAGGGGTTATTAGTTATTATTGCAATTTTTAAATAATTTTACTGCAAAAAGATTATTATTAAAGAAGTTGCTTGCAATCACAAAAATATTCGAATTTCACTTTTGTAATGGAAACAGTTTTATTGCTAATAATATACTTGTAATATAATGTAAGTTAATTAAAATCTAATTGTTTTGTTAATTTGATTTGAATTTTTCTAGTTTTCGCAATTTCGTTATCCTAATGAACTGCTGATGAATAGTAGTATAATTGACCAACAGCCTTGCAGCTTCCCTCCCCCTGGCTCTAGGAGCGGTAGTTCAAAATCGGAGCCGTAAACAGTATGTAGATATTAAATATAATCTCTGAAACTTCTTTGTGGCGTGAATTCATAATTCATATTCTTATTTGGGGATTTCGCCACTCTGCAAATTAAAAATATTAAATAACGGAAATATTAATAACGAACTTTTCGATGGACAATCTGCCCTCGTTATCAACGAATAACAATTAAAACGAACAAGAACTTAGCTTTTTTCACTGGAAGGAAAAACGACCAACCTCCAATGAATTTTTTGACATTGACGTTTGTTGACCTACTTGATCTCATCTTTAAGAATCGATAGCCAACTATTGTCTAAAAATATTGAGAAAGACGACACGCATTTTTCTTCGTTAAGTAAAATATATGCCGTTTCCTTAATTTTTCGCCTAGTTGACATCGATTCTTTAGACAAGATCTTTGTGTTGTGCCATTGTATTTTATGGTTTTCATCCCAAGCATGTTCTGCCAGCTTAGACTTATTAAACTGATACGTTTTCATCATATTTTTATGTTCTTTAACTCTAACTGCTAAAGGTCTGGATGTTTCACCGATATAATATTTCCCAGGGAGATAAGCTAGCTCAGACCGAAGTTCCGCTCGTGATAACAGCGCTAGACAAAGAAAAGTCGCGCGCCGTCTCCCCACCTATGAACATCCAAAGCCGTATAAAAGCGGTTGCATAGCTTATTTAGACAGATTTTCCTAGCGATTCTCCAGGGAGATTTTCCTAGAGATTTCCCAGAGAGATTTTCCTAGAGATTCCAAAGAGAGATTTTCCACCGAGATTTCTCCAGATCCCGATTCCCGATTCCCAATCCCGATCCCGAAGCTTGAGCTTGGCTCAGGTTTACCCGTCCTGTCGGAAGAGATTTTTATAGAGATTTTCCTTCCAATAGGCTGTCCTCCCAGAGAGTTTCTCCGTCGACTCTACCAGTACCTGGAAAATCCTGATAGCTAGTTCAATTTAGTGGTTCCGAAAGGACGTCTGAAACGCCAGCTAATTTATCTGTAAAAATCCTGATAGCTAGTTCAATTTAGTGGTTCCGAAAGGACGTCTGAAACGCCAGCTAATTTCCCTGTAAAAATCCTGATAGCTAGTTCAATTTAGTGGTTCCGAAAGGACGTCTGAAACGCCAGCTAATTTCCCTGTGAAAATCCTGATAGCTAGTTCAATTTAGTGGTTCCGAAAGGACGCCTGAAACACCAGCTAATTTCCCTGTGAAAATCCTGTACCAAAATCCGTTTGTAAATCAGCAATAAATAACGTAATATTTGAATCCCAGCTCCCGCTGCATTTTAAATTTGGCGCGTTGCTATTCAAGCAGAATTAAAGCTACACGCTATCTAATTGAAATTTACCTGTGTTAATCATTGAGAATTGCAGCGGCCGTCTTGCCTGGGAACTCTGCGGAGCGAACCGACACCTTCGCCAGAGAATACACATGGAGGTGCCGAGGTTGCTAACCTCGAAAGTCCTGTCGATTAGATAAATTGATTTCCAATCGAAGCCCCGTCGTGCGGCGAATCTCACGGAGTGTTTTAACAACAAACTGTAGCTGCACAAATAGGGTGAGAACTCGCGTTAACAGTTTTAATTTGTTAATTGTCTACAGAAAGCAGAACCCGTAAATTGGAAAACTTGACAGACTGCACGGCGTCGCCATAAGCGCGCAGCTCGACGCCGAACGAGAGCGCCGACAATCCACGACGCTTCCAAAGCCGAGCGCCTCCGACGTCAGCAGATACCCCCAGCACGGATGTGAAGCTGGTTGCAGCAGCCGCAGGAACCAGCGACGTTATTTCATTACACGAATGTTAATTTTATTCAATATACATCTTATTTTCCTTATTACACGAATATTTAATTTTGTATCATAGCTAAACAAAATAAATTGTTATACAGGATACTCCGTTGGTGTGTTTTGCTTATTTGTGGTATATCTGAGTGAACGATTGAACTCTTCTCCGATATATGAGCTATCCCGTAGTAAATAAATATTCATACCCTTATAAAGAAGGGTTGGGTGTTACAAACGAAGAAAAATGAGTGTCGTCTTAATATTTTTAGACAATAGTTGGCTATCGATTCTTAAAGATGAGATCAAGTAGGTATAAATATCAACAAACGTCAATGTCAAAAAATGTATTGGAGGTTGGTCGTTTTTCCTTCCAGTGAAAAAAAGCTAAGTTCTTGTTCGTTTTAATTGTTATTCGTTGATAACGAGGGCAGATTGTCCCTCAAAACGTTCGTTATTAATATTTTCGTCATTTAATTTTTTTTTTAATTTGCAGAGTGGCGAAATACCCAAATAAGAATATGAATTATATTAAATATATGGTAAACAGCAGGATTACTCACCTATGTAATTCCCACTGAGTAAATTAGTAATTCCAAAGTTAATAATAAATTACTTCTGTAGTTTTGTGGTTGTACGATAGTTTTGAGTAGTTGGTGCTATATTTCTTCCGTGTGCTATTGGCAACGCTGCACGGTGATGCGTTGTCAACGGCAACGGTTTTGTTGTTATTTGTGATCAATTATAATCAGCTAAATCAGCTAATGTTGTTGAAATTAAGCATTTACGGAAATTAAACCGTAATATATTTACCATTTGCCAATCGTGTGAGATGATGTGTCGTTAAAAGAGTTTGTTTAAATACTTTTAGTCGATACTTGAAGTATATATCTAACATAACCTAAAATAGGAAAAATTTCGAATTTACAGGCGGCGAAATTGGTATGTATCATAATTTCACCATAATATTGTGTAGCTGCTGGCATATGCAACCTAGGGAAACGCCATAATAGATTCTGATAAGGATTAACGTTGCCGTTACATGGTCTGTGCTGCGCAGCGATGCTTTGCCCCTCTGCGTGCATAAAATGCATTCATTTGCGTCGTTCTACTCAAGTTATGTATCAAAGTAGATTCCTCAATTTATACTATAAATATAATTCATGCTTCGTTTTTGCTAAGAGTTTCATTTAATTTTAATTTGTAACAAACTCTACGATGTTCTTTGTGTTGCTTATTCCGCCATTCACACTGTATAACATTATCTTGAAAATAATAATCGATGTTAAAATAATCACGTTAAAGGGCTAGATTTCCTTTAATTGTGAAAAGTAACAATTCTATATTCGATACGTAATAGTAATACGATATTCTTTGCGATCAAATTTGACTAAGAGTCACAACTATTATTAAAAGTATAATTTAAGATAGTTTGAAGCCATTTGAAGTGGTAATTTTTCTTCGAAACCAGTACAAACAAGGTGCAAGTGTTTGTGTTTGTGGTACGCTGTAGAACTGTATATCCAGATATTAAGGAGTCAGAGAGCTGCAACGAGCTTATTTTGGTCGTGAACCACCCAAAAGAGGTTTTTGCAGATCAACATCCAGTTAGCATAAAATACAATCAGGTACAAAAGAGATACTTCCAGAAGGTTAGTGCTTATTTCTTATATCTAATTAAGAAATTCATAACAAATTTGGAATGACAAATTAGTAGAAACAATTGTAATTTTATATTTATAGCGTAATTTAGAATATTAGTTTTCTAAGTTTATATAGTGATTCGGGTACTCGACGTATTTCGGTCATTATAATTTAAAATTTACATATTTTGGAGTAGGTATTTAGAAATAACTTTAAATCAAGTTTGGAACAGTTAAACATCTGATTAAATATTTTGACAATATCTGATTTTTTGTAATGCGCGGCCATACTTTCAAGTACTAACCAACTGAATAATAAGTTCAATGTTATGTACTAAGGAGTGTTTTTGATTAACGAAATCAATTCATTAATATTTTATAGTAATCCAGTTTTTTATATTAATAAGAGATTACTTGAACATTAACTCATTCAGCTGGGAATGAAAAGTTCCATTGCTCAATAACTGTCTAGCCGAGGTATTTAAAATTAGAACTACATGACATAATTTACAAATGTCATAATTGAATATTGATATATGTCAATTTTAATTGAGTTCAATAAGGAGTAAGGTAAGTATATAAGAAACTATACCTGATACTACTTTTTATTATTAAGTAAAAGAGTATATTTAATTTGTAATAACTACCAAATAAAGAGGGTAGTATTATAATTTGGCACCTCAAGTAGGGCTGAGGGAGATAATATTACAACTTGGCTTGCAACTTACAAACAGAACCAGTGTAATATTATAACTTGCTGTAATAGACGGTTGGGATAAACACGACGTATTTTAATGTAAAATGCTGTCACAATAGGGGCTGCTTGTAACCAAAATAAGGGGGAAAATAAACGCCACGAATTTTATTGAGAGAATGGGGATGAGACTTTTCTGCCGGCCCTCGTAGAAATTCGAAGTCAGAGTACCGATGCTTTACTTCGGCGGTCTTATGCGAAGTTCCGGCTTCTTGCGGACCTACCTTGATTCCACATGTACATAAACACATATACGTATCATAAATAAAAGTCCAGGGAGTTGAAGCGAATGCAAATCTGTCACAATTTAAGTATGTAGGTAAATATTTGACATGATTAGTTGTAAAAGGGGTTAGTAATTCTATAATTTACTTAAACACGATAGGTATTATACAAAAAGTGCATTGGTTACATTAAAATAGCAGTGGTAAACAAGCCGCACGAAAATTCTGAATGATATGACTCAACAATAATGACAATTTACTCTTGTAATGCTAGCTCTCTCATAGAGCTTATTTACAATCTTACACCTCGGATAGCTTAAAATCAGTCGAAGAATTATTTGGTTCTTTCAGATATGTATCACAGCGTAGCATAAATATCAACAACAGACTTTTAAAATGTTTATTCTACTGATCTATGTTTACAACAAATAAATGAAATGAATATTATTGGCAAATAAACAATCTTCTTGAATAACGGACGTTGGGTCCCTGGCACGTCGGCAACCAGCCTCACACGGTCGGAGCACAGGAAGGCCTACTTCACAGAGTTGTGTGTCTGACGCAATATTTAGCCACCAGATCAGCTGAAGTTCGGAATAATTATTAATGATTTCAGCGATGAGGGCGCAGTATTTAGCCACCAGATCAGCTGAAGTTCGGAATATTATTAACGGTGACTGGTCGGGATCGGGTTTTCAGGAAAACAAGTGTTTCCGGGGAAATCTCTCTGTCGAATGAGCTGCGTACGTACTTTTATACGGCCGAAAACCTCAAAGTGGGGGCGGACAGCGCGCGACGCATCCCCACTGTTGTTGGACGTGACGTCAGTCCCTGCTTGTTTCTTATCTGTCTGGCCATTGATACGAGGTGTTTTTATAGTAACGCTGATATAGGCGATGAATAAATTTTAAATATTGTTTTAATATTTAGGGCTGAAATTTATTATGGAGGCTAGCGTTACACTCTCAAGTAAGCCACGTGCGTCGGCTCCAAATGTGGCTGTTGTCGCGTATACATTACGTCACTTTAATGTTAACACATTCGCGTCGCACAAACGCTCTAAAATTACACAAACGAGAAAAACAAATAGTTTACAATACCTGGTCTCACCGCCTCGCGAAGTTTCTGCAGATTGATAGCCTTCAAAACGACGTTATCAAACGAATTCCCGAGTTTTGCATGAAGGTCCTTGTAGCGACAAGGTTTGGGAAAAGGGCAAAGCTACAACTAATTACTTCAGTTTCCTACAATTGGCACTTCGTCGCTATATGAATTTTAAAAGGAAGCGCGGGTTTGCCAACATTTAAAGTTAAAAATGCGGGAAAAAGCTGGTACTTGAACTTGTAACGTTTCGCCCAGAGCAAACGCGATTTTGTAATTAAATATTAATTTGCGTATTTCCTCTAGCGTAATTCACGTTTTAAATCGGAGCGCTACATCTTCAGGCCGCTTCAAAGACGATAAGTGACGTTACCGCGGGCACCCGCAAGGATTCATTCGCGTACCTAGTGTATGGATGTCCTCCTCCAGCGGACCGGCTTAAACCGCTGATTGCACCAGCCCAGAGTATATAAGGAGCAAACGAAGCTATTTCTGGAGAGAATTTTACCTGTTCCTTCTCTTACACCTGTTCTCGCCAGGAGGGTTCCGTTGTGAGCTAACGCCTTAGAGCCGAGAAACTATCTCGCTCTAGCCCCAAATGCCGTATTAATTTACTAATCCCGACCTGGAGGACGTAATACGAGAGCGGCTCAAAGCGCACCTAAGAAAGTTCACCCTGTAGGTGGCCGAAACAAAATACGGCATCCAGGCGAGGATGCATCAAAAATTTTGCAAATTCTATTTTCGGGTCATTTCCACGTCGCATTTCAATGCCAAGCCGGGGCCATAAATTACATTTTCCTGGCAAATCGCCGCTTGCAAAGCCCGAGGTTAAAATTAATTACAACACCACTCACCTGGGGCTTCAAGGTCTCGGAGGAGACAAACTGGTATTCTCGAGCCAGCCGCGAACTAGGCCGCCACATGTCACACATCTGCAGATCACGATAACGCCGATAAATACGAGGTATGCACGTTATCTATTAATTATTTTGCTGGCACTTTTGCACGTTTAAGAATTCAGTTTCTGGATCCGTATTTACATGCCGCTGTCAATAGCGGTTTCAACTAATCGTCTGAAGTTACAGCTTCCAAGTTAGTCGATATGCCTACAAGCCAAGGGACCTACTCGCTATATAATCTGGTCCATATATAGCTACCAGGGACCGAATCTAAGCGAGCGTGACCCACCACCAGAAGGGGACGATTCCAGTTATAAACATTATTATAATTTATTTTCCGATTTTGAATACAATTTTATTTGACGTGTAATAGTTAAAACTTATTATATGCTTAGAAAAGTTATTCTCTTTTCTTTTCCTGGGTAATAAGCTTGAGATTAATAAGTGGACTTTGGCGTTTTCTGAGCCATCTGGAAGCCGGTTTCACCCCGGCATTTTGTATCAAACAGTTTAATTAGACTAAATTGAATTAAAATAACCAGACAGGCTACAAACTGTAGGTATGGTATTTTAATCTGGTCTTAACAAAATATTGCCAACACTTTCCCTTGCTCATGCCAATCCAAACACCAAAAAAAAAACGTGCAAATTGGAAAGATACTTCAAAATTTCATTTTGAAGAAAAACTGCATTACTCTCAACTCAAGTAACTATATTCTTCCATTGTAATAATGCATTATTTATAACTGAGAGATAATTTTAAAGCAGAAAAAATAAAAGTAACTACAATAGACTAAACACAGTTTCAGATGCACGACCCATATGGCTGAAACGTAACAAATTGTCATGCTAACCTCAAAATTGAGTTTGTCACTTCTATCTAAAGTCATTAGCAGTTGAAATACATACTCACCATGAACAGTTTGAGATATGGCGACTGAATACTATATCTTTTCAACTTCAAAATGTGACTAATCAATTTCAAAATGGGAATAAATAATTTCAAAATGGGAATAAACAATTTCAAAATGGGAATAAACAATTTCAAAATAAAATAAACAATTTCACAATGGGAATAAACAATTTCAAAGTGAAATAAACAATTTCAATTTGAGAATAAGCAACTACAAATTGGGAGATGTCAACTTCAAATTGGCACTAATAAACTTTAAATTAAAACCTTACAAGTCAAGGCAAAATCTAATAGAGACTGTATAAATCAACTTTTATTTATAATAGATTGGTAATAAATTGAGTAGCAAATCAGTTAATTATTTATATCTATTTAAACATTCCAACTCAACAGAAAATTGAGGACATGAAAACGTTATTTATTCAAAATACCATGTCTGCCAGATTCAAAGTATCTGGAATAAACATTTGGATGTGTGCAACATATCTTGCACAATTCATGGCTGTTATTTTGGTCATAATATTTGGTCTAATTATTTCTTCCAGTCGCTGTAAGCGATATGCAGCTTGTGTGATGTTTACCCTGTCTCCACCGGCTATGATGTCGGGCAGTTGAGCTGTTAGATCAGACTTCACGCCAGCTTTAAGGGCTGAGCAAGCAGCTTCAATTGCATTAAACATCGGACTATATGGGGAAAGTCTCAACAAATGGTGTTCGTTAAATTCTTCTTCTTCAAATACTTGTTCGAATGAGGTATGGTAAGGAGCATTGTCGATTATCAACAGCACTGCTGACTGGTAGATTCCCTGAGCATTGCAGAGGCACTGCCTAACAAATTCATTAGCTTCTGGCATTTTAATGGCGCTTTTTCTGAATTCGTAGTGTATCAAGCCCATATTTCATATAGCCCCAATTACATGGATGTTAGATCTTTTACTGCCTGCAGCAATCTGCTTCTTTACATTGTCAGCATCCGCTTTCTTGATGTACGGCATTTTCTATATTATTAGATTAACAAACATCAGCAAGAACTAACAATAATTAATTTTGTCCTGTCAAACAAACAAATAAACCACCATGTAATTGTAATTTTCTAAAGCCTACCGTTAACAAAAAGCGTTTCACAATTTGAAATTCATTAGTTCCAATTTGAAGTTGATTAGTCCCAATTTGAAGTTGATTACCCCAATTTGTAGTTGTTTATTATCAAATTGAAATTGTTTTTTTCATTTTGAAATTGTTTATTTCCATTTTGAAATTGTTTATTCCCATTTTGAAATTGTTTGTTCCATTTTGAAATTATTTATTTCATTTTTAAATTGTTTATTCCCATTTTGAAATTGTTATTTCCCATTTTGAAATTATTTATTCCTATTTTGAAATTGATTAGTCCCAATTTAAAGCTGAAAAAGTATAGACTTTTTGTAATGGAAATATTTCATATTCATTTAAAGAAAAATACTATAACTGCTTTAAATTCATTTATTATAGACCTTTACTTTTCCATATGTACAAATGCAGTAAGAGTTTAAATCGACTAAGACTAAATAAATATACAAACCATGCAAAATGTTGCTGAGTAGACAATTCTTTAAAAAAATAATCTAGACCACTTATATTAGCGTCAAGTGCAATTAGATATACCTACATATTTCATATGAAAATAATATTTGTAAAATAACTGGTAAATGCAGAAATACACAGCATAAAATCAATAAAGAGCCCTTTTAAAATTAACAACTTCCTTGAGTTCTCGTGGAATGTCTAAACTTCTTACTGAGTCGTATAGTTCATATGGTTTTTCAATGCATCGCACGGCGTTCAAAACACTTCGGACTTTGTTTCGGCTGAGTTCTAATAAAGATGGCACCTTGGAAACTTCACCCAGCGCTATAGAAACTTCTTCCCCACTTTGATTTTTGCACAACTCAAAGAACTCTTTCTTGGTTCTCAGTGGCACTGAAAAATATTTAAACACTTCAGCAACTTCTTTCATGGCATTTTCTTCAGTGGACCATGCGATGTGGTGCTTGCAGTGGTTAAAAAGGAACTCGGCGTCTTCCTCGATCCCAAGAACAAGAAGACCCATTGGAGAAAACATCGTTAAGCTCAAACTGTTACAAGGGATGCTCATGGCGTAGATTAGAGCTTCAACTTCCGGACTGAAGCGCTGCTTGAACAAGTCCATTGACAGCTGAACGTCGGCAGCTTTGGCAGTAGCCCCCAAACTGAGAACCAAAGTAAGCACTATGGCCCGATCTTCGGGTTTGATTTCATGTGTGTGCATGGACCGAAGCAAGTCGCCAATAAAAGGTGTGTCGGATCTTTCGCACTCGTCTATCAGTTCGCTCGCTAGTGGAGACCCCATGACCAAGAGAAGACATCTCAGCCACTGATCTGGAGAGAAGTTGCAGATAACTAGAAACGTCGCCAGGAAAGGTATGGGTCGACCCGTGAGCTGCTGGTGGTTTAGCTTAGACCAAATCAGCCTAAACAGCTCATCATCATGGTACTCCAGGGAAAAGGTAATGGGAACGCTGTATTCGTCTAAGCAATGGTTTACATCAGCCCCTGCTTTTACTATATCCAAAGCGAAACGGCTTTTGCTCCAGATGGCGTAATCTAAAGCCGTCTCCAGGAAGATACTGGTGGAGGAGAAGTCGTCGTAGTAGTCGATCAGGGCCTCGGTTATGCTGTGGTGGCGAAGGATCAGAGAATTGACGAGAGGTGTCCTATTGTAGCGGTCTGTAATATTGACGTCTGCCCCATACTGCAACAACATGCAAACTGCTTCCAGGTTTCCTGCAGAGACGGCCGTTTGCAATGGGGTGCGATGGCAATCGTTGACGTGGTTCACGTCTGCTCCGAGCTTTATTAGCTCATGGGCTACGGCGAGTGAAGGCCGCTCCAGGGCAAGTTCCAAGGGTTGCACGTCGTATTCGTTGGACAAGTTGACGGTGGATCCGCTGTTGATGAGGATGATGATGTACTCGTCGCTACGGTTTCTTCGAAGGCTTCGCATTAGAGGGGTGTCGGCGCACTTTTTGACTGTGGTCCATTGCTTGAGGCTGAATCAAAATTGTGCTGTTAGTAAAATTGTTTAGAAGGAGTATAACTAAAGTAAAATAACAAGTTCATTGACCGTGGTTGTATATATTCATACGAGTACTAAAGTAAATTATTGGTTCAAAGCTATGGAACCAGTTTAATTGCTTGGTGAAATACAGTAAATTATGACATCTACCTTCACCCATCCTATAATTCCCGTTCTTGGCTGAAGAGGGACACAAGGTCCCTATAGCAGCCCGCCTTCAGTTGGGGGAATTAAAATGATCTCAAACCTTTATCTTTATC
Organism: Agriotes lineatus; assembly: GCA_940337035.1. Lineage (NCBI taxonomy): Eukaryota > Metazoa > Arthropoda > Insecta > Coleoptera > Elateridae > Agriotes > Agriotes lineatus. The sequence goes on along the minus strand of CALNHX010000070.1, from coordinate 142,737 downwards.
TTTTTAATATACGTAGATAAAATCTCGAACCTTTATCTTTATCTTTTTAATATACGTAGATAAATATACCGACCACTAAGTTTACTACCGCACCCATGCAAAGTATCGACTATGATCGTAACTAACAGTCTAATAGAGTAATAGATACCAATCTGCCGAATAAGCCGGCTTTCGGAAAATTTACGGTAGAGCTGATGCAGCATCTCGTGGACTGTACTCAAAAACTTCTGCCCTGGAGAACATAGGGGGCGACCACAATATTGATATAGTACAGGTTTACGCGGACGACCAGGGTTTACTGCTAACTGGTAAGAGAAATTGGCTAGTGGAAGAAAAATAGATCGTGGCTCGCGAGGCATGCCAACGGTGGGCAAGGAATAATAGCTCGAATACAACGGAGACAAAATCCGATGGCTCTGGGCCAATAGCAAGAGCGCACCGGTTCAACCGAATATTATCGTAAACACGAAAACCTGGAATCCGACCAATATGCCAAATACATCGGTCTAACTATTTACAGAAAACTTAAATGGATCGAGTGTATTAAAGTGACCAGAGAGAAGGTAGCAAGAATGGCGAACAAGCTTATTATCCTATTATACTAGTATATAGTTCGAATAGGATGATAATATAGAAGAGGATATTAGGAACATTAAGCTTTGAAAACGGCATATGGAAATGTCCCCATCATGATCATGGGGGAAATAAGTGTATTCTTTCACTAGTTATTAAACCAACATTTCGTTTCCAACATCTATGCACTTTATTTTTTTTTGAGACCTTGATCCGAACATGGCATTTTTTGTCGCTTGTCATGGAATTTTTTGTTAGTGAAAATAAACGTTTGGCTTCCCTGTTGGTTTCCAATGGCAGCAGGATAGAATGTAATACATTGGCTACTGTTGCCATTAGAGTCGGGAGGGAATGTGACAAATAACAATCCAACTAGCATCCTGCTTTTTATATTTTTCTGTTTAAATACAGCTGAATACAAGAGATCATACTAGAGCAATGACTTGCGGCATCTGTCAAGCGTGTACTGTAAGTATTTTCTGTGTAAGTTCTTGGACACTGCAGTACTTAATTAGGGGAAAACAAAGTGTTGCTCTATAAATTTTGTCTATGTCAGGAGCTTACAAAATGTATGTTAAGAATTCATCTGCGCTGGTTGACAACCAACTGATGAGTTCACAGTGTACCGCTTTGAATAGTTCAGAAATATAATGGCAATATTGAAGAATCCCAATTTGAGTTAGATTAGGATACAGAGCCTGTCAATAGTTTGTCCACTGCACAGGAACAGTATTTGCTAATCTGTGCGGAAGTTTTCCCATATGTTCAGTTTATTACTAATGCTACTGCTAGGAATTGCACTTGTTCTTAAAACACCCACATTTTTGTTCTTTACGAACACCATTTAACAAATCTGGTGTGATACAGGCACACAAATTCTTTTCAGCGATCTTATAATTAGCCAACAATTTGATTTTTAATTTCTAGGCATTTGTCAAAAATTTTCAAAAATTACAAATTCCACAGAAACAGTACAAAATAGAGCGTTAGTTGAAGAGACAATTTTTTTCTAAAATTTCAAGCTGAATTCAAAAATGTAATAATATACCAGGTGTTCTATTTAAAATAGGAGTTAATAAAAAAATAGAAGAAAAAACAAACCCATTTTAGAGGAATTCAACGTCAATACATATTCGTCAATACATACTAAAAATGTAATAAAAATGCAAAGTTTGAAAAAAATCGTTAGAACCGTTTTTGAAAAAATCGAAGGTAACTGAAAAATCACGGTAAGTTACTTTCCACATTTTATTTCATGTAATTTAGCTAATTCTACATCGCCTTATAGTAAAATGAATTACACACTAAACAGTAGCTTTTGGCAAACATTTTGTGAAAAATTTAGCTTGATGTTGTAACAAACAAGAATGATTGTTTATATTACCACCAAATTACAACGTACAGCGATATCGGAGGTGTCACAGTTACACTACGATTTTGTTTGCTTACGGCTAATTGTGACTGTTTGTAAAACAGCTGAAGCTCCAACATCATCCACACCTTCCACATTTCACGTGCCAATACCACAAGATTCATCTTCACATAGTTCGTCTCCACAGACTTCATCGTCACAAGTTGCATCTTCACAAACTTTCATTTCAAAACTGTCATCTTCAAAGGGTGAAATACCTTCTTTTGAAAAATTGCTATTACAAAAAGTACAGAGAAGTCAAAATGTGGCTGTAAAGCATTCAAAAGTGCATTGTAACACAGTAGAAATATTAACTAGAAAAAACTATTTAGAAGGGTTAAAGAATAATAACAGTGGCAACCAAAAGAAAAAAAGAAAGAAAGCCACGAAAAATTGCAAAGGTTTCAGAAAGTTCACAAAGTGAGCATAATGACTTTTCCATTCATAATAGTGATTCTTCTGAAAACATAGATCTGGAAGAAGTTAATGAAGACTTAAGGCAACTCTCACTGTTGGATCCTGGGTTTTAGTGAACTATGCTTCGAAAAAATCCCTGAGACGTTATATTGGATGTGTATTAGAATTAGAAGAGGATACTGATATTGCCACTATAAAGTTTCTGCGAAGTTTTTGTTTGGCCAAAACAAGAAGATATTGACAATATTAGGTGGATTTATATTTGGCATTTCTTTTGATTCTACAGTATGGTGATTTGCATTTTTGTATTGTGTATTTAACATGATGTTATTATAAATAATAGTAAGTAAGATTCTGTTAAAAAAATAAAACTTGTTTGTATTTGTTATTTCTTACGAACTTAGTTTGAAGAATAAATTTCTCTAAATATAAAATTATATTTTGCCTTATCACAATTACCCTTCGCAAGTGAATCACATTTATGCTACAGCTATTGCAAGTTGCAAATACAGAGTATCACAATTATAACTATTTTGTCTCACAATTTGTAGGATAAATGTAACACATGAAAGGTTTAAAAAAAAATAAATAAATGTCACCTTTTATTTTACTACATGATGGGCAATTGTCTGTTGATTAGATATAGATTTTCAAAATGCCTACTCAGATTACCCTTTCTAAACACTTCTTTTATCATAAAAGGAAGTAAAAATAGTCGTGTTGCAAGGTTGCTTCTACGACCCCCCACGTACCTTATATACATTTCATATATGAATGGAAATTTTTTCAAACTTGCTGACGCTGCTTAACGAGTGTGAGAACCTCTCGTCAGGATCTCACCCAAAAGTTCGTTATATGTTTTATATAGAAAATTATACGTAATAATTATACAAACACGCTTCGGCTACAATCTAATAAAAAAATATTTTTTAAAATGAGGTTAGATCTTCATAGACTGTAACTTTCTAGAAACCAATACGCTTCTTCACTCACTACACATAATTGGTGATGGTTTTACGAAACGCCTCTATATATTGTTTTAAAATTTAACTTTTCCTAATTGAATTCAAGAATTTATTATCAGGCGAGACTATTCATCGAAGTTAAAACTAAATATATAAAAATTTTGGTAAAAATGCATTAGTAAACACAGAATGAAATTGGTTAAACCGTGATGTGAAGTTATTAGCTAACGATTTTACTCGACGTATAATAAGCATATTAGATACTTTTCCCACATATAATATGGTTAAAAGAAATGATAACATGAAATATACTAAATGGCTAAACCGGGATCTTATTCAAAATATCAAATGTAAAAACCGTTTATTTACAGTAGTATTCACACATGCAGATTCCGAGTTCTGTAGCTTAGTGATTAGCACGCCTATTTAGCATTCGGGCAGTCATAGGTTCGATTCCCGCGGCCGTCTGCTCTGAGTTAACAGAGTACTCTCTCTGAGGGGAATGCCGGAGCAGTACTTCTCCATCTTTCCTGACCTCTCTTCCATTCTCCACCCCTCATTTCTCTCACTCATCCTATAACTCCCGTTCTTGGCTAAAGAGGGACACAAGGTTCCTATAGCAGCCCGCTCCCAGTTGAGGGAGTTGAAATTACCTTGAACCTTTACTTTTTTACCTACATGCAACTTAGTTTCTGGCATTTGAGTTGCTAAAGATACATCTTACTTGAACCAAATTAATAAAATTTAAAATAGTTGGTAGATAATGAAATGAAAATATAAATAAAATTACTAATAATCATATTGTTATAGAAAATTAAAAAGGCATAGCTAATGCATTCAACAACTAGGTATATTGTAAATAGCATCGATGATATATGCAATAACAAAGTACCCGTACATGATTCTTAGTACCCGTACAGGATTTTTAGTACCTATACACGGTTTCTGATCAATTTTAAGTAATATAGTACAACTGATATCGTTTTCGAGGGTTAGTATTCAGAAACTAAAAGTAATTTTTCAGACAAAAAGAAAAAACCTGTTAAAATCTTCAAATTATCAAGTAGTTGTAAATAGCAGCTCAATTGTTAAATGTATTTAACTTATTTTTGGAAAATGCATTTTCCCGGTTGATTGAAAACCTCCATAATTGTATTAATAAGTAAAGTTAAAATATAATGCACATATCAGATTATACACCCATAAAAATATTGCCAACATGTAAAATGTATTTCTAAAACGCAAATTTCAAAATGTTGTGCGGAAAATAATTTGTTACAGTTTCGGTCATGTGAAATAGTTTTGCAAGCAGCAATATTGAATAGAAAAGAAAAAGTCGCAGACAGGTAATTTGTATACTCTATTTTTAATGCTGCGGACAAAGTTATGCAACCCATAATTCACTTATAACAGTCAACTGGATATTTTCTTAAATTAAATGTTTTGATTCAAGAGTCCTAACGTAGGTTCAAGTGACAGTGTCAACTTGTCATTTACTTGTCGTACCTCCTAAATTTAAGAGGTAAGAAATGTCTTCAAGTGCATGTAAAAGCCAAAATAGTCATAAAATACAACTTCGCCTTGTTTTCTTACGTTGTAATTAACATTAAACAAATATATGATAATAATCGAACTGTCGCATAAAATAAAACAACCTTAATTCATCACACATATTTTTTCATGCCTTCGTGGAGTCAATTCTTTAAAAACAGAATTGTTAAATTTAGGTTTTATTGCAAATAATATTTTGGGTTGTATAACTTTGTCAGCGGCATTAAAAAATAGAGTATATTAGGGAGTTTTAGTTGGCAGTTTTAAGTTTGTAAAACGACTGTTTAATAACATGTTTTCATTAGTTTACGTCGTCATTAGCAACGTGTTTAAACGATTTCATTAGGCACGTCGTCAGTAGCAACATGTTTTAAATTTTTTACACGCAAAATTACGACGCTGGTAATTCTAATTTAAATCTAAACTATTTTTTTATATTTGCCGTGTTTTCTAGATTTTATTGTATCGTAATAGTAATTTATGTATTTAGTGTGTAATGAGAGCCATTTTGGCGTGAGGGTGCAAGTTTCGTGCAGAGCGGCAGCGAGGCGCGAAAAAGAAACCGAACACCAAAATGGCTCTCTACACTCGAAATACATACAAAAAAATTTCTACGGTCCTAAATAAATGACAAAAATGTTAAATAATTGAAATTTCTTTATAACACGCAACCAGAAATACATCGCTGACACTGTGTAACACACGTATGTATTTGTACTGTATAAATAAGTGGAATTTTAGTGGACACGAGACATTTTAGGAAAATAAATAAATAACTTATCTTCAGATGCCATCTTCAACTTCACAAAAACTTACAAACTCAATCAAACTGTTCCGTGATTATGGACGCGCCATGATGTAATTGCCAATAATTTTTGACAGTTCCAGAAAAGTGACGAGTTACAATAATAATCAGGCGGTGCGTAACGTAAAATGAAGTCACGTGATTATTTCATTACGACAGTGTTTACGTGGTTGCGATGGTAAAATGGTTACTAGGGAAAAAATGTGTGAATCGCTAACGTTTCGCATTGACAGTAGTCAGTTTTAGAGGTGACCGTAGAAAAATTAGTATTTTAAAATTTGTTTTGAGTTTAATTACACGTAACAAATCATCCCCAAACCTCCATTCACACTTTATCAAAGTTTAGGACTTGAAGCATATCGTTGGCGTGTTTAGAAGTTTTTTGCTTTTTTATATTTATAAAAGTCGGAAACATTTCGTATTTTTTAAGCATGTCCATTATTTTGCTTCTGTGGTGCTCATCATTTACCTTTCGCATTCCTGGTCATTATGCTTGTGAAAATAAACACGCTGGACAACAAAATTTAATTTAGCTTCTGAATATAAAAAAGAATACTTATCTAAAAGTAAACATGTAATACGTCTGGCGAAAAAAGGCGGTTGACTTAAGCACGCTAGGGACACGCTGCAATTCTTAAGATTGTTTGGTATAATTAAACTCAAAACAAATAAAAAAAAACTAATATGTTATCATTCTTAAAAAAAGTTGATGAAATTCCTATAATACCAAATTTTGATGAATTTTCAGGTCGATGAATTGTTGGTTCGATAAATTGTATTTCGATAAATTTCATGTCGATGAATTGTTGTTTCGATAAATTGCGTTTCGATTAATTGTATTCGATGAAGTTTCCTAGACCTATTGTACAAATGAAGATCAATAATAAAGAAAAGTTTACAAATTTCTACTTTATTTTAACTAGAATGTTACCGACCTTATTGATATTAACGTGTAATCTTTTGTTAAGCGTTATTCCAATTTTATATCAATTTTCCTAATTACATTTAAAGATGGTCATAAATCATAAATGTTAAAAGCCGCAAAACTAAGAAGAGTTACCAAAACCATGTGTGGATATGTTGTGTAAAATGCATTTCTAAATAGTTTAACCTAAAATTCTTTCTAACCTAAAAGAAATAAATTGTACGTGTCATTTGAAGTTCCATTTAAACGGCTAAAATAGAAAATTTTCCATAGCCAACCCTACTGAAAATAAGGTGTGAACGGGGTATAGTAATGCTGTTTATTGATTGACAAGGGGCGTTCGGAAAAGTACATATGTAATTATACACAGCTACAAAAAAAACTGTACAGATTTTATAGCCCCGTATATTCGTAGGTCGCTAATATCTTTATATGATACTACACCACCGAAAACCTCAATATTTTTATATGAAAATAAAGCACTTTCATTCCAAACACAATTATGCGTACCTGCCATTTGTTTCAGAACTTCGATTAATCAAAAACGAAAACTAAAATCACAGATACCAAGTGAGGTTGACCAAACAAATAAAACAAAAGTCATTTCCTACTAGTTTTGTTGCAGATTTAATTTTTTTAATTGCTCCCGTTTTCGCATGGCCTTCATTAAAGTGAAATAAAATCGAATTGAACAGTTGTATTCTTGCAAATAAAATATATTTTCAATCTCCAAAGTATAAGCATTTCGTTTTTCCAAGAAATATTTGAATTCACTAATTATTATTGGAAGTATAAGTATTTACACTTTGTACCGTTTTTTATCCACTGTATATATTCACAAGTTAAGACCATTGGGAAAGAAAAGGTGCTGAGTAGGTTTAAATCATATCAAGGTGGGAAAAAATCAAAAGTGCAAATTAATTCTAAAACTGTTAGTATCATACATGAAAATTTTTTAAACCTGTTGATATACTGTTCTATGGGGATGAGAGCCAACCATATTACCCAAAAGTTTTTTATCCACTAATTTAGAAAGGGGAACTTGTAATAGAAAGTTACGGAAATGCCACAAAAACTACAAAGTAGCTCTGCGAACACACTTATTATAGCTATTTTACACTATCAAAAATATGTAATGTTATATTACTTTAATTTTTCTTGTTATTTTACTGCTAGAAAACAATACATATTTAAATAATACTTGTAAGTGCACGAAAAGCGATTGTAGTTTATAATTACTCAACAGCTCTTAGCCTGGCATTATTGAAATAAAATGAAAAAGAAAACTCACCGTCTCTCTAAAGCTTTTTTGTCCAAACGTTGGCTGTTGTAGAGGGCCATACCAGCTGGTAAAGAGTATACGTTCAAGCTAAACAAAGAAAATTAAATTATTTTATTGCACTTTGTAGTAACAGTTTATAATCATGATAATAGTAGGTAAACTACTTCTTGTATCACATGGAATTTAAAAAAAAATCTTACTAGGTACTTACATTTTTCACACTGGATAGAAATCAACACTTGATTTTGTCACACTTAGCACTCGTTGCAAAGTACAAAGCCAATAAATCCCTTCGAGAAAATTTTGCAGAATTTGAAAAAGCAATCGGAAATACCGAAACTTGATTGGTTGAAAACATTTGCTACTTCTCCCACCCTTGGAAAACAATCCGTCGAGTCATAATCAGCCTAATGGCATTCCTTATGATCTGGTGTTTCAAACAGATTGTGTTAATTACCTTACAGATTTATAATTTGCATAAGTAGACGAACTAATCTGTTAACACTTTAAATACCCCTTAATAGAAAAATTGTTATTGTCTCTATGTTTTTTGGTTTTTATAAATCACAGCAAAAATCTATAGCACAGTAATTTATTGAAAATTTTTAGAACCTCACTGTTCAAAAAGCAACATACATTACATTTTGATTTAATTAAGTACTCAAACTGTAGCTTTAATTACAAGCAAAATATTTGTATTCTTTAATTAAAATATATAAACACTACACCTAAAAATCAGCATTCATTCGATAAAATATCTTTCCCTGTAATTGTTTTTTTGCGATTGTTTGTGTTGATTATCATCACGTAAACCTCTAAAACGTTTTTCCAGTGTTCTACTGTTTATGCGTTTTTTTTTCTGAATTGTGAAATTGCCATGGGTTATAACATTTTAAAATTTAAAAGCAGCTTTTTATGACAAGTCTCATAAGAATATTTAGAAGCCGGTATATAAAAAACTAGAACCTAGAATTTTATCTAACTCGCATAGTTTAAGAAATATTTTCCACCCCCTTAGTTGCCAGGGTCCGTATAATAACTTCTAATTTTAAAATTCCTATGTTGCACCGTTCTTACACTATGAGTTTCAATGATAAAAATAACATGCTAAGCCATTATACTATAAAATATGTTCATTTAAAGGCGTGGTTGTATTTAAACTTTGTGGAATATAGGAATAACGGAAAAATTTGTATTTAGAATATGAGAACGCATTTCACATATAAATGACAATATTGGCATGTCTTGTGTATCATGGTATATTTACAAAAATGTATATTACATAAGTTTACTGTTTATAATTTTATCAAAGACTGAGTTTGGGTAATATAATAGTACATTGTGTATCTAGGACGAAAAACGTAACATTCCCGGACGACTGTGAAGAACAGGAGTCTGGGAATGTTGCTTTTTGTCCAAGATACACATACTATTTTTCCGCCAATCGTACCAGAATAATTAAAACAATTAGAAAAACGGAAATATATCGAAAAATATTTCCGGCCCAGGACGGGAATATTATTCCTGTACAGTTTTATTGTAAATTACCTAGCAACGGCTGATGTAATGGAATGTTTGACTTTGCTCAACAAACCTTCATCAATAATGTGTCAATTCTAGTACGATTGGCGGAAAAATATATTTTTTTCTATAGCACATGTTAAAGTGTGCTTTTATCAACTCAAAACAAAAGGTCAAGTTTTACTTTAACAGCAAGGGTAGATAAAGTAGCACTTTAACATCAAGGATAGATAAAGTAATTTAATTTTCTAACTTTTGTTTAAATTAAATATGACAGCTTCGTATTATCGTAGCAACCCAATCTAGCTACTGACATTTTGAAATGTCATTATTTTCTTTTTAAATTGTTAAAGTTCTTGCTATAGAAAAAATATTGTATTATACGCGACGATAAAGTTATTTCTATCCACTCTTGAATCATTAACGTCTCGACTTCGTCTCGACGTTAAACGATTCACTCGTGGATAAAATTTAACTTTATCGTCTTGTATAATAAATTACTATTATTAATGGAATTGTTCAACGTTTTTTCAAAATAGCAATAATAACAAAATGGGAAGGTGAGTTTTGCTATCCGCTCTTTGGGACGCCCGTTCCTTAAGACACATTTTTAAAGTCTATAAAGGTGTACTTTCAGTGTGAGGGTTTTCTGCCCCCACACTGAAACACCAATAATGTAGCATTTCACATTTACAGGAGACAAATGGGTAGGTATTTGTATCTAAATCCTTCAGTAATTAAACCAAAAATACATTTGGTACTCAGTTTCGAACTTGTGACCTTAACCTCAGCGGCCGCCTAACGGCTATTACTGTTATCATGAATACAAACCAAAAAACATATAAACAGAAAAACGACCAAGGTCGCCCAAAAGCTTTTCAGTTTTTTGAGTTAATGTTCTACAGAAATCATGCTGATAGGTTACGTCGTCTTCAAGATAGCTTGTTTACATCCATCCGGCGAGACACGTTCACTAAACTGCATTTTCGACATTCCTTTAACGTCCAAGCGGTTGTTGTCTTCATATAAATTATGCAGTTTTATGAGACCTTCATATATTTTTGGTTTGATAGCTATTGATTCAGCAGTTGCGGCAAAAATTGCAATTTAGTAAAAATGATCGAACCCACAGTAATACTTCTGCAGATCGTGTCGAAGTAATAATGATTTATAGATGCTTGCTATTTAAATCCGTAGTTAATATACTTATTATCAAAATATAAGATAAAATTTTTCGGCTGAGTCTTGAAACCATTAATGTAACAATCATATAATAGTTATTTATGTACCAAGGGAAATATGAAGACGTTTATGCCCTTTCGAGGACGACAAGTTTACAAGCCTGAGGATCTCTGGCCCAAGGACGTATAAGTCGTCCGAGAGCTATAAACATCAACTAACGCCCGTGGTGTATATAACGTTTTTTCCACTTTGAAAACGCAAATAAACTGAGCTTGCAAAGCAGTCTCTAACGCCCTAGGGCGTTAGGGACTGCTATATACCTCCTATCGCAGGTATAAACAACAAATAATAGATAAGTAAGTAAAAAATAAATAATATTATTTATTTTCATAGTAAAACTCTCAGTGAGTCTCTTAGATATTTTTTCTACTCATGTAACTAAAATGGCATATAACATACTAACATACGTGGCGAAGTGACATTTTAGTGACGCCATCATAAGCTGTATTAGTCACGAGCAGAAGTTGGCAACTATGTTTTAGACACGGGGTAAAGTTAGGTTCAGACAGTATTTGTTTTATTAGCCACAGCCAAATCTGAAATCAAGTTAGTTTTTAACAGTCAACTTTGACATTTGGTCAGCATAACTTAACCTAACATAATATTCGAAATTTTATTGAAATAATATGCTGTTGTGTTGTCTAAATTTGTGGTTGTAGAAAAATATAGTATGCAACACATTATATAAACTCGTCTAGACACTCGTTTATTAAACACTCACTTCGCTACGCTTGCTTGTTCCTGAAAAAACTAGTGACTAAAGTGACGTTTATAAAACTTGTTACATAATATGCTATTATACTGTCACTCAAATATATTACATTGTAATTACTGCCATTATATTAAAGAACATTAGCCAAGCGTTAAGCAACCCGTTCCTTGAAACAAATTGAATTGTTAAATAACGTTGATGTGTTTTTAATACATCTTCGTATATACTGAAAAACAGGAGATAAAAACGTGCAACACGACAGACTGAGATACTAAAACGGATACAGTACAACATTCGATTCAACTGAATGCTTAAGATCTTTGAGTCTTGGATACTCGTTTGAAAGAACAAGTCAAATAAAATAACGTTCTGCAAATACTTACAAAGTCAGAGTATAATTTTGCGAATTCGAGCAGATATTTTCTACTAAAAATTTAAATAATGATAAGCAATTTTATAGAAAAATTAAATTCTAAACTGATTTTTATAGAAATCACAACAAATGCACTTTTATAAACGTAATAATAGAATGTACTTGTACATCTAAAGTTACGGAAATGATCGTTTCAGAATTTAAGATATTATAATTTACGTAACAACCAGTTCCGGGATTGGACCGTATATTATACAATACTATAATTTATTTAAAACAATGGTGTAGTCGCGACTGCCCAATATGAAAATAAATTTTCTTGTGTAATTGAAAAACTCTCCCCAAAAATGCGGCATATTTACCCATCGTAGTTAGTTTTGTAGGAAATTTTAATAAAATAAGTATGGAGGTAATTGATTTTTAATGATTCTAACTCAGTAATTTTTAAAAAAATTATCAAATAATTATTATGGAATTGTTTTATCGACCTCTGTTCTGCCACTATTTTTAAAATTTACTGTCAAATATATTTTCTTGGCTCCATAATATCGTCTTCTTATTATCAGGAGGTTTTTATAATTTCGTGTTTTTTAAATTAAAGGCTTTTAAGATAATACATTATCATTAACTACCCTCTCAAGAGTTGTTTAAAAAATGTGCTTCAGGATGATTATGAAAGGGGTACTAGCTGATATTCGTAGTCATTTAGATGTTCTACAGTTGTCGGTAATTTATCTGATTACCATCTTATAAATCTAACAGAAACTCTTTGTCAATATAAGTTTAGAAAATATGATGCTGTCCTTCCAAAATACAATAAAGTAATTAATGGCATGCCTATGTTATGAAAACTAAAGTTTCTTGCTCCACCTTGTAAAATGCTTATGAAATAATAACTTCTGGCACTACTCATTTAATTAGATAAGTATTTGAAATCATTAATTTAAAAAAATGCGTATGCGCCCAGAGAATGGTAAATATTTTCATGTACCTACTTAAAAACAAGAAGACATTTTCGTAACCTTCAAATGCTGTGCTAATCACTTTCAGGTGTAATTATTTTCCAATTATTACAAGCTTTAACAGTTAAGAGTGGCATCTCCTATTAACACAGTCATATTATATATTTCCGGAATTTCTTAAGAAGGGATTTAAATATATACATTATTATCATAGTCCATTAAGGGAAAATTTTTAGATTTCGGTTTCTATAAATAAAAAACTCTAGAAAATTTGCCTATTTGCTGTGAGAGGAAGATTTTAAAATAATAGTACAAGAATTGTGAAGTATGATTAAAAATTACTGTCATATAGTATGGCTATGGAATTTTTTCTAATTTATGAATGCAACTGTGTTTACACTTAAATGTCAAACTTGCCATTTAATTTTTGAGTGGGTTATAGTTGCATTCATAAATTAGGAACAATTCCACAGCCATACTAGATGAGATTAATTTTTTATCATACTATATAAGAAACATTCTGCAGTGCAATCAGCAAAAAAACGTTTTTCTTTTTTTAATTTTCAGTAGGTACTGCATATTATATAGCAACAAGCAATCCAGTGAGACAAATGTCTCATTTAAAAAAACAAAAAAGGCCGTTTTTCAAATAGAACGCGTATTAAATAAAAACTGTACCCAGACCTGGAAGGTGTCAAAGTGGTTGCCTAACCGATCGACGTTTTAAGGCGCAGAGGGTCGCAGCTCCGTTGGGCTGCTGAAACATTTTTATTTAATACGCGTTCTATTTGAAAAGCGGTCTTTTTTGTGATTTCTCGAACACCGGAAGTGTCACGTGACTGAAATTCGGTTCCTGATCTGACATGACCATTCCAAACATATAACTTTCATAACTTTTTTCTCTATTTCTTACGGTTTGGCTGCTGAAACAGCGTCCCGGACGGACGGACAGACAAGTCTATTAGATAAAGGATATATACTGCTCCACAAATGAACTGGACCACCCATAAAAATTTTATTTATTACATTACGTTTAACAAAATCATATTCATAAAATTAAAAAATAATAAAACTATAAAAACACTATATTTCACAAAAATAAGAGGAATCACAAAAAAAGGTTACTTAATAGTTCTAGGAGTCTCTTCGGAACGTTTAAAAATGTTTGGCAAAGATTTGGCATACTTTGTAGGCAATGTGCTATCAACATTTGGGCAAAATTCAAAATTTTAAAATGATAATATTTTATTAACCGGCTTAGTTTTATTTAAACCAAATTATGAAAAGAAATGCTTTTTATAGTGACAATCCTGAAAGGTTACCAAAAATGCCATGACCAATATATGCAAATGGCCCAGTTCATTTGTGGAGCAGTATATGTACCTATCTTATCACATTTTTATTTTCAGATTTTAACTTTGGAAGAAGCTTTGTTTAAACAAAATGTCAAGACTGGAAAAAAAATTGGCGAAATTCACAAGAAAATTAGAATTGAAAAAAAATTAATTGTAGAATATAAACACCTTAGTGAAGCTGATTTTATAATTTGTTTTATTATAATTATTTTACGTATGTAGTTTTAACAATGTTTGGGAGAACATCTGACGATAGAGTTAAAGATCAGCTTCTAGTGTAAAATATGGCTCTAGGGCCTCTAGGTAAAAAATGGTTATGAAACTTGGAAAGTGAAATTTGATTACAAGTACTGAGCAAATCAACATTATTATTTTTTTATGCAAATGAGTTTATAATAGCGTTCTATGGATATGTTTACTACAGGAAATTTCGTTATAGTAGCAATAGTGAACCTTAATAAAACGAACTTGTCAATTGAACGGTTCCATAGCCACACTAGATAAAAATATAACTAGATTGAAATATCAGTCAGTAACCCTTTCAGAAGCACATTTTTTAAGAAACAATGTAATTTAATTTGTTATAGTAAAAACATTTCGTTAAAAACTAGAAAAAAGTATCCTGATAGTAGGAAAGCAATATTTTCAATACCAGGAAATCTGTTTTAAAGAAAATAGAAATGTGTGTGAAGAGATTTCAATAAAACAGTTCAGTGCTGCTCATTTGGATAAAATTTTATTCTCTAGACGTTGAATTAGAGATAAAAAATCACAACAAACGACTTACCGTTTTATTTCTTTTAACGACATTTGCGGAAAGGTACATTAGATAAGCATGTCTTAGTTTTTGAAAGTAATTGCACTAAAACATATAACTTATTTTAAATTAAGTTTAAAATTCTCCAATGGGCCCCTTTCCAAAAATAGCTGTTTAAATCTCACTTATGCCATATCGCATGTGTTTTGCAAGTTTTCAAACACATGCAGACAAAACAGTTACTATTTTAATCAACAATTTAGAATTCTCGGAAAAATTCAAAAGCTCTATGCAAACTCAAGAATCTAATTTAAACGTACATTTTCGAAAAGATAAACATTTTCACTACATTTTAATCTGCTGGAGTATGGAAAGTTAGTATAGTATGGGCAAATATAAAAATGATGTTTGGAAATGTATATTCACAAAAACGTTTTAATCAATTCAAAAATTAAATATACAATAGAATTTAAAAATGTATTCTGTTAGAGGTTGTAATGTAGCATGCTGTGAGAATGCTTAATTATTTTCAATTAATATCAAGATATCAAAAGGGTATCATGTGATAAGAAGTGTAAGAGAATAACGGGTAGCAGTAAATATTAGCAACCAAGAGGTTGTTTACAAGAGTTGAAAAGTTTCTATAATTTAAAGAATCTCAGTCAAAATATTCACATTAAAGGTTTAATAATACCTTTAATTGTGAGGATATAATTCAAATTTGATAGGTGTTCGTAAGAACAGCCTTCTGCATGATCAAATACTGACCAAGGGGTCAATAATATGCTTCACATAGTGAGTTGGAGATTTATAGAAGCCATTTCAAGTGGTCATTGGTGTACAAGCCATCAGTTTAGTGAGTGTTTGTGTGTGGCATGCTGCAATACCGTTTTAAGAAAATATTAAACGGTCAAGTCTGTCTACAGCGAGTTTTTATAGGTCCTCATCATCTCCAAGTAGGTGTTTGACGACTTCGATCAGTGTGAAACTGATATTAGAACCACATCGCAAGTACGAGTTCGGCTGTTGAAGGTTAGTGTATTATAGTAACAGTTTGGATACGGCAAATTTAGAATTTAAAACTTGTATTTAGATTTAGAGAATCTTAGAATATTAAGTTTTCTAAATTAATATTGTGATTGGAGTACTCGACGGTTTCGATCTTTATAATTAGAAATTTATCATTTTGGTCTAGTTATTTTTTAAAAAAGTATTTAACCTCATTTACTGGAACTTTCATTTAATTAAATAATTTTGACAACTTTAATCTGACTATTAATTTGTAATGTCAATTCAAACGTTTAATACACTATAACAGTTAATTAGATTCAAACTCAAGTACTAAGAGTGTGATTTAAATAATCAAATTGATATTTATTTGGTCATTCAAAGTACAAATCATTAATACAGTTTATATTTGACATTAACTCATTCAGATAGGAAGTAAAGAGAATCTCAATTGCTAAATAAGCTGGCTAGCCGAGGTATATTTAAACATGACATAATTCCAAAGTCAATTATGAAAGTATGAGATATGTCAATATATGATTCAGTTGAAAGCAACAAGGTAAGTGAGAATTATATATATTATTATTGATATTACTTCTGTGAATTAAGCAAACAGGGTAGATATCACTAGTTTTTATTATACATAAAAACTCCTACAAAAGGGGTTGTGTAATAAGGTTGTATCTCTTACAGAAATTTGTGCATCAAGAAACGAAATACTAGTTATTTTTCATTTTATTCAACTATAAGCTATGGATGCAACTAATCCAAATCAGTGGAGGCAAATCTTAGGTACAATTTATTAATAGTAATTTATTATACTAGACGACAAAGTTAAATTTTATCCACGAGTGAATCGTTTAACGTCGAGACGAAGTCGAGACTTTAATGATTGAAGAGTGGATAGAAGTAACTTTATCGTCGTGTATAATACAATATTTTTTTCTATAGCAAGAACTTTAACAATTTTAAAAGAAAATAATGACAGTCAATCACATTTCAAAATGTCAGTAGCTAGATTGGGTTGCTACGATAATACGAAGCTGTCATATTTAATATAAACGAAAGTTAGAAAATTAAATTACTTTATCTATCCTTGATGTTAAAGCGCTACTTTATCTACCCTTGCTGTTAAAGTAAAACTTGACCTTTTGTTTGGAGTTGATAAAAGCACACTTTAACATGTGCTATAGAAAAAATAATATTTTGCAAGGGCTTTAAAAATTGGCAATTTAAATCGAATTAATTATTATAAAATAAGTGCAAGAATAAATACTTTCTGGGTTATTTGCAATCTCAAACCAAATTTTGCAGGTGTATTTGAGAGTATGATTCACATAAAAAAATAAAAATAAAAATTTCTTGTAATTTGTTTCGAAGTCTTCGAAAAATTTTTGTTCGTATTCACAAAATTGACGTAGTTACAATTTCTAATATTTGTTTCTAATAAATGAGCCTTATAAATGTATTATCAATACACGATCATATAAAATAATTTCTTTCTCTGGAAACGTTTGTAAATTGTTGGTAAGAAGTTGAAATTGTGCACAAAACCTTATATATAAACGTATGGAGTGTCTGCGTGCCTGCCTGCCTGTTTGCTCATGTATGTCAGGCTTCACGCTTTTATCTCCACCGATCGGGCTTACTGCGTCGGTAAGATAGTATGACGTTTAGGTCTTTCTCTGGCTTTAGAATCATAATTATTTGGGCGATTTTCCATTGATCTGGGATGATTTCCAGTTCCAAAAGAGCATTGAATAAAAACAGTAAAGCTTTGAGACCGTTTTCAGATAGTTCCTTTAATGATTTGGACTAACACCGAAAACACGCTTCTGTCAACTGCTTTTTGACAGCTGTATTTACCTGATGACAATTACTGTTTCTTTCTGTTTTTCCATAGCCTGCCACTTTAGTGCTTTTAATGCAAATTAAAGTCAATAAAAACATATATTATGCTATAAAATTGTATTTCTCTTGCAGTAGCTAAGATAAAAGAGTAAATAAAAAATATGTTATAAAAAGATAAGGCTTTGAATTATAACTTGATATTGTAACTGTTGAACCTCACAGGGTGTTATAAATTTTATGGAAATAACACGTTATAATTGTTACACCCGGTATTTATAAAAACATAAGCTTCTATGCGAATAGAGTAGTACATCAACTTTCTGAAAGAGACAACTTATCATTAAAAAAAACGTCCAAATCGGATAAGTGATTTCGACAAAAATTAACTATAAACTTTTGGCTACTTTTTGGTGGTGCGTTAATTTATTGGAAAAGTATATTTACAATTTAGCTTTAAAATAATTAGGGGAGCAAATAATTGAATATAAAGAATTTACTATGCAAATCCCTATGGTGCGTCGAATAAGCCAGCACCCGGTATAATCCCCATACAAAATATGGTCTTCCACCAATAAATAGTTTTTGAGCTATACCGCCAACAGACAGAATTGCCAAACATGTTTTTTGTTATCTTGGGACCCTGAAACATGACGACCCAAATAAATCTCGGAAGGTGATTTTTTCACGATAACAATGCTTCCTTCGTCTCTTATACAAGGAAAGTAAAAAACCGATTAATCTGTTCTGTTGGATTGATTCAGTTCGAATCAATTTGTCAGTAAAATCCAAGTCGATTAACGGAAACGTTCGTCTATTCGTGCGCCTGACTGTTGGCGGTATATCTCAAAAACTATTTATTGGAGAGAGATGATATTCAGCATGCGGGTTATGTCTCTACCTGGCTCGAAAGCGAATATACTTTCAGCTAAATATATACAGGGTGAACACCTTTAAAAATGTTATTTGCTTTAACTCGGAAATAAATAAAAGTAGTAATTTGCACTGAGGTCAGGTTTTCACCCTTGATTAAAATGAGATGGGTGGATATCGTAGAAGGGACAGAACAGAAAGCAATGGCTGCGCATCGTATTTATAAAAAAGCAGGGAAATCTGCAACGATGGCCGCTCACCTCAGCATCGCAAGCCATGATACTACTACTAGTAGTAGTAGTATCATGATCGCAAGCAGCAATATACAGCGATCTATGTGCGCCGTACTTGCGAGAGACGTTTCGTGTAACGTCTTTTGCAGATTTCTTACTTTAAAATTTAAAAACCTTGGCAGAAGCGTTATCCAAACAAAATTGTTCAGATTTTCTACATTGGGAAAAGTGGAACCTTAGTTCCGCTTTTGAGAGGGGTAAAGTAGGGCTTTACATACCGGGTGTCCACTTTCAAACTGGAACATAGGGATTTAACATTGTTTTAAACAGTTTCATGGCTACTTGTTCGCCAATTCAACCTAAAGAAAATGTTTTGGTGTCAATGGAAAAAGAAAATTATTGCGCACTTAATGTTATAAAAAATTAAACACTTTTGTCAATTTTCATTGAAAAATATTAATCAAAAGTTTTCATGTTATTTAAATGGGGGTTGCATTGACTTGAAAAAAGTTGACAGCTATACTCAAATCAATTTGCTCTTTGACGACATTCAGAGTTAGTTCAGTAATTTTTACTTTATAAAATGAACGATTACTCGAACGAAGAGAGGGTGTTTATCGTTAAAACATATTACAGTGGGGTTAGTTGCGCAGAGTGGGAGATATTTTTTAATGACAATTGACAAAAATAATTTAATTATTGATATCATTAGATGCGCAATAATTTTCTCTTTCCATTGATACCGAAATATTTTCTGTGGCTTGAATTGGCGAGCAGGAATTCATGAAACTGCTAAAAACAATGTTAAATCCCTAATGATTCAGTTTGAAAGTGGACACCCGGTATAGGTAGTGCAAAAAATAATTTTTGCATTCTTCAAATTGAATAGTAAATAGGGAAGATATAAAAGCAAATGCTTTTAACACCTTTAATCAAGAAAAAGTACCGCGAAAAGAACTTTTGCTTGATCGAATAATTATTCACGACTTTTCATACTTATGTACAGAATAAGTAAAAATATCTTGACGTTTGTAATAATGCTGAAACAGTCAAACGGAACATTTGGCAATGTGAATGACATCAATTTACGAAGAGAAAAAAATCGTAGTCGGTAGGATTCGAACCTGCGCTCCCAGGCCCCTTAATCGCTCGGCGACAGGTTTATCGTTGCATTATAAATAAGTGGGTGGCGATTACGGACGAAGTAAGCCCGATCGGTGGAGATAAAAGCGTGTAGCCTGACATACATGAGCAAACAGGCGTACAGGCACGCAGACACTCTATACGTTTATATATAAGATTTTGCGCACAATTACAACTTCCTACCAACAATTTACAAACGTTTCCATAGAAAGAAATTATTTTATATGATCGTGTATTGATAATACATTTTTAAGGCTCATTTTTTAGAAACAAATATTACAAATTGTTACTAGATCAATTTTGTGAATACGAACAAATTTTTTACCAAGATTTCGAAAAAAATTACAGGAAATTTTTATTTTAACTTTTTTATGTGAATCATACTCTCAAATACGCCTGCAAAATTTAATCGGAGATTGCAAATAACCCAGAAAGTATTTATTCTTGCACTTATTTTATAATAATTAATTCTATTTAAATGGGCAATTTTTAAAGCCCTTGCAAAATATTATTTAATAAATTGTTTCTAAGATTTGCCTCCACTGATTTGGATTAGTTGCAGATAAATATCCATAGCTTATAGTAGAATAAAATGAAAAATAACTAGTATTCCACTTTTTGATGCCCAAATAAATCACCAAACAGTACGAAATGTCTGTAAGAGATACAACTTCTAACATAATACATTTTTTAGTATACCGGCATCAAAATCGCCGTTTAAAGCACGCCTGAGCGTGCGAAATCAGGCGATTAAAGCACGCCGAGCTTTAAAGGTTGTCAAGAAAACGACTGAATGCAGCAACGGACGCGGACGAGACAAAAACGTAAACAATGCTCGTAACTATAGTAGCAATATTATTAAGACCTCTCGATTTATCACGACAAAAATTATTTCTAAGTTTGTAGTGCGTAATTTATTTCCAGTATTGCAGGTATAATAAAAAATAGCATAAAGTATTCGTGGATAACTGGTCTTTAAAACACTTGCTCTATTTCGAGCACTCCGGCTACGCCGTCGTGCTTGAAAACTCGGGCGTGTTTTAAAGACCTTGTTATCCACTCATACTTTAATATACTATTTAAATTCTATTATTGTATATTTCATTTTTGAATTGATTAAAACCTTCTTGTGAACGTAAATTTCCAAACTTCAAAATATTATCAATATGACATACATCATTTTTATATTTTCCCATACTATACTAACTTTCCATACTCCAGCAGATTAAAATGTAGTAAAAATTTTAATCTTTTCGAAAATGTACGTTTAAATTAGATTCTTGAGTTTGCATAGAGCTTTTCAATTTTTCTGCAAATTCTAAATTGTTCATTAACATAGTAACTGTTTTGTCTGTATGTGTTTTGAAACTTGCAAAACACATGCGATATGGCATAAGTAAAATTTAAATAGCGATTTTTGGAAAGGAGCCGATTGGAGTATAATAATTTTAAACTTCATTTAAACAAGTTATATATTTTAGTGCAACTTACAGAAACTAAGACATGCTTATCTAATGTACTTTTCCTCAAATGTTGTTAAAAGGAATGAAAAGGTAGACGCTTTTTTGTGATTTTTATCTCTAATTTAACATCTAGAGAATAAAATCTTTTTCAAATAAGCAGCACTGAACTGTTTTATCGAAATTTCTTCACACATATTTTTATTTTCTTTAAAACAGATTTGCTTGTATTGAAAATATTGTTTTCCGACTATCAGGAGATTTTTTATTATTTTTTAGTTTTTAACGAAAAGCTTTTACTATAACAAATTAAATTACATTGCTTCTTAAGAATTGTTTAAAAATGTGCTTCTGAAAGGGTTAATGACTAATATTTCAATCTAGTTGTAGTCATTTAACTGTTACAAATTTATTTTCAATCTATAGTATGATCAAAAATGATTTTCATCTAGTATGGCTATGGAATAGTTCTTAATTTGCTAATCCAATTGACAAGTTCGTTTTATTAAGGTTCACTATAGCTACTATAACGAAAATTCCTACAGTAAACATATACATAGAACGCTATTATAAACCCATTTGCGTAAAAAAAATGAATAATGTTGATTTGCTCAATACTTGTAATCACATTTCTCTTTCCAAGTTTCATAAATATTTTTACCTACAGCCAAATTTTATACCAGAAGCCGATCTTTCACTCTATACTCAGATGTTGTTAAAATTACGTACGTAAAATAATTATAATAGAACAAATTATAAAATCAGCTTCACTTAAGTGTTTATATTCTAGAATTAATTTTTTTCCAATTCTAATTTTCTTGTGAATTTCGCCAATTTTTGTTTTTCCAGGCTTGAAATTTTGTTTGAACAATGCTCTTCCAAAGTTTATAAAATCTAAAAGTAAAAATGTGATAAGATAGGTGTATACATTGCTATGTAATATGCAGTACTGAAAATCTAAAAAAATGTTCTTTTGCCGATTGCACTGTAGAACGTGTCTTATACAATTCTTGTACTATTTTTTTAAATGTTCCTCTCACAGCAAATAGGTAAATTTTCTGTAGAGTTTTTTATTTATAGAAACCGAAATCTAAAAATTTTCTCAGCACGGACAATGATAATAATCTGTGTATTTAAATCCCTTCTTAAGAAGTTCCGGAAATATATAATATACCTGTGTTAATAGAAGAAGATGCGGCTATTATCTGTTAAAGCTTGTAATAATCGAAAAATAATCACGTCTGAAAGTGATTAGCACAGAATTTGAAGATTACGAAAATGTCTTCTTGTTTTTAAGTAGGTATATGAAAATATTTACTATCCTCTTGGTGCATACGCATTTTTTTAACTAATGATTTCAAATATTTATTTAATTAAATCAGTAGTGCCAGAAGTTATTATTTGATAAGCATTTTACAAAGTGGAGCAAGAAACTTTAGTTTTCATAACATAGGAATGCCATTAATTACTTTTTCCTATTTTGGAAGGACAGCACCATATTTTCTAAACTTATATTGGCAAAGACTTTTTGTTAGATTTATAAGATGGCAATGAAATAAATTACCGACAAATGTGCAAAGTTTTAATGATTGCGAATATCAGCTAGTAGCCCTTTTATGATGGGTTCCGAGTGGTGTAGCTTGAACAAGCGTCCACGTTCGATCAGCAGAGTTAAGCAACGCTGTCTCTGGTCAGAACTTGGATGGGAGTTCCACGGCTGCATCTCTCGGCGCCTCGTGGTACGGCTATCACGGAAAAAAAGTTGGTCCCGGCGGTCATAAAAACATCATGACAGTCGTTAGTGGGGTTGGAAGTCCTCATAACTGCACAGCGACGCCTATAATTGGCCTAACGGCTGTTGGCTGAGTGCAAATTAAATAATTATTTTTAAAAAAGCACAATTTTTAAATAACTCTTGAGAGGGTAGTTAATGATAATGTATTATCTTAAAATCCTTTAATTTAAAAAACACGAAATTATAAAAACTTCTTGATAATACGAGGAAGACGATATTATGGAGCCAAGAAAACATATTTGACAGATTTTTTTAAAAAATAGTGACGGTACAGAGGTCGATAAAATAATTCCATAATAATTATTTGATAAATTTAATAAAAATTACTGAGTTAGAATCACTACACCATTGTTTTAAATAAATTATAATATTGTAATAACTTTGAGTTCTTCGAAGTCAATAAATACACGGTCCAATCCCGGAAATCGTTTGTTACGTTCATTTCCGTAACTTTATATGTACATTCTATTATTACGTTTATAAAAGTGCATTTGTCGTGATTCATATAAAAATCAGTTTTAGAATTTAAATCTTCTATAGAATTGCTTATCGTTATTTAAATTTTTAGTAGAAAATACCTGCTCGAATTCACAAAATTATACTCTGACTTTGTAAGTATTTGCAGAACGTTATTTTGACTTGTTTGACTTTCAAACGAGTACTTATCCAAGACTCAAAGATCTTAATCATTGAGTTGAATCGAATGTTATACTGTATCCGTTTTTAGTATCTCAGTCAGTCCTGTTGCACGTTTTAATCTCATATTTTTCAGTATATACGAAGATGTATTAAAACACATCAACGTTATTTAACTATTCAATTTGTTTCAAGGAACGAGTAGAGAAACAGACGAGTAACGGTAAGCAAGCCTGGAAACCGTTCCAGTACGCACTGCTCGATCCAGACGAACACTGCACGCTGATTTAAATCTTGATGCATTCCATTACAATGGTAATTATAATTACAGTCTTCATCCAAGTGTGGTTATTGAAATCTATATACAGGGTGTCCGTTAAAAGAAAACCAATCCGTTAACCATAAATTCCTTGATCAAAAATAATATGAATTTTATAATGCCATTTTTCATTTTAGATCCACACATGCAAAGTTTGAAATTTAAAACTGGTCCTTTATATGCGGCTTACGGTAATCTAGTATCAAAGACCAGTACTTTTCAAGTTCTCTCTAAAGAGAAAGATTTTATCAAAATTTGATTAGAGACAAAAAAAATCCAAAATGCATGATTATCTCAAAAAACTGCACCTTCCGTATTTTAATTATTTGACAGTTGTTTTCCTTTTGCTTTTCTCAAAAGATGTGACTATTTACGTTGAAGCTCTGTACCAAATCTGAAATTGATAGCGTATTAAATACGTCACTTATTAAAAACAATCAGTTTTAAATTTCAAACTTTGACATCCTGTACATCGCACGTGCGGATCTAAAATGAAAAAATGCCATTTAAAAGTCATATTATTTTTGCTCAAGGAATATGTGGTTAACGGATTGACCTCCCTTCTACGGACACCCTGTATATAAAATTGAATTGTTTTTTGTTTGTCCCGTATATGTTCCTATACCATTCATCCGATTGCGATGAAACTTTGGTGAGTTATTGTGCGTACGCCCCCAAAGGTTTCTCACAACCATTTTACAATAGGTGGAGCTGGGGCGAGATATTTCGATCAATTGTATTTATGGTCCGATTTGGCTTACATTCAGAATATATATTAGTTACGTGGAAAGAAATATTTTTAATAAATGGACCTGATAGGTTGCTCTGGAGTAAAGATATTTACGAAAATGTATATTTATGGTCTAATTTGGCTCATATACAAAAGATGCGTGTACAAAAACAAATTATTTTTGGCAGGGCAACGTTTGCTAGGCCAGCTAATCTAAAACACAGAAGGTAGCAGTAACGAAATTAGACATTGAATGATATAAGCATGTGTATTAGATTTATTAAACAACTCTGCATATAATAAACATAAGTTTTGATTATGCGTTACTTACTCGAAAGGGTTGCCCCTATTTAATGCTAGCATAGCAGTGATTAGTCCGATACAAATACACAAACAAATATATAACCAGTAAAATGTGCAATTACATATTAAATACAGTCACAGTTTATTTTACCGGGAATGCGGTACTAATACCATTAACAAAATAATTATTAGGTTGCACTACTTAACTGAGCGCCTTAAGCTTATGCATGGCAACTAAACGGGCTCGAAGGACGGTTGCAGGATGTAAAACAAATGGCTCCAAACATCTCAAAACTGCGGCTGCAGACGATCGACTTCAGAAAACGTCATTAACGGAGCCCTAAAGGGATAAGGGTCAAACTCAAACTAGGCTCTCATAGTGCACAAAAATCACAGAAGCCTCCAAAACCTCCGGATAACGTTTGTAGTGTAATTCTCTATCAACCGGAATCGTTGTGATGTGTATACTGCAAATGACGGCTTTCACATCTTAAGTGACGTTAATTATCCCGGACAAGAATCAGCTAATTGCAATTAGTACGTTATAACAATTTGAAATTAAAGAAATTGCACTCGCCCTGTATATTACAGACGATCAGCCAAAACGACAAGGAATCCTGTGATCATAACCGGTCCTAGAACACGGACGAAATGTCCGAAAAGTGCCCGATACCTGAAGCTAAAAGCTAAAATCACAGAATCCTATCGAAAAAGACGGAACATTGTTTCAGTCAAAAACAACAGAAAACAGAAGACTTGTCATCAAACAGCTACTCCGTCTGCCGGTAAGACAGACTATAATCCAATCGTTGACGCTGCTTTTACACAACGAATGTGTTCCAATAAAGAAGCTTTTACATAACCATGAATTGTATACCAAATAATTCTCATGTTAATTACGCTTTTGACACGTAACGAACTTTCCTAGCACTAGCCTAGTTACACAATATTCCTTTTACCAAAGCTGGGTCTAAAGTTAAACTGAGGATTCGGATTCATGATCTGCAAAAAGAATTAGAATCTTGTGATTCGAATATTTTTTTAATAATTATAAGGATTCCAAATCTGGTATCCCTGATTCGTATCATTGTTAATTCTGCTAGTTACTGTTACATTTTTTACTTATTTTAATTAAATTTGGCGTTATTACATTTATTAAATATCAAAAACATCAATCCACTTAATAAATACTTCACAATCAACACATTGTCGCTGTCCTTTGCACATCCCGAAGTACGTGCCAAAACTGCATCCTTCCTCATTTCTGCTGCACCCTGGCCGCACTGAATTCCATTTTGACGTTTTCCTTCATTACTTTCCTTGTGCCTTATACAAGTTCTTTATTTACAGGTCATCCAGCTGTTTGTCCATGCTTTATTGCTTCCCTAATCTGCTTACCGTTATGAGAATTAACAAAAAGTAACTGTAATTTTAGTCCCATGCTAATTAAGATTTCCTTTGTAACTTTATTTATCAATCGTAATCCAAGTAGTATCACGTAATGAAATTGTATTACTATTGAGCTAGAATAGGTGAGCACACACACTTTTTATGCCGTGTCCCAATTTTGGTCCAAAATACAAACTTGGCCGCCTACCAGGGCTGGTAAGATTTTTATCGATATTTGTTACTTAGGAGGGGTTTTATGTCGGTCATAATTATGAAAAATAGTAGGTATGATGCAGAAATGGTATACATATTTTATTAACACTAAAAATAACAAAATAATCCAAACTAAATATAAACGAAACTTTCTAATAGGAATAATTGATTTATTTTCATTTATTGTCAGTGAATATTTACAATTTATTATACAAAATAATATTCAGTAAATGGTTTTTTATGCTTTAATGACATGTGAGAGAACACTCCAGTGAGAGCACTCTACCTTAATTGAATTCATATAAAGCTGTTATGGTTGTGACATTTAAACTGTCTTGAAGTTTGGTCTAGTTGAATCTGTTAGGCAGATCAAGTGGATTGTGCCTTTTCAGTCTTTTAACATATGGTCTGTCTAGTAGATTTGCTGCGCACTGAGCACTGAGCTTATCACGATGCTTAACACTGTGGGTCACTATTTCATTTTTTATTGTTGGTATTGGGATATCCTGATAACATTGTTTTTGAATCTCTGGAGAATCTCGAGATTAGAATTGCTGGCTGATCCCCACAGCTGGATCCTATATGTCCACACCGGCTTTAGAATGGTCTTACATAGTAGTAGCTTGCTGTCTACAGAAAGTTGGGAAGTTGAACAAAGAAGCCAGTACATTTTTCGGTACTTTAGATCTAACTGTTTACGTTTTTTCCAAATGAGTGTTCTCCAGATTAATCGTTTATCGAGGTACAATCCCAGGTATTTAGCATTATCTGCCTGTGGTAGTTGTTTCGTGTTGAATGTGACAGGAGGGCAGGTTTCCTTGCGCAGTATGAACGTCACATGCACAGATTTGTCTTCATTGACTCTAATTCTCTAGGTTTTCATCCGGGTTTTTATTTTGTTTAAGTTATTTTGAAGAAGTTCTGATGCAATACGCTTATCATTGTGGGCAGCAAGCACGGCGGTGTAATCCGCGAAGGTGACTGTCATGGTTTGTCTGGTAGTTAGGATATCTGTTGTATATGTATATTAAGTAGAGTGTGGGACCTAGATCGCTGACTTGTGGGACACCTGACTGGATGAGCTACAGAGCTTACAGCTCTTCAAGTTTGACTTGAAAAAAATCGATTACTGAGGTAGAGTTTAAGTATATTGAAAAAAACTGAATGGTAGGGTTCTTTTAATTTTGTATAGCAATCCAGTTAAACAACATTTGTCGAAGGCCTGGCTAACATCGAGAAATGCTGCGGAGCAGTATTTTTTTAAGTGTAAGTTGTGGTTTATTTTGGTCACTACTCTGTGTAATTGCTGTATTGTATTGTGTTGGTTTCTGAAACCAAACTGGTGTTTTGGTAATAGATTTTGTTCCTCAATGACTGGTTTTAATCTTTGCAGGATGAAGAAGACCTCCCAATACCTACTTTCCAAAGTTTTTGAGAAGCTCGTAACGCATAATTAAAACTTGTTTATTATATGCAGAGTTGTTTAATAAATCGAATACACATGCTTATATCATTCAATGATTTATTTTGTTACGACTACCTTCTGTATTTCAGACTAGCACGCACATCTTCTGAATATGAGCCAAATCAGACCGTAAATACACATTTTCGTTAATATCTGGACTCCAGCGCGATCTATCGGGTCCATTTTTTGTAAAAATATTTGATTCCACGTAACTAATGTATATATTCTGAATATGACCCAAATCGGACCATTAATACAATTTATCGAAATATTTTGACCCCAGCGCCATCTATTGTAAATTGGTTGTTCAGAAATCTTTGCGGGCGTAAGCACAATAACTTACCAAAGTTTCATTGCACTCGGATAAATGGTATAGGAACGCATACGGGACAAACAAAAAACAATTCATTTTTATATATATAGATTTAAATAACCATACTTGAATGAAAACTGTAATTAAAATTAGCATCGTAATGGAATGCACCAAGATGTAAATCAAAGTGCAGTGTTCGTCTGGATCGAGTAGTGCGTACTGGAACGGTTTCCAGTTTTGCTTCCCATTGCTTGACTGTTTTAGACGAACTGGCTTGGGCAGTGCGTACTCGAACGGTTTCCAGTTTTGCTTCCCATTACTCGTCTGCTTCTGAAGCTCTTGTTTGAGGTGTAGATCGACCAATCGCTTGTCGTTTGGTTGACATATTTGATTTGGCAGAGAAAGTAATGCTTTGTGATGACTATTACAAATTCATTTGGAAAAAGCAAAGAAAATAATATGTGATATTTACGTATTATCTAATGTTGACCGGCAGTTGGAATTTCACAATCAACACCACTTGTTATGTCACACACGAACTGAAATGTCGCTGTTTGTATTTGATTCAATTCAGTTCTGCATTCTACACAGAAAACAATGGTTATATGAATTCAGAAACATTCGCGGGCGTGCGGGCAACAGTTCACCAAAGTTTCATCGCAATCGGATGAATGGTATTGGAACGCATACTGGAAAAACAAAATTGACTGCTGCGATTAATTCGTGTTTATAAATTCTTGACCTATCAGAGTATATTTGTTGTAATTGGAAAACTTGTTGGCGCTCATGCTATTTTTTAATTACATCATTTAAAAAACTGCATGCTGTCTCCACTGGGTCTTGCTCGCGAGACTTCAAATACACTCTCATAGCATTGCAACATTAGAAAATATTTAGGGAAATTATAGTGAACTGCGCTAACAAGTTTTAGAATTTCAAAAAACAAACAGTGTAATTGGAATGTAAAAACAAATTAGATAGTATTCAATCTAATAAAATTGAATATCCCAAATAAAGTGCTATTTAAAATCAAAAGATGTTAATTTCCATTTACCAAAAAAGGAGTATCACCACCATTCTGGGTTTTGAGCATCAAAGGGTGTAAATTTAAATCGCAAATTTAGATCATGCATTAATTATTGAAAAGAGATCAAAACTGTTCTTCATTGCTGAGCCCCTCTTATTATGTCTACAGCAGCTGCAAATCAAGTGAGGGTCTTCTTTCGCCCCTGCAAAGATTTATGTAACAATTCTACAAGATGAATTACATTCTTTTCCATGAGCCATAACATCTTTTATTGCATTTTAATTACACATTATATAAATATAAAACAAAATTAATAATATTACATTGCTAACAATTCAATAGATTTGACATTTTTCTGTACAGCCTTCTTCTTATGTATAGAAGTCTACTTAAGACACATTTCTACGTGCCTACTCACATGTCTGAATAAATCACGTTTTGGTGCTCCTTTAAATTCATACGCAACACAGAAATGGGATTTTGCTCTCTCAAAGCAATTTTTCCATATTATATTATACTTACAAATAGAACAAAAATAATAAAATACTATGTTCAGACACTTCTGAAGAAGCAGGCAGTATGAACAACGAAAGTCAAGACCAATTCTTGAACACAACACTACTTAGATGTTACCACTCTATCGTTTTTCTAGTATGTTTCTTCATATGTGCAACTAACATAATTTTATGGGGAGCTTTATACTCACAAATAAACATTCATAGATTTTCTCTCGTATGTTTCTTCATATGGACAACTAAAGTACTTTTATGAGTAGCTTTATATTCACACCGAAAACATTCATACGGATTCTCTCCTGTATGTTTGTTCATATGTCTAATTAAATTACTTTTCACATTAGATTTATACCCGCAAACAGAACATTCATGCGGTTTTTCTCCTGTATGTTTCTTCATATGTCTCACTAAACTACTTTTATGAGTAGCTTTATATTCACACATAGAACAGTCATACGGTTTTTCACCTGTATGTTTCTTCATATGTGAAACTAAATGAATTTTTTGAATAGCTTTATATTCGCAAATTGAACATGCATAAGGTTTTTCTCCTGTATGTTTCTTCATATGGGCAACGAAACTACTTTTATAAAAACATTTATATTCGCACACGAAACATTCAAAAGGTTTTTTTCGTGTATGTTTCTTTATATGTGTAACTAAATTACTTCTTCGTGCTGCTTTATATTCGCAAATAGAACATGCATAGGGTTTTTCTCCTGTATGAATCTTCATATGGTTAACTAAACTAATTTTTTGAGTAGCTTTATACTCGCAAATAGAACATGCATAAGGTTTTTCTCCTGTATGAATCTTCATATGGTTAACTAAACTAGTTTTTAGAGTAGCTTTATACTCGCAAATAAAACATGCATAGGGTTTTTCTCCTGTATGAATTTTCATATGTCTCACTAAATGACTTTTGTCATTAGTTCTATACTCGCAAATAAAACATTCATACTGTTTTTCTCCTATATGTTTCTTCATATGGTTATCTAACGAAATTTTTTGAGTAGCTTTATACTGGCAAATAAAACATTCATACGGTTTTTCTCCTCTATGTTTCTTCATATGGTTATCTAACGTAATTTTTTGAGTAGCTTTATACTGGCAAATGAAACATTCATACGGTTTTTCTACTGTATGTTTCTTCATATGTCTCACTAAACTACTTTTATGAATAGCTTTATATTCGCACATAGAACAGCCATACGGTTTTTCTCCTGTATGTTTCTTCATATGTGAAACTAAATGATTTTTTTTAATAGCTTTATATTCGCAAATTGAACATGCATAAGGTTTTTTTCCTGTATGTGTATTTATATGGTTAACTAAACTACTTTTATGAGTGACTTTATACTCACATACAGAACATGAGTAAAACTGTTTAGTATGAGTCAACATATGTTTCAGAAAAGTACTCTCGTCTGCTGCATCATATTCGCAGACCTCGCATACAAACTCTTCCTCTGAAATGCTTCCACTTGCTGCACACGCACCAGGCAACTCATTTTTTATATCAACTTGTTCCTGTTTGATATTCAGTTCGGAGTTAGCTGCGTTCTCAATAGTGTCTTCGATAATCTCTTGCTGTAAATTTAAGTTTGCGACTGCTATATCTTCTTCGACTTTTATAAGTGGTCCTTGTAAGTTGCTGGCCATTGCACTACACAAATTATTATCAAGTAATTCTTGTTGCACGTCTCGATTCACGTCCATTGTGATAACAAAAATGAAGTCCTGCTTTATTAAAGGAAATATCTAAAAACAACACAAAATAAAAAATGTTAGGTTAAGTTGGTTAAAAAATTTCTCTATAAATTTCTTAGTGAGTTGTAATACTTATACTTACAATAACATGAAAGTGGAAAAAGTAAATGTTACACAGAATAGCTTAGCAGCGGACAAAATGAAGGATAGTTACACCTTAGAATATAAAGCCCTTATATTCTAAAGAGTTACACAAACGAAAATATTTACCACCAAAGTCCTATTAGATCAGGGGTGCCAGATCATATCAAGCTGAATTCGTTAGCTTCGTCGGAAAAAATCGTGAGAAATCGTGAGATTTCGGAAATGGATGAGGGTTGAAACTATGGATGGAAATTTTTAAAAAAACTATTTTAAAATTAATAAAATATGGAATATATGCTGCAGATTTATTAAAAATTGAGTACATAGGTTGTACATACTTACATAAATAACTGCAAGAAAATTATAAACATTTTAAATAATTGCCATAAATAAAAAAATTAAATTAATATAAAGTAAATGTTAAATGAACTAAATATTTTATTATAGAAATAACACATGAACTCTAAAAATAAAAATATGGCTACATAGAATATAGTACATATACATAGACCTAAGTACTATGTATACAGAAAAAAATTGTTCGACAACTCAGAATCTGAAGAATCTGTGTCCGGGATGACTGGTTTGGAGGGATAAAGTACTTGACTGTTAATTTTTTAAAATTAAATCTGTGCTTATCTTGAAATTATGTAAATACCTATTTCTTGAAAGAACATTTAAATCCGCTTGCAACCGCAACTTGCGATTGTGCTCAGTTCAATACCTATCTAGTTAAAACTAATTTCTAAAATCAAATTTCAAGTTTATAATAGGCACAACTACAATTTTAAATAACTAAATGTCAATCACTCAACATGAAACCTAACCTCGCTGAAAAATAATGTACCTACACAAATCAGTCTAGTGATAATGCTTGTTGTCAATTGTTTCCTTTGAATTTCGCTATTTGCATTTTCATATAAAAATATTTATAACTTTCCGTAGTTAGTCGACAGGGGTTAAAGACCGAATTCAAAAGTTAACGCAAACATAAAAAACTGACGATTTCGACGAATTTGAGTAGAATTAAATTATTATTAGCCTATTACCCAAACTGCCAAATCTATTACTATTTTTAAATTTCTATTACGGAAAAAATCAAGAGTTGGCAACACTGATTCAAAACAACTACTTAATATTTGGATTCAAAATTCGAAAAAACCAAATGATATAAATTAACTTAACGGACTGAGACCAGCTTTGGCCTTATCCCGAGCTAACGCTATACCTGGAACCACTTTGTATTTTATTATTTACGGTAATTCTGCATTTTAACGCCCCCATTTTGAACTACCGTTCCCAGATCCAGTAATATAGAAGGGAGATAATTATCCCTCTTGTTACGGTCTGCACCATATACAGTGTGTACATAAAGTAAGGAATAAATTCATTTTCTAGAAAAGGAAAAGCTTTTCGGAAAAAATCTCGATACGTCAACCTTTGTTTTAAGAATCGTGTCTTTTGACGTTCTAGTCACATTGGTGACATTATTACTGCTTCGGATATAACGTTATCGATATTTTTTCAAATGCAACCTCTATTTTTGACAGTGCCATTTGACCACTATTTTTGACAGTGCCATTTGAAAGAGCATATTTTTCTGCACACAGCACATCAAAAGTTTTGTCATGTTACAGTTTGTCCAAATTGAGGTGACGCAGTCCAGGTATACGGATTATATGAGGTATTTGACGTTGTTAATTGGCTTCGGAGCTTACCCTAGTCATTTGAGATTACGAAACCCCTTTACCTGCAGACCAGGTCAGCATTTAATTAGCAGTGGTTTTCGCACAATTGATATAACGGATAATAAAAGGCATTATTATTATTATTATTATTATTATATATTGAAAATCAAGGAATCAAACAAAATCAACTAGGTATTTAGATATATTATTATAAGTACCTAGAACACAGCAATTTTTGTATATTATACAATTTGTTTAGTTTTAAAATTTATACTTGCACATTATGATTTGAAATTTGAATGTGGTACGCTCTTTTCTGATTGGCTATAGGAAAAAGGAAATGTAAATTTTGTTTAATCAGAAAGGACGTCGTTTATAAAACATTTTCAAGTTAGAGGACTTCCTGTTAATATCTAATAACGAAAATGTAGTGTTTTTATGCGCTCTTAATTAATAGTAGTTTATTTATCTAGAACGAAAAGTGGCATTTTAAAGACGAGAAAGTTGTTTACGTCCAAGGCGTCAGCCGAGGACGGAATTACTTGCGAGGACCTTTAAAAACACTTTTAGTTCGTGGTGAATACAACGGTTTATTTCATACTGCAAGTTTAATGAATTTTAAATGAAAAGTTGTAAATCATTTCAAATTTCATATCAACAACTGACGTATAATTTTAAAGTACTTGAAATGTAAAATTTTACTTTAAAGTACTAGGACTTCAATGTTCCATTTTTTGTACAATAAATAAGTTTTAAAGTACTTGAACTTTAAAATTTTACTTTAAAGTACTAGGATTTTAATGTTCCATTTTTTGTACCATAAATAATCCGAAAAATGTCATTTTTGACATCAGTATGAAATAAAAATTATATACCATAGCAGTGTATTATTTTAGTACTAAAAACTGGGGCTCAATAATTTACCTAAATACGTGCAGGTTTTGAGAAGTCATCTCAACTGGTAAGTAGCATGTACAACCAGGGATTACATGTAAAAAAAGTATCACTTACAGAAAACCCCGCTTAATCTGTATACTTGGACTGCGCCACCTCAATTTGGACAAACTATACCTACATTAGGAAATTTTCGATAAAATGAATGTCATAGTGGTTTAAAATTAATTTATCTTATTCAGCTAATTGAACAAACTAATTAATTAAGTGTTGAAACTGAAGCCTGGCAGTATCCAGTATCCAAGCTCTACCGGACATTTTCACTGTCACACTTCACTCCCACCTGCATTATTAGCTCTAGAAACGCTAGTTTAAATTGAGGGCCCTAATCATACCGTGTGTCCACAAGAGTGCGCACCATAGAGATAAAATAATGCTAATAGAATATAAATATCAACCAGTGCTATGACCACCGTCTCTTTTCTTGTACCATTTATAACAATATTGTTTCATACAGTGGCGAGTCAGAAGCCAGAAAACAACGTTTTAGCGTGCCGGCGATCACAGCATTAGCCGATCTTTCTATTCTATTTGGTTATCCCTATGGTGCGTCCTCCTGTGGACACACGGTATATGTTATTAAATATATGGCCCTAATCTGCAGGATTGCCCAATTTACAATTTGTTGGCTTCAACTGGTGCCCGTATTAGTCGTAATTATAGTATTTGTATAAACGGATCAAGCGAAACGAATCCAACGGAACGGATCCGCAGGTCGATAGGATTCCGATGAACCGTATACACTTTTGGAACGTCGCGTTAGTAGCAGAACATGGTTTCGCTTCTAGAGCCAGTAATATTGGAAGGAGAGACAAATTCACCCTCTTGTTACAGTCTACACACATTTTTTACATTACACAGAAATGTTTGTACTAAGTACACACAAATCTTAAACTGCAGCTAACCTAAATCCGTACTTTTGTACAAAAATATTGTAATAGGTTTTTTTAATCCCACCTGCATTACTAGCTCTACGAACGGTAGTTCAAAGTGGTTGACGTACACAACTGTGTGTAATATAATATACAGTGTACGTCTTAAATTGGGACATATGGATATTTTAAATTATCCGTTTATTTATTTTATTCTTGATACAAGTCTCTTCATATTCTTAGACTAAACATTCGCTTGCCAAAGTTTAAATATCTCTTTTCGTATACGGGGGATGTTCGAAAATATGAAAATGCCTCAGAAATAACGTACCCCTATTTTTAAAAATGCACGAAAATGTTATTTGAAAAAAAGTTATTTAGCATTAAAAGAAGGTGTGAAATATGAAGTCACAGCCATCTGCTCCGAAAAAAAATTTTCATTGGTTTTTCCTATTTTTCTTACCACTCTGTGTATGACAGAAAATGAGATACTTTAACGTTAACTTATTAACAGCTACGATAAGGATGCAGTCGAACTTGAGTTTCGCTTCCTTAGCAACCAGAAAATTACGTGAATCGTAATTAGTTTCCCAAACAAAAAATCGGTTATTGAAAACAGCAAATGTCAATTCAAAGCAATTATAATTTTTAATTGAAATGTGACAACAAACATATCCAAATTTTATGTTTTGTAAAATACGGGTACTTTAATATTGAGACAAATTCATATTTTCGAACCTCTTCTTCTCCCAAATAGGAGACATTTATATTTTTCAAGGGCATTTTTAGTTTTAAAAAAAATGCAGGAATTTTTGCTAAGTATAAAATTTTCTGTTCAAATGTATGACGGACACTGTATGATATTATAAGCTACAATCAAACGTTATTAATTCTGTCAATCAAACGATAGGATTGTAACAAAGCAATGAAAGGTACTTTGTTTAGTCAGGTATATTCTAAATGACATAAAGTTTGTACTAGAAGAACGAACAGACATTAAAACCTACTTTGAAAATTGTTTTTGCTAGATAAATAAATCGATCCCACATGATATATATTACTGGAATGGGAAAAATCATCTTTCTCATGGTACCAACTATGGACCACCTCCCCCCTATTTTGTATATGTCCTATAGTTATCGAGTTTCCTATATATATATATATATATATATGCGAATTTTTACAGCCTTATTGCCGCTTTTCGCTTTTTATACGCCACATTTTGCGATCTTCCCAATCACCGTCCTCTAGATTTATTGATCGCATCGCTATTGCCATCTTGTCTTCATCGCGTACGTGGTCTTCCTTTTTTTGCTCATTTGCCATGGAACCCATTCGTATATTCTTTGAGGCCATCTTGTGTCGAGCATTCTTCTAAGGTGTCCGTACCAGAGCAATTGTTTTTGTTCAATTACGTCGATAATCGATTCTTGTACATCCATACGTTCTATACTCCGCAGCTCCTCCAGTAATTAATTTCAATCGATTTTAGTCGTCGTTCACATTTTTATTTATCGTCCATACTTCTGAACCGTATGTTGATATACTTTGCACAATCGTTTTATATAAAATTTTTTTTTGTTTTTGTTATCTTCTTAATCCACAAGATTGGGTTAAGCAACTGAATCGTTTTCTGGGCCACTTTATTTAGAATGTCCGTGTTTCTTACTCCTTCGTTCGTGATTGTGATTGTGATCCAATGATAAAGAGGACGGACCATTTAGCTAACAATATGGCCACATTGCATTATAAATGAACTTTGCTGTATATTTTAATATCCTTTCGATAGAACAACTTGGTGCCTAAATTCTGCTTTGCTTGAATGCAGAAACTTATGAATGTGTATTGTATGGACGTCGATAATTTGTCAAATAACTTTTTATAGTATTTAATAATTCAAGGAAAGAAGTAATATTTAATTCCTATATAAGTAACGTTTTTGTTGCCAATTAGTATAGCGATTTCCAATCAAATTCATTTTTATACACATTTTGTGGAAATAAAGTAACGGATAAATTCATTAACTTCGTTGATATTCATTTTTATGAAAACATCTCGAAGGGGTGTAGCGATTTTGACCATAAGGAATATTTTCAGTTCTTATGTAATTTGTTTTTCATGTTATGACTTCATCGACTTATTTTTCAATGACAATCTGTATTTTTTATTTTTATTTTGGTAGTACATTTTATGTTATTTTCAATGATATAACATTTTCAATATGTAACATCTGAAAAAATTGAGAAAAAATGGTCTTTAAATATTAAAAATCAATGAAATGAGCAAAAAAATCTTGTTACTGGTGGATAAAACAAAAAAAGATTAGTTACATGTCAGAATTAAACAATTTGTAAACGTCATAACAAAATAAGCGTGGTTTTCTTTTTCTAAATTAGAAAATACCTTTAGCAAACTATTTTATTAATAAAAATAGAACAATTAAGGGAAACACATATAATTGCAATTTTTATTATATATTATTGTATTTTTCAATTGTTTTTTAAATTTCAATAAAACGAATGTGTCGCCAATGACTTTCCGTCAAACGTAGGTAACTAGATTTATTTGCCCATTTCATTGATTTTTAATATTTAAATTTTAAGACCATTTTTCTCGATTTTTGCAAATGCAGCATATTGAAAATTTATATCATTGAAAACCACATAAAAAGCACTACCAGAATCAATAATAAAAAATACTAGTTGTCATTTAAAAAAAAGTCGATGACGTCATAAATTTTAAAACGTATGACATAGCAACATAAAGGTGGTTGTAGTGTATGTCCTATCATTAAAATCGCTATACCCCTTCAAGATTTTTTCATAGAAATTAATATTAACAAAGTAAATGAATCTATCCGTTACTTTATTTCCACACTGTATACTGCAATTCTTTCCTTTTGATAAATTCACATACTTAAAACTATACCTGGTTATAAACTTTGCTACATGTAAGTAGGAAATGCTGTATTTGGAACTTTGTTCTGTAAGCAACCTTAAATGAATAAATAAATATACCGTGACAACTTTTACAGAAATGTCTGGAACATCACAAAAACAGTAAGCTGGTAGAGCATCCATTCAAACTGAGTATTATGGACAAAGTCAACATTCGATTGCAAGATGAACCAACTAAATCGACCCAAAGACTTGATCAAGACATGGATTCTAACTATATGGTGCTTGATGTGCTATTCTAAAGCAATATGTGAATATAATGTACATCTACAATTTCAAAACTAATACATGAAGAGCTTCAGATTTAAATAGAATGGTTTTGTACTGTAAGCGTTTCTAGAACAATTATTATTAAGCAATGACAATGCTTTGACTTTGGACTATATTAGCTATTGGGTTCAAAACAACATCTTCAATTATTTATGCAGGACTGGGCAGAGCCTTATATCCTATTTCTGAGGGTGTAATGTGGCACTTTACAGTCCAAGGACTATAAAGTACTTTACGGCCCGCTAAGCTACAATAAGGTTAGTGTGTTTGTCAGTTTGACGAGCGATGACATCGTAGGTTACCAACATTTATAAATCTGGTTTTAATTATAAATATTCCCATTCGGTACACAATATTGTGTGTGCACTTCGTTTATGGCCCTTGTCGTGTTGCAGCCCACACGAGCCATACACGCCTTCTTACGCTCTTGGTACATAGATGACGATTATGAATCGACTTCACGATGACGAATGACAACAGGGATATATTTTGCAGTAGAAGCATGTAATATTTCTAATAGCTCACACTATTCTACATTATCTAACGTAATTGTGTGAGACCTTGAAAGCCTACTTTTTTATTCTGTTACTGAAACTCTCAATATTGATTTTGTTCATAATCTTTCAGAGCTTCAAGAAAGAATCGCGGCAGTATATAATGCGATACCACCAAAATCTCTGCAAAAATCTTCGAATGTATGACACGACGAAGTATTTCGTGCTTGCACGAAATTTTCAAAACGGTGCCAACAGTTGGTGTCATGTTGCTTTTTTTTTAGTTAAATATAAATTACAAAATTTAGCACATAATCAGCAAACCTGCTATAAAAGAAAAAGTTTCCTTAAGTGTTTTTGGCCTTGAAGATTTCTTTAATTGCCCTGCCATTAGCTTTGCCCCTAATTAGAGAGATTGTTATCTATGAACAACTTCCAAAAAGGAAAGCGTTTTCGTGACTCACGGGCTACCCAATCTGCTTGTCCATTGGTTGGTATTTTGGAGTGGGGGTTAGTAAAGGATTTATTAATTACCTGTGAATTTAATAATTATGTTAAAACTGAGAATAGGTTTATGCAATTGCAAGTGCTAAGCGATTATTGAGGAATAAAGTGCAAGTGCAACAAGTGTGTTTCCTTTTGAGTTTCGGCAGATTACAAATTGAACTTTTAGTTGGTTAGTTTTGTAATATTAAACACATTTTGAAGAAAAATCAAAATTATCAACATAAATATGAACGCCCGCAACAGCAACTCGTCTTCAGAGACAACACGGTGAGTAAAACGTTTTATATCTTATCCATGTTTTTTTTTAATTCGTCTTGCATTTTGCTTGTGCAGGTTCCCAAACTAGAAACGAACATAATTATTATAGAAATCCTTCTCAAAGCATATCTTATATTTTTGCAATCATTTATGCCCCCTACATTTGACGAGCCGGTCAGTATGTATTTCAGTAAAGGTGAACAATAGAACTACACTAAAACACGCTGTTAATAACTAAAAGTTTTATTAGTATCTATGCAGTTTTTGTTGGTTTGTATTTCAAAGTTCAAAGTGTTTTCTGTTTTCTACCATTAAATTAGAACATTATTCCATAGAGGGGTGGGTATACATTCTTCGAGTAAAACTATTTTAAATTATATAGGAAAAAATTGTTCAGTTGCATGATATTTCTGAATTGTTAAATTGATTACGTAGACTTCCATAACACCCTGTATTTAGCGATATATTACAACTGTTTACAAAAAATTTTTTTCAATTAAATATATTGATGTCTTCACAATTTGTATAAATCAGCTTTTACTGCTTTGTGTATATATTTTTCATGTTTATCTTGGTAGTAGAAATGAAAGAAGCTCTAAAAAGCGTTAAAAATAGCTAGAGCTACAGATAGTTTTTTTCGCGTTGGAAGCATTATCTATATAATTAACTTTTATTACTACTGGATATAAAGAGAACCTCGATTTCCCCTTTTCCCGAGATTTTTTAGATACTTTTTTTACTACTTTATGTTAGTGACATTTGTTGCAATTACCTTTTTCTAAATATAGGTCGGAACAAGACGTTTGGGCGCCGGCGTTTCGGCGCCAGGCGTGAAATGGGATTCTTATGTTATCGGGCCTCATTTTTTGATAATATTATAGAAGACATAATTTTCTACAACTTTTGTTTACATTTTTATATGTAAGCGACTTAAATATCGATGTCTTTGTCAAACAACAGTTGTATAAAATTATGTCTTCTATAATATCCATAACAGCTATGTTTCTCCTAAAATGCAGGGGTAAGGAGATAATGCAGCTTTGAGCGCCATTTTGTCAAAATAATAATAGAAGAAAATACCAATTTTGCTAAATGTACTTTAAATATTCAAAATTTAACGGATAATCTCAAGCAACTCTTTGCAAGTTCATTGGTATTTTTTTTGCGTGAAATTATTCCAGCGCAAAAAACGCCGTCACCCAATCGCCGTTGGCCAACCGCTGGTGCCCAAATGTAAGGTACTGTAAGAAGGTGACAAAATGAGAGCTTATAGAAAAATTAAGCTACAGCTAAACTGATTATACAGAATACCCCGCAGATATCAAGGTTGTGCTCAGTTAATCGTGGAAAGGTGCTCACAAGTCTTTTAAGCCCAACAAAATATAATTCCTAAAATTTTAATATATTGTAAAAATAGCCAATTTTCCTTTTCCTTCAAAGTCCGGTACAGTTGCCCAAATAGCCCAAAATTCGGATCCGGCTCGAAAGACCAATGTAAAAACTAACCAAGTCCACTGTGGACATTTTTAGTTTGTAGAACCAGGTTATTTTCTTGACAGGAGATGGAACTTATGTTGGTTGTTATAAGAGATAGAGTGGGATTGTCAGGCCAAACCAACCCTTTACAGACAATTTTCGCCTTCGTCAATCACTATCAATAAATACACTATCATTGCTAAAAGTATATTGAATTAAATCTAACATTACAGAGGTTATATACAGTAAATGTGTGTCGTGTTTTTTAACCTATAAAAAACACGAGAGTATGCATTTAATACATCTTAATTGTATACATATTGTTTGTAACTGCACCTACAGGCCGCGCAAACTGCACACCTCGTCAAAGTGCTCGCTGTAATGCTTCGTAAAATGACTAGTGCGTTCGATAAAATTACAAAGCCTGTTTATAAACACTTAATCTAGCACACATTACGCAGCTCTTGTGGCCTAGTTGTGTGCACTTTTGGGTTTACACGATTTCACTCCGTTTTAAACCTTTTTGCTAAATCCATGTTTAAACAAAATTTGAACAACATGAAGGTTATATTTTGGCCTGCACACACACGCAGCTGGTAGCAGAAGGATATTATAAAACAGACTGTAATAGTATATCTTCTTAATCATGTGCAAGCTGTATTGTTCGTATTAAAATCGTCTACGTCTGTTGGTGGCTTTTCAATATCTTTGTCTATTTCTTCGTTCTTTCTATACCTTTGTTCGTGCTCGTTTTCTCATGTTAAAGCAAGTTTATATAATTTTTTACCTGTAATTTTTAGTGGTTGGTTATAGAATTGCGAGAAGTGCATGGGTTTAACGTTAAATGGACTATCTATTTCGTATAAAAACCACATTACTGGTCTTCGTCTTATTACATGATCTGCTTAAATTTTGGTAAGGGGTTTTAGTTAACTATGAAGGTAAAAAACTCTGGATCATGTTTATATACAGGGTGAGGCAACATTTGCAATATTTTTGATACAATACGCTACGTTTTATTATTTACCAATTCTATTTTACGGCACACTCTTTTGTCATCATCATGGATTTTTCCAAATGGCACTTTTACTTTTTTTTATTATATCTTATTTCTTTTTAGACCTCTCACGATTTGTTTCTAATAATTACTTGATACGTGATAATTTTGTGATAGAACTGTCAACATCTTCTAATTGTTTTTTGTTTCCTACTTAATTCATTTCTGCACATATAATTAGCAAGACACTCTTGCATTTAAGTCATTTCAAGTCTTGCATTTTAGTGAGAAAATGTGCCATCCACGGCTACGATTTTTTGTAACTTCGTAAATAAAATTCAAAAGAGGGTCAGAATTGACGAAAAAAGTTCTCGAAATTAAAAAAAAAAATTAATATGGCAACGCTTGCAAAACAGTGTGCCATCAAAAAAAGCAATTCACTACACAGACCTTTTGAATAGTAGGACACTTTTCGGCTATAATGCATGTCATCAAGAATATATGCAAATATCTCAAGTGTTGCCTCACTTTGTATAGATATACGAGTATAATGTCTTCCAAAAAGATGTGGCTCTTTTTATTGTTCATTCTTTTTTTAAAGTGAGTGCTTCATTTATAACTAGTTTTAGGAATAAAATACTTTCAATTGTTTTATGGTTTGGGGGAAGTGGAATTCATTTACATGAGCTATACACACTACATTTATTTCTATTTTTTTAAGTTAAGAGAATAACATTATTTTTTTCTGTGAAGTGATTACACAAAATTAGCATTTTAGTAGTTTATTTGCAACGCATATCTTATAATTTGATTTGAGGTGTATTATGGGGATCATAAGAAACTATAGCTTTTTATAATTCAGAAAGTGTAATTTACAATACAGATTAATAATTAGTAATTCAGAAAGCCTTAATTAATTGAGAAAGCATCAATTGTAATTTAGAAAGCTATAATCTAGATACCATTTTTATGGAGAATTATTATGTAGATACAGTGGATACATAGAATGTGTGTAATGTTTGCAATAAATGTAGTATTTTTTTTTATTAAAACAGGTGGATTTAAATTTTTGATTGTCATATTTTGGTTGAAAATAAATTAACCTTAAAATTGTTCATCATAGAATTCAAGACGTTGCTATATGCTCCTATTAAGAGCCTTTTACACGTATCAACTTGTCAACTATAAACTCACAGTGTTGAGGAAACGGAAACATAAATATCCAGCAAACAGCAAACTTTAGATTGTAACTTATTTGAAGTTTATTTGATGTTGAATTGTTCGTTTCCAAAACATGACTTACTCGTAATAGTTCATAACTTGATTCAAGATATGTTTAAAACTTTATACACATCCTGTATATATGTATCTACACATAAAAGTCGTCGCTTAGTTTATAAATTACAATTTATTAATCTGAATTACAAGTTACATTTTCTGAATAAGAAATGAAGGAGTTGTAGTGTTTTATAATTTATTAATCACTGCCATAGGCCATCTTCTTTCGCGTAGCTCCAAGTTATTGGTTGTGGCATCTGAAATGCTTAAAAATTAAACACTAGATCCTTAGTCTTGTGTCTAAACTTTTTTTGCGTGTTTTAGATGCATAATAAGACTTAAATCACTTTTATAGATATCTTACGCACATGTTAGCGTTTCTCGACGTTTACAGCGCCTCTGGTATTTGCAAGCCCAATTAAACCAACTAGCGGCAATTTTGAAATTTATAAATAACAAAATGCAGGCAAATGTTGCTTATACTTATTACTATGATCCGCCTCAAAATCGGTACCCGATGAAGATACAGATTTGCTGGTGATATGCAATAATTCCTAAAGAATTATTTAAAAATACAGGCAATTATAAATAACATAAAAAAAACGTTAATATCAACAAGTATATTAATGTATATAGTTGATATATTCGTATGAAGTAACAGGTTAAACGTTAAATGGTACAAGTTACATAATGCTTTCATATAATAGTCGTCTTGCGTTCCACCTTCGGGGTTAATGAATATAGTAAAACGGTGAAGCAACTGCTTCATGAATACGCCGTGGAGTTTAGACAATAAATTCAAACACAATTAGAAACAAAGAAGTAAAAATATAAAGCAACTTACGTTATGT
This sequence comes from Agriotes lineatus, assembly GCA_940337035.1. NCBI lineage: Eukaryota > Metazoa > Arthropoda > Insecta > Coleoptera > Elateridae > Agriotes > Agriotes lineatus. The sequence continues at coordinate 98,160 of CALNHX010000070.1, read as the reverse complement.
GAATGGTATAGGTTCTCCACACTACAACACAAGTTGCTCTTCAAATCTAAGGCTTCTTAGATACACAATAAAAAAGAAGTCAGGAAGAACTCTTAAACGCAAACGAAGTTACAGCCAAAATGTAAATAACGTTTCAGACTAGTCATGACGTTTAGCAGACCTCAGCCGGAGTTCTGTCAAAAGTAGCAGCATTTAAATTGTGCAGGAAAAGCCGTAAAACATAGAGCTCTAACAAAAAATAGAGTTCCTATATATAGCAACTCTAACAAAACAGTGCCTTTATATAGACAGTGGCGACAATACAACTAAGCCACACCCCCGCCGCCATATTTAGGCAAATTTCTAACGGTTGTTCATTTAAATCCGTAACCAGAGTCGACTGTGATACGTGTTTTACGTTTGGCAGTACTGAAAACAAAACCTAACCCACGAACCTCTAATTTGCCATAGACTGACAATACACTTCAGTACTGCCAAAAGTATAACACGAATCACAAGTGATTTAGCCTAAACATGGCGGCTAATACCACGTGATCTAGGGAGCCAATCAAAAATAGGTCACCCCATTGTCGCCACTGTCTATATAGAGGCACTGTAAGAAAAAAGTGCTGATACTGACATCTGTGGATTGAAAGCAAGGTCTACAGCATAGACATGAACCACAGCCAAGGCTTTCCATTTAGCTAAAACATTTTTAAAAGTTTCGTTATTTGTAGTAAGACACAGGTATAATATGTTGTTGCATTTAAAATTTTGTATTGCTCGTATTGACATCAAAATCAGCATGCATCGTATTAAAAAATACTCATATTTAAGAATAGCAAAGAGCGCAGGGTATTATAAATGTCTGATGAGGAAATTACCCTTTGGTTGATGTAATAAGATTTTCAACTAAAACAGCGAATAAAAATTGATGTTTTATTAGAACTTAGCTTTCATCTAGAGTGATATTTTTCTCATAAATTTTAAAAAAAAATCAGAAATAAAGATAGTTTACTTATGTCGCAACTTTAAATGTATTCTATTTCTCGCTATACTTCAACAATTGAAAAATATTATATTCCTAAACGTGGGTTTTAATGATGCACAAACTTTTATAAAAAGTTTTTTTAGAAATCAAAAATAAAAAAGAGTCCTATATGTTACATACGTTTTGGAAGACGCTTTCTATGTAAAGTTGTACGACGTCACTATCTCTCTATTGACACACCATACTATTACTCTAAATATTTATTTATTATGGTCCATTCTTCTGACATCCGACATGCTCCACTACATCAATTTCTCCTTTTTCTTAATTTATTCCTTTTTAGTTCTGTTCGTTCGTGTAGGTCGACAACTTCTTCTGCAGAACTCTATTTCACTTGCATCTTGCTGTTGTTATTTTTTATGATATAATTTTCTGATTTACAAATCATTTTGCTACCTATAATAAACTCGTTTGGTATTACTAGTCGGAGCCGGACATTTGGGCGCGGCCGTTTGGGCGCGGCCGTTCGGGCGCGGCCGTCTGGGCGCAAAGACACTTGGGCGCAGGGCCACTTGGGCGCGAGACATTTGGGCGCGAGGAAATTAATTTAAGTATATTAGTATCAGCTAGCTTTACTATTAATAGGTCTGAAAATTTATTTTAAATAACGAAAATTACCTAAAGCCCGTCGAAGGAGGTGGCGGGCGGCAAAAATTTTGTATAGAATTTTATTCATACAAGTAGGTTCGACAAAAACAAGTTACAAATTTTAACTTTCCGGTAAATACTAACAAATCTTTTGCGGAGATTTATTACATTAAAATAATAAGTAACAAAGACTAAATGAATAGAGATTGGGTACAAACAAAGCCATCGATAAACTATCCAACCATTTGGAGATCCATCGACAGCCTGCAAACTGTTCAACGAGAGAGAGACGTTACTTATGAACAGTTACTTGCGGGAAATGAGCCAACCTAAAAAAAATCCAGGCTGATAAAAGAATAAAGAATTTGATTGAAGATTATAATAATCAATATAATCATGTAGACAGCGCAAACAATAGGAACATTGTGGAAATTTTAAGAAGCATTTCGTACAATTATGAAATGAATGCGTATATGCATCTTGTTTTTATTTTAAAAATTGTATATATTTTACTTTAAGAATAATATGTATTTTAATGGTAAAAATGGCAGGAATAAATGTCTATTTTTAAAATTAATCTTTTTATATTATTATCCATTATTATTCTTATTTCTGTTTATCTTCAGTTAGTCGGTTCATAACATAACGAAAATAATTGACTATTTTAAAATTTAACAGTTTATTGTTAAGTATTATCATTATAAACAAAACTTGAAGCCGACTAGTTTTGTTCCAAACAGAACACATTAGAAACATATTAAACATTTGAAGCATCAATCTATTAAATATAGCATAGTATTATTCATTTATCAGTACAATAAATGTATTTCTATTTAAAATTATTTTCAACACCTATATATAATCTATTTCCATCTTTATTTTAATTCAGAATTATTATTCCATATCTATCACACTGCCTTTTTTATGTATTCAGAATTATTTCAAAAGTTATCTAATATACTACCTTCTTTATTTCTATTCCGATTTATTTCAACATTTATCCTTATTTAAAATTAATCTCATAACGGTTTCAATAAATAATTGGATTATTCTTATTAAATTGTTTGATTAATTACATTAACTTCTTAGAATAAATCATGATTTAATAAATGTTTGTTCTTTTATGCCAAACTTAAATTATTCACACTTAATGTGTTCCTAAATCCCAACGTTGACCCTTTCTCGCGCCCAAGTGTCTCGCGCCCAAGTGTCCTCGCGCCCAAACGGCCGCGCCCAGACGGCCGCGCCCAAACGGCTGCGCCCAAATGTCCTAGACCGATTACTAGTTTACCAGTTTGTTTATTTGTGTCGGTATAAACTCAAGCATTTGAACGTTGCTATTCCTATTTTTAGGGAATCCCCGATTTATTTTCAGTCGTACCCTGTCCATTGGCCGTACATTCTTCTTTAACTTCTGTATTATGCAACTGAAGTCGTCATGTGCGAAACTAGCTATAAAGGGATTCACTTACGATTGGGACTGCTATGGATTAAGTTTCTACCACAAATAATAGTCCGAACAGTGTCGGCGATATGGGTTAACCTTATAATAGTCCTTTTGTCGTATAGAATGGTAATATATGATTTTCCACTCTGGCTGTTGCTTTATTTGTTTCGTACAAGGTATTTACAATATTTTTTCGACGACTGACATCGAAAGTAGATTTTTCTCACTGTCATTTGACAACAGAAAGTTGACATTTGCCGCTGAGCGTGCGTTTTCATCTTTTTGCCGCTCGCCGAGCGTTTTGGGTTTCCGCGTGAACAAATTAGGTAGCCACGTCCGAATGTTTCCTTGACAACGCCCGTCATTTGTGGAAATAATCGCGTCACATGTCATATAGACTGCGCGAGTAATGTTAACTTGATTGTCTATAAATTTTTGCGATAAAACGAAATTTGATATTTTCCTTTAATAATATGCTCAGTCGTCGAAAAAATAGTATGTATGTTTCGAGCTAAAAGTGCGCTTGCCGCTTTTGCATGATTGCTGGTTTCGACTTCGTCTCAACCAGCAATATTCATGCGCAAGCGGCAAGAATGCACTTTCAGCTCTTAATATACAATATACTATTATATGCGTAAAAAATCTTTGCTGTTAATAAAAGTGTGTGGTTACGTCGTGAATACTTCTCTGCATTGATTTGATGATTTTCTGCAACCGTATTTGTATATGGTCAGCGATATTCTATAATTGACGTTTTCACAATAATTGTCTCCCTTTTTACACTTGCTCCCAATATATCTTTAATGTTTTTGATTTTTTATTCTTTTTTCTGTCTGTTCCGCAAATAATTCTGATAAATCTACCGTAAAAGCTAAATAGTCTTCGACACACGAATCAAAAATACACGCCATTGGACAGCAATGGTTTTGTAACCTCAAATTTTAATAACCAGTATGACATTTTATTATAGGAAGAGGATGCCAAAAAGTCATTAAAGACAGAAATATTTTTAACTTAAATAACATGAAGATCATAATGGTAGGTTCTTTCGGGTTATGCCATGGTCGTCGATTTGAGCTTAACGTTTCGCTGCTCATGCTGTCAGCTTCTTCAGAGGATTTATAAAGATTGATGTTGGTGCCTTCTGCTCCTGTTATATACCGAGGAGTCGTTACGGTTGGCTACTCATGTAAATCTTGTGTATTATTGGGACTGGTCGTGTTTCCGCTTGGTTACTCACGTGAAATTTGTTTATGGTTTGATTGATTTTGATGAGCTACCTTCCATGGATTACTAAGGCGGTAACCGTCTTCTCGATTGAAATTGTTCGAATTCTGAATTATTTCTATGGATTCCCGAATAACACGAGGGAAGTAAAAATAGTCCTGGTTAGTAGGTTCTCGGAGTCGTAATTTATTCTATGGTCCCCTGGTCCTAATAAGTGTTCTGCCATGGCGGATTTTTGTGTGTTTCCAAGTCGTGTGTGGCTCTGGTGTTCTTTTATTCTACATTGAATGCTTCTTCGCGTTTGTCCCATATAAGATTTGACCTGGTAAACGGCTTCTGTCTGTAGCCTAGGCAAAGAATCAATCAGGAAGGAGGAAGGAATCAATTGTTCAACCTTCCTTATTGCACCATAGCGGACCCCGATTTTTTTCTTATCTAAGACCTTTGTTATTCTATCGGTTCCTCCTGCAATGAAAGGAAGGCAGAGGTAATTCATAAGTTTAGGTTTAGATTTGCACTGCGACACTCACTTTGAAGATGCAACCTGCAATGTCTTGCGAAACGTTTGTCAATATGGGTGCACCAACAGCAACAAGACCAAATCTGCCTAAATATCCTCGTTCTTAAGGTGCTTAAACAACACGAGTCTCCAAAGAGCATTACCGTTGCGTGGATCCTTGCTTGAATTCACAAAGCGCAAGGCACATTAAGCCAGAGAATGCTGGGTGTTTGTTTATCCACAAAGACTAAGCGGTCCAAGTCGAAATTATATGTTAATAAGATTACACTACCTTATTATTGCATCAACTTGTAAACCCTTCTCACGATTTAACAAAAAATATTGTACGTAGCTAGTACCGAAAGTGTCTCGAAATTGCCTACTCGTCCTGTAAAGTCTCACTTCCAGTACTTGTTACGTAAATAACTATAACCGTCGTGAGTGAAGGAATGTTTAGGGCACCGTTTCAGACTTACCGGCACACCCCGCATAACTACCCGCGGTAGTAGACATACGACTGATGATAGGCTGACAAGGAGTACTGGGCTAAAGTAACAGTCACGAAAACAATAATTTAGAGTTATTTGCGTTTTTTATTACATCTTCAACCTTTTATCGGGACGTTATGCCAATTAAGTTTACTCCGAAAACAGTAAAACATTACAATTGCAATGTGTTTGTTAAATCATACTTGAAGCTGAAAATTCAACTGGATATTCTTCTTTCAGAGCACCAACAGACAGAGGCAGAAGACGTGGAAGCTCCATATTAACCAGAAGCCTAAAATTGAACCTGAACGAAGATTTCATCCTCAGTCTAATCAGGAGCGGCTGCGACATCAACGAACCTTGCGAAGAGGAGCTGCAACCATTGCACTTGGCTCTAAAGCGATCTTCGTTGCCAATAGTTTACGAGCTGATAAAGTATGGAGCTGATGTAAACGCCCAAGACGACTGGAAATGGACTCCTTTGCAGTACGCTGTACGGAGTGGTAGTTTAGAAGCTACTTGCATGTTGTTGTTTAATGGAGCTGATGTTACCATAACAGACTGCGGAAACAAAACGCCCCTGATAAACGCCTTGGATCTGGACCGAGAGGATATTGCTGAGGTGCTGATTAATTATTACAGCGATTTCTCCTCCACCAGCATTTCCAATGCCAAAGCCCTCGATTATGCGTTATGGAATAGAAGTCGCTTGGCTGTGGATTTAGTAAAAGCTGGTGCCGATGTTAATGTATCTAGAAATGATAATACTCCCATCGTTCGTTCGTTTAAGCATTACCGACATAACGAATTATTTAAGGCGATATGGCCCAAGCTAGACCAAGAACTTCTCCTAAGCAAACGTCCTTGTTTTCTAACGTTGTACCTGAGCGAATGCATTTTCCCCCCTGATCAGTGGTTGGAATGTTTGTTCCTGATACTTTTCTCTCCTGTCGCACCGGATCTCATAGAAGAATGCGAGAACTCTATGAACCTTCTATTTCCTTTTATGTCATTCCTCTTGCACATTTTGAACGAGAACAAAATCGATGAAGGCAACAGATTGGTCGTGATTAATCTCTGTATGTCTTTGGGCGCTAGGGTCAGACTTTTAGACATGAATTACGTCTTGGGCTTTGCCAGACATAAGTCTAACAGCGAAGTCGAATCGATTATCTACTGTGGAGACATCGACATCAACGGCTACGTTCCGGAAAGTATTCGTGCACAGACTGCTTTCGTCTTGGGATTGGACGAAGAAAAGGATTCTCGCGCAATTTTCGACTTTTGCAAAATTCTCATCCGAGCAGCGCCCAATTCCCAAGTGTCGGATTGTGTTATCGACACGTTGAGATATTTTTCGGTGCCACGCTGTATTAAAAAGGAGTTAGACGATCTGTTCAAAGAGCGATTTGGCGGCGACGCACAGCTTGGTAAAAAACTTGATGGAATTCCTGAATTCCCGTCGTTGGCCGAGCTTAGTAGAAACGCTGCACGTAAATATTTAAAAAAGGTTTATTTAATAGAGAAACCATATCACTTCCACGACATCGTAAAGAAATTACTAGTGCCAAATAGAGTTAAGGATATCATTGGATTTAAAATGCCTATCTATTAGTTGTTCGATCAGTGATGAGTGATACTGTGTAGACTATTATGGACATTTGTTTATACTCGTATGTTTTGCTGCGCCGAAACATGGCTTGCTAACAACATTAAGAATGTGAGAATACTACTTCAAAGAAAAACTAAAAAATGTTGATCGATTACCATGTGCAAAACATGTAACACTTAGCTTTATAAGACAATTTCATTAATTATACTTAACATGAATATTTACTTCATAATCGTCATATGTGTAATAACGTCATGTTTTTTAAAATTGTAACTTCATGTTGTAAACTTATTTAATTTATTTGAAATTGCAAATAAAGCTATTTTTTATAAAGCTTTGCCTATTTTGTTGTAGACATTTCCTAACCCCAAGTGATGTCATTGTGTGAATATTGGTAAACTACTTATAAAGTGGAAAATAACAATACTGCTTCTACTAACACCTACAATCAGTAGTAAGTGTTAACAGAATTACAAGCTGATTTTTTTCACTAATTTAAATTAAAATTTCTAGTCGCTCTGTAATACTACTACCATTAAATTTAGTAAATCTTAATATTATTGATTGCAGATGTTAAGACTATTAAGCCGGGAACAGAGTGCAAGACGTTTTAGTTGCTTGAAAGTTATCATTTGATGTTTTGTAGCTTCTTTAGTTTTTGGCATTTGACTATTTTTGTAAGAAATCATTGCATTAATTTTATTTTAATCTAGTCTCGCGTGGGCTTGTACTACTTTATGTAAGTGTATTGCCAATTTCCTTGTTCTGCCAGTGCATTACAGGGAACATGATACTTTAATTCTGCTAAAGAATTGTTCAAGGTTACTAAACCTACTTTAAACTTGCTAAAAATTCACTGCACACTTGCTAAAGGTTTGCTGCAAGCTTGCCATTTATTGGAAACTCACTACAAGATTACTAGAGCAATTTGACACGACTCAGCGAAGGCCTCACGTGTGAGCAGACTTGGCCGGTGTCAAGAATGACGCTTTACTTCCATTTATCCACTTAGTTTAGCAGTAAAAGGTGTAAACAAAGAGTGGTCCCAATGGAGCTCATATTTCAAAGATAGCGATTGGTTAATGCGTGTTGTTTTTATTCTAAGTTTAATAGTACATTATACATCAAGGTAGCGAAGCCCAGTATTATAACCTGAGCGCATATTAGATACTGAGCGCGAAGTATCTATCGCGTGAAGGTTATAAGAGGATTCGCTACCGTGGTGTATATACTATTTTTTGCTCTACGTAAACGGCTTAATACCTAAAATTCCCAACAAATTTCGAAAACATTTAAACCTGACAATACAGCTCTTTAAAACGTCAAAATTAAAATAGTTATATTTGGTAACTTAGCAATTTATTAGTTACTACGGTGAAAATTGTTTATTTTAATTTGTCTCCCAAGGTGGAGAAAAACAACTTCACGACCTAAGATAGGCCAATAATGGTGCGTTCTAAGACTAGTAGTGCAAAATAATTATTTGTTTCATTAGTACAAAAAATGCATGATTTCGGGACAAGTAAGACAGATCGCCGGACTCCGCTGCGCGTCGTCCGGAGAGTCTTACGCCTTACGGCCTTCATTGGAGGAGGCGACGTTCTAGAACCTGTAGCCGGTGCCGACGCAAAGCTCTATCGCTGCGCGCACCTTCTGGCAGGCGTGGCCGAATGGCGAAGGTTGAGCCCAGAGCTGGCTTGGCCGAAGGTTGATTGTTGGGGCTCGTAGGCCGCACATATAGAGTGCGTGACTTAAAGCTAGAGGTGTTAGACGCTGGAACACTCCGCCACACATGGAAGTTGAAACGTTGGCTGGAAGGTAGTAATTGGTGGGAATCGCAGGCCTCACATAGGGAGAACGCGCTTTAAATCTGGAGATGTTCGAAAGGAACTCTGATTGCATGCGACAAAAGTGCACAGGCAGAGTCCTGAATGTTGGCGGGCATGCATTTTGTTGCGCGTATCGATACCCCACACGTGGTGGTTCGATCTAGGGCAACGCTAATTATTAAAATTAAGATTTAAAAATGTTTTATTCTGTAATTTCAACGGTTTCATTTGGGCATCTGTAAACTGTTAGCAAGCGCTGTTGATCACAGCCCCGGCAGAGCTTATTTAAGTGCCGATATTGCGTTTCCTTGCTGAAACTTGAAGTGGCCTTTTTATTAGTAGATTTGAATAAAATTATGTGCGGGGTCGAGATGTGTTAGCTGACAGATGAACAATTTTAAAATAGGCCGGTCGTTATAAATTTTGATAATATAAAGAATGGCGCAGGATCAGTTGCCAGCATCATATCAAATGTATTAAAACATTTCCTGTAAATTTCTAAATGATTTACTAAAAACTATCGAAAACTTTCTAAAATTACTTTTTGTAAGTATTCTAAAACCGTGCGGTAATAATGGGTGCTTGCTAAAAATGTTATATAATTTTCTTAAAGTTTGCCAGAAATTAATTTAACGCATACTAAAATTTACTGAACACTTGTTATAGTGCATTTAAAACTTTTGCTGAAGATGTGCCAAACATTTACTGCAATTTGACTAGTTTGGAAATTTGATTTGAAATTTTCACAATCTTGCAAAAATTTCTAGAATCTAGAATCACTGAAAATTTGCAAGGAGTTTGCTAAAGAAATTCTGTAAATTTTCTGAAGACCTACTGGAACGAAAGGTGTAAGGGAAATTATCGGTTGCAAATTGAAAGTTACCTCTTAGTATTTCAGACGGGCGGACGCCAATTCATCACCAACCTATCCCTAGCAAATTTTGTAGGTCTTAATGATAGGCAAACTCATCACCGGCATCAGATAACAACCGGCCAACTCATCACCAGAGACAGGCCAACTGATCACTAGCATCCTAAATACCACTTAATCGTTTTTGAACATTTCAATGATACTTAAATTGCCGCCTACCCACAGATTTCCTATGAAACACCTACACAGGAAAATAAATAATCGAAAATTGGTGAAAACACTTTTTATTAAATTCATTCAAAATAAATTTACACAATATATACATAAGTAGGTACACATTTAATTGTTAATTATTTTCAAATATCATTCGAAGTCGAAACTTTATACCTATGCGATACAAGCTTTACAAAGTCGTAATCAAATATAATGCCGTCTTTCTGCTCACGCAACTTTTCTTGTAGAAACATTTCAGCTTGCTTAACCCTCCGTGTTTTCACAATGGCTGGAATGTGTATACTCTGGATTTTAATGTATATACCAGTATGCACATGTAATAAAGTTTGAATAAAAATATTTATATTTGGGTGAGTATTGTAGAAGGCATTAGAAAAGTGAGCATGGAACGATTCGCATGGATTGGTTGTCAAGCCTAAATGGCTTGAATCGGAAGCCCATAAAGATGGAGGAAAAGTAGCATCTTCACTAATGTAGTTATCCACTAAATAATCAGCCATTCTACCGTACGCTTCTGCAGAAGGTAAATCATCCATAAAATTATTTACAAAACATTCGCTAACTTTGCGGGGATGAAGGTAAGGTAATCCAAAAAGATGATGAAGCCACTTTGCATCTGAGTGAGACTGTTTATAAACAGAAACCAATCCTAGCTGCTGAATTTTTCTGTACCAACTCTGAGCCAAGTGAAAACGACATCCAAATATAGTGGCGGATGGCCAAACGTGATTAACGGCGCTGTGAATAGATTGTTCAAAATCTAAAATTATTCTACACGGACTTAAAGTGAAATTAAATAATTCCGATGACTTATTTAACTTTTCAAACGTTTTAATATACGTTTGGGTATGTTTGTCAGGAAGGAGACAAAATATCAGTGGTATGTAATGACCATTACGTACGCAGTGAATGGTAAATAGTTGGAAGAAGAATTTAGGGGCATATTTAAATGTGCCGTCCATGTAATAAGTGTCGGCTTCTGACAAGCATTTTAAGTTGGAAACACAACCAAATATAATTATGTGATTTTCGGTATCGTTGTCCAAAAGAAAACATTCTTCTCGATCAGTTTTTGGGTTCATCATATTCAAGACTTCGTGGACTTCATGGCTGTTTCGTGGATTGGTCGGCATGATGCTCAGACGACTTCGGTTTATGTTGTGTCTAATTAAATCGATGTCCTTCTTGGTGATGTTTCCCTTGTATGTAGAGTGAGCGACTTCCGAATTGATTATTTTCGCTGGTCTTTCGCACAAATCGTCCACAGCCTTTCTTTTACACCAATTGCTGATGGCTTGTCTGCTTAACTTCTGCAAATCCGGATCATGATTGTGATTTAACTCGTGCCAAAGTACGATGTCATCGCCGCCTTTAAACAAAAAAAAAATTATTAATTAATTTAAAAAAAAATTTAAAAGAGAAAGTAAATATATGTTACACGTGCAGGGTGCTCCTATGCAAACAAATTTGACTTGCATGTAACCATCTCACGAGAAATTTCGAACAACTAAAATACGGGGCTAGGTATCGGAATTTAGAAAATTGACTGACATTTTATATTTGTTATTGCAACTGTAGTCCAGTCAAATGGTAGAAAATAGGGGAAAGTTTTGGTGGAGTTTTGATATTTGGTTTCTAATATGTTTTTTGGGTCGCTGTACACAAATATCAGGTTTTCCAATAAGAATTTTGACCGGAAACAGGTTTTTTAAGCAAAAACCTGATATTCGCTTACAGCGACCCAAAAAAACATATAGGAACCAAATATCAAAACTCCAAAGCTTTCGCCTATTTTCTACCATTTGACTGGACTTCGCGGCGCTCTCGCGGCTGAGCGATTGGTCGGAGAAAAAATCCTCGCCTACATAAAATGTAGCACATTTTTTCCTCTTTCATTTTATATAAATTCAACATTTACGAAATAGGATAGTTTTCGAGTAATCTTAGAAAAACTCAGAAAACCCCGTTTTACACCGTTTTTGCTTAAAAAACGTGTTTCCGGTCAAAATTTTTGTTGGCAAACCTGATATTCGTGTACGACCCAAAAACATATAGGGACCAAATATCAACACTCCACCAAAACTTTCCCCGATTCGCCCTTTTTGAGCACCTTTTGACTGGACTACTGTTTACAAAATTTTTATATTTCGCTCTGCACCTTTACGAACTATTTACTTTACTTTACTTCTGCACTTCTTTGATATTAGAAAAAAAGAATGGTATCACACGAAGTAAAAATGAAAAACCACGCCCATAAGGAATAAGGTTGATATCATTAAAATAAGAACGGGATCTGTGCCCCAGAAGGCTAATATAATCTAAAATGGAGCACAAAGAAAAAAAATTAGTGCAAATTTTCTAATTTTACAACTTTACTGAGTTGGCAGCACAAATTACTAAATTTTTATACGTATCCTAGCACATGTTAGCTTTTGTTGACGTTTACAGCGCCCCTGGAACACACAATTGCCATAGTTTTTGTGGGAAAGTAAAAAACACCCCGGTGCGGGAAAAGTCATTTTCGGCGCATCGGGAATGATCGGGAAATATGAATTTTGAAATCATGAGTGCAAAAATCATATATGTCTACTTCTGTCAAACGCATACAAAGCCGATAAACTGTATTCTACCTCAATGGACTGCCTATGTTCACACTATCCACCACCAATCTGTATAATATAACATATATCTACTGTCCCTCATAAATTTGTAACACGTGGATTTTTTTATCATCCATTTATCAGAGTGTTTTATTCCTGATACAAGTTTCTACATCTTCTCAAACTAAAAATGCACTTGCCAAAATGTAAATATATTCGTATACAGGGGAGGTTCAAAAATATGAAAATGGTTCAAGAATAAAGTACCGTTATTTTTCAAAATACACAAAAATGTTATTTAAAGTGGTTAAAAGTAGGTGTCAAACATAAAGTCACAGTTACTTGCTCCGAAAACATTTTTTTTCTGGTTTCTCCTATTTTTTATTACCACGCTGTGTATTACCAAATGAAATACTTCAAAGTTAGCTTATCAACGGATACGATAAACGTGTACTGTCAAACCTGAGTTTCCCCTCACTTAACAATCAGGATATTACGTGATTCGAAATCAGTGCAAACAAATTTCATTTTTGTGTCAAATTTTTAAATAATTTAATAACAAACGGACCAATTAACAATTTAAGATCAATTATAATTTTTTCTGTTGATCGTTTATTTATGGGATTCGTTAATGTATAGTGAATCGTGTATTAATGTCCCTTATTAATGAATGATTTTTTATTAATAAACGATTTTAAAAATCTGTTTATGTTGGTGGCACTGTAAGTCTATGTCAAATTCGAGGTTAGCAGATTAGGTTTTGCGACGGTTTTGACACAAACTGACTCAAAACCTAACCTGCTAACCTCATATTTGACATAGACTTACAATGTCACCAACATAAACATTGCCAACCTAAGAAAAAAATCACAACCATTTAAGGTCACCCGGTACCATTAATGTCAAAACTTTAAGTGTCAAATTCTTTTCATGGAATAAAATTAGATTTTCTTCAAATTAATAATGTGCGATCAACGGAAAATATTGTAACTAACTCGTATGTTAATCGGCGATTAATAATATCTACAATTAACTCCCTTGCTAGCGCTCGCGCATTAAAATGTCTCGATTATTAATCGTTCTGGTTAACATACTTGTTTGTTAATAGTAATTTACGTAACAAGTATAGAAAGTGGAGCTTTTCAGTACGAGTGAGATGTTTCCGGAAGAGGCCGTTAGGCCGAGTCCGGAATTTCGAGACGAGTATGGAAAAGCCACTTTCATACGAGTTTCGTACTAGTAATTTACGTAACAAGTATAGAAAGTGGAGCTTTTCAGTACGAGTGAGATGATTCCGGAAGAGGCCGTTAGGCCGAGTCCGGAATTTCGAGACGAGTATGGAAAAGCCACTTTCATACGAGTTTCGTACAATATTTTTTCGTACACTAGCATACAAAACGGAATACTAAATTTATCCTCGTATATAGCAAATAAGTAGAGTAATATTAATGTAATGTAATATTATATGTGTTGTAACTAAGGAAACGTACGGCAAAGTGCTACTTTGCCGTACGAATACCGCAAAATACTACTTTGCCGTACGAATACCGCAAAGTGCAACTTTCTGATTAATAAATTGTACGACAAAGTAGCTCTTTCAATGCTAGTGTACGAAAAATAATTATTAATAGTTATGTTATAACAAATACTTCCAATTAACATTTTTGTGTATTTTGAAAAATAAGAGTACTTTTTTGTTCAATCATTTTCATATTTTCGAACCTCCTTCGTATAGAAGTAGGATATTTTGCATTTTTAATTTGAGAAACTGCAGAGGTTTAAATGGACAATAAAATGTTCTGATAAATGGATATATGAAGGACACTATAATATTATAAGCAACAATCATACGTGATTAATTCTGTCAATCAAACGGTGGTATTAAAACAACGCAAAAACTTTGTTTAATCACGTATATTCTAAATGGTACAGGTCTTCAACTAGAAAACGATGAACTATTAAAAATTGTGAATTGTTGCTATAAAGTAGTGACAATGGGGCGTTGTGACCAAAATCAAACTTGGACGTTATGACCAAGTTGGGCGTTGTGACCAGAATCAAAAGTGGGAGTTGTGACCAGAATCAAAGTTGGGCGTTGTGACCAAAATCGAAATTGGGCGTTGTGACCAAGTTGGGCGTTGTGACCAAAATCGAAATTGGGCGTTGTGACCAAAATCGAAATTGAACGTTGTGACCAAGTTGGGCGTTGTGACCAAAATCGAAGTTGGGTGTTATGACCAAAACGGTGGTTTAAGTGGCGTCGATAGCTCTCTCCCATAACAGGCGTCGGTGGGCGTTGTGACCAAGTTGGGAGTTGTGACCAATATCGTTTTTGGGCGTTATGACCAAGTTGGGCGTTGTGACCAAACTCAAAATTGGGCGTTGTGACCAAGTTGGGCGTTGTGACCAGAATCGAAGTTGGGCGATATGACCAAATTCTGAGTTGGGGTTTGTGACCAGTGGGCGTTGTGTCCAAGCCCCTTTTAGACGAACTGGCTTGGGCAGTGCGTACTCGAACGGTTTCCAGTTTTGCTTCCCATTACTCGTCTGTTTCTGAAGCTCTTGCTTGAGGTGTAGATCGACCAATCGCTTGTCGTTTGGTTGACATATTTGATTTGACAGCGAAAGTAATGCTTTGTGATGACTATTACAAATTTACTTGGAAAAAGCAAAGAAAATAATATGTGATATCTATTATCTAATGTCGGCCGGCAGTTGGAATTTCACAATCAACACCACTTGTTATGTCACACACGAACTGAAATGTCGCTGTTTGTATTTGATTCAATTCCATTCTGCATTCTACACCGAAAACAATGGTTATACGAATTCAGAAACATTCGCGGGCGTGCGGGCAACAGCTCACCAAAGTTTCATCGCAATCGGATGAATGGTATTGGAACGCATTCTGGAAAAACAAAATTGACTGCTGCGATTAATTCGTGTTTATAAATTCTTGACCTATCAGAGTATATTTGTTGTAATTGGAAAACTTGTTGGCGCTCATGCTATTTTTTAATTACATCATTTAAAAAACTGCATGCTGTCTCCACTGGGTCTTGCTGGCGAGACTTCAAATACACTCTCATAGCATTGCAATATTTGAAAATATTTAGGGAAACTACTTATAGTGAACATTTGGCGCTAACAAGTTTTAGAATTTCAAATAACAAACAGTGTAATTGAAATGTAAAAACAAATTAGATAGTATTCAATGTAATAAAATTAAATATCCCAAATAAAGTGCTATTTAAAATCAAAAGATGTTAATTTCCATTTACCAAAAAAGGAGCATCTCCACCATTCTGGGCTTTGAGCATCAAAGGGTGTAAATTTAAATCGCAAATTTAGATCATGCATTAATTATTGAAAAAAGATCAAAACTGTTCTTCATTGCTGAGCCCTTCTTTTTATGTCTAGCAGTTGCAAGTCTAGTGAGGGTCTTCTTTCGCCCCTGCAAAGATTTATGTAACAATTCTACAAGATGAATTACATTCTTTTCCATGAGCCATAACTGTTCACATCTTTTGTTACATTTTAATTACACATTATATAAATATAAAACAAAATTAATAATATTACATAGCTTACAATTCAATAGACTTCACATTTTTATGTAATTACAGCCTTCTTCTTATGTATAGGAGTCTACTTAAGACACATTTTTACGTGCCTACTCACATGTCTGAATAAATCACGTTTTGGTGCTCCTTTAAATTCATACGCAACACGGAAATGGGATTTTGCTCTCTCAAAGCAATTTTTCCATATTGTCTTATATTTACAAATAGAACAAAAATAATAAAATACTATGTTCAGACACTTCTGAAGAAGCAGGCAGTATGAACAACGAAAGTCAAGACCAATTCTTGAACACAACACAACACTTAGATGTTACCACTCTATCGTTTTTCTAGTATGTTTCTTCATATGGACAACTAAAGTACTTTTATGAGTAGCTTTATATTCACACCGAAAACATTCATACGGATTCTCTCCTGTATGTTTGTTCATATGTCTAATTAAATTACTTTGTACATTAGATTTATACCCGCAAACAGAACATTCATACGGTTTTTCTCCTGTATGTTTCTTCATATGTCTCACTAAACTACTTTTATGAGTAGCTTTATATTCGCACGTAGAACAGTCATACGGTTTTTCACCTGTATGTTTCTTCATATGTGAAACTAAATGAATTTTTTGAATAGCTTTATATTCGCAAATTGAACATGCATAAGGTTTTTCTCCTGCATGTTTCTTCATATGGGCAATGCAATTACTTTTATGAGTAGATTTATATTCGCACATGGAACATTCAAAAGGTTTTTCTCGTGTATGTTTCTTTATATGTCTAACTAAATTACTTCTTAGTGCTGCTTTATATTCGCAAATAGAACATGCATAGGGCTTGTCTCCTGTATGAATCCTCATATGGTTAACTAAACTAATTTTTTGAGTAGCTTTATACTCGCAAATAGAACATGCATAAGGTTTTTCTCCTGTATGAATCTTCATTTATGGTTAACTAAACTAGTTTTTAGAGTAGCTTTATACTCGCAAATAGAACATACATAGGGTTTTTCTCCTGTATGAATTTTCATATGTCTCACTAAATGACTTTTGTCATTAGTTCTATACTCGCAAATAAAACATTCATACTGTTTTTCTCCTGCATGAATCTTCATATGGTTAACTAAACTAGTTTTTAGAGTAGCTTTATACTCGCAAATAGAACATGCATAGGGTTTTTCTCCTGTATGAATTTTCATATGTCTCACTAAATGACTTTTGTCATTAGTTCTATACTCGCAAATAAAACATTCATACGGTTTTTCTCCTCTATGTTTCTTCATATGGTTATCTAACGTAATTTTTTGAGTAGCTTTATACTGGCAAATGAAACATTCATACGGTTCTTCTCCTGTATGTTTCTTCATATGTGAAACTAAATGATTTTTTTTAATAGCTTTATATTCACAAATTGAACTTGCATAAGGTTTTTCTCCTGTATGTGTATTCATATGGTTAACTAAACTACTTTTATGAGTGACTTTATACTCACATACAGAACATGAGTAAAACTGTTTAGTATGAGTCAACATATGTTTCAGAAAAGTACTCTCGTCTGCTGCATCATATTCGCAGACCTCGCATACAAACTCTTCCTCTGAAATGCTTCCACTTGCTGCACACGCAGCAGGCAACTCATCTTTTATATCAACTTGTTCCTGTTTGATATTCAGTTAGGAGTTAGCTGCGTTCTCAATAGTTTCTTCGATAATCTCTTGCTGTAAATTTAAGTTTGCGACTGCTATATCTTCTTCGACTTTTATCAGTGGTCCTTGTAAGTTGCTGGCCATTGCACTACACAAATTATTATCAAGTAATTCTTGTTGCACGTCTCGATTCACGTCCATTGTGATAACAAAAATGAAGTCCTGCTTTATTAAAGGAAATATCTAAAAACAACACAAAATAAAAAATGTTAGGTTAAGTTGGTTAAAAAATTTCTCTATAAATTTCTTAGTGAATTATAATACTTATACTTACAATAACATGAAAGCGGAAAAAGTAAATGTTACACAGAATAGCTTAGCAGCGGACAAAATGAAGGATAGTTACACCTTAGAATAGGTAATCTTGTAGTTTACGTTTATTAAATATTATTAAATATGACCGAACTCGTGGAGTTCTGTAATAGAAGCATGGACATGCAGATTACCTACAAAAAAATCCATAAATATGTAATAGCCAAAAGTCATGCATCAAATAAAAGTAGGTATACATACGTTTGTATAACGTTTGACAATGTCTCTGCGTTTCTATTTTCTACTTCTACTAGAAAGCATTTCCCGGTGCTCCTCTCAATTCCGCCAAATACCCAGTGTCCATCCCGCCATTGCCCTCGATGGTATTTCCGATGGAAGAACTTACTTTCGTCAATCTCAACTATTTTGGAAGTGCCGTCTTCCTCCAAGCCACCTATAATATCTGGATTGTCGATCAGGTATTGTTCGCACACTTCACGACAGAAGGAGCACCAATCCACCGTGGTATGGTTGGCGACTTCCCCTATTTGGGCCTCGTGCGCCATATTTTTCTGTGGCAAATCGTGCGGCCAACCATATACTAACACAAGGATTTGCCACAACTTCAATCGGTTGAGGGCAAAGAAGGAATCCTTCCTGATGCTGACTGTTGTCTGGCATTGTCTACATTTCCACGTGTATCCATCGCAAACAGATGCTCGTTGAACAAACGGCATTTCCACCTGGCAGCCCTCACACCGATGGGAATTGCGAATTAAACCTCGCATCGCCAGCCATTCTATGCATTGCAAATTGTTCCTAAGCGCAACATCTGCAAGCGTGACGTTTTCATCGCGAATTTGATTTCGGGTCAAAAGCGCATCGGCGTTCACAATAACAGTTGGAGCACGTCTACCCGCCACTGTTGTACTACCGACCACGTTCACGATTAAAAGCAAACTAAAAATAATTTGGCGCGAAACGCTGCGCTGTCAATAACTAAAAGTTTTATTAGTATCTATGTAGTTTTTGTTAGTTTGCATTTCAAAGTTTTTTATGTTTTGTACCATTTATTAGAATATTATTCCATAGAGGGGTGGGTATACATTCTTCGAGTAAAACTATTTTATATTTTAACTCAGTTTGGAGAGAGGGGGGTTCGAAAAAATGGCATAGGCAAAAGTTGTTCAGTTGCATGAGATTTCTGAAATGTTAAATTGATTACGTAGGCTTCCATAACTGTATTTGGCGATATATTACAACTGTTTACAAAAAATATGTTTCAATAAAATATATCGATGTCCCCACAATTTGTATAAATCAGCTTTTACTCTTTTGTGTATACATTTTTTATGTTTATCTTAGTAATAGAAATGAAAGAAACTCTAAAAAGCATTATAAATAGCTACAGCTACAGATATTTTTCGTCGCGTTGGAAGCATTATCTACAATATTAACTTTTATTATTACTGGAAATAAAGAGAACCCCTATTTCCCTCTTTCCCGAGCTTTTTAGATACTTTTTCTACTACTTCAAAACCATTTCAGTTTATGTTTGTGACATTTGTTGCAATTACCTTTTTTTAAATATAGGTCGGAACAGGTCTTTTGTGCGCCGGCGTTTCGGCGCCAGGCGTGAATTGGGATTCTTATTGTATCGGGCCTAATTTTTTGATAATATTATAGAAGACATTATTTTCTACAACTTTCGTTTACATTTTTATTTGCAAGTGAATTAAATATCGATTTCTTTGTGATTATTGTTCAAACAACAGTTGTACAAAATTATTTCTTCTATAATATCCATAATAGCTATGTTTCTCCTACAATGCAGGGGTAAGGAGATAATGCAGCTTTGAGCGCCATTTTGTCAAGATAATAATAGAAGAAATCACCAATTTTGCTAAATTTACTTTAAATAATTAAAAATATAACGGATAATCTCAAGCAACGTTTTGCAAGTTGGTAATTTTTTTTGCGTGAAATTTTTCCAGCGCCCAAACTGCGTCACCCAATCGCCGTTGCCCAACCGCCGGCGCTCAAATGTAACGTACTGTAAAAAGATGACAAAATGAGAGCTTATAGAAAAATTAAGCTAAAGCTAAACTGATTATATAGAATACACTGCAGATATCAAGGTTGTGCTGAGTAATCTTGGAAAGGTGCTCACAAGTTTTTTAAGCCAAACAAAATATAATTCCTAAAATTTTAATACATGAAGGTTACATTTTGGCCTGCATACACGCAGCAACAGAATGGTATATCTTCTTCATCATGTGCAAGCTGTATTGTTCGTATTAAAATCGTCTACGTCTATTGGTGGCTTTTCAATATATTTGTCTATTTCTTGATTCTTTCTATACCTTTGTTCGTGCTCGTTTTCTCATGTTAAAGCAAGTTTGTATCATTTTGTCCTTGTAACTTTTAGGGGTTGATTATAGAAGTGCATGGGTTTAAAGTTAAATGGATTATCTATTTATTATAAAAACCACATTACTTGTCTTCGTCTTATTACATAATCTGCGTAAATTTTGTAGGGGGTTTCAGTTAACTATGAAGGTAAAAAAATCTGGATCGTATTTATATACAGGGTGAGGCAACATTTGCAATATTTTTGATACCATACGCTACGATGTATTTTTTACAGTCAATTATTTTTTACGGCACACTCTTTTGTCAGCATCATTAATTTTTCCAAATCGCACTTTTACTCTTATTTATTTTTCCACTCTTCACACGTGGTAATTTTGTAATATAACTGTCAATATCTTCTAATTGATTTTTGCTTCCTATTTAATTCATTTCTGCACATATCATTAACAAGGCATTCTTACATTTACGTCAAGTCTTGCATTTTAGTGAGAAAATGTGTCATCCACGAGTACCATTTTTTGTAAATTTGTAATTAAAATTCAAAAGAGGATCAGAATTGACGAAAGAAAGTACTCGTATTTAAAAAAAATCAATATGGCACCGCTGGCAAAATAGTGTGCCATGAAAAAAACAATTCACTACACAGACCTTTAGAATAGTAGGTCCCATTAAAGTTTTATAATACACTTTTTGGATATAGTGCATTACATCAAGAATATATGCAGTTATAATCCAGAAACCACCTTTATGTAGAATTATTATGTAGATAAATTGGATACATAGAACGTGTGTAATGTTTGCAATA
The DNA here is from genome assembly GCA_940337035.1 of Agriotes lineatus. Taxonomy (NCBI): domain Eukaryota; kingdom Metazoa; phylum Arthropoda; class Insecta; order Coleoptera; family Elateridae; genus Agriotes; species Agriotes lineatus. The sequence continues at coordinate 77,026 of CALNHX010000070.1, read as the reverse complement.
AATGTAATATTTTTTGTTAAAACAGGTGGATTTAATTTTTTGTCTATGATAAAAAAAATTAAGTTATTTGTTTTAACCAGAAGATGGCCAACAAAAAGTAAAATCGACCTGTCCGAAGATTTTTTTACAAATAAACAGCACAATAAATATTAAATTTGTTGGAAACTTTATACGCATACTGTATGTATGTATCTACATAGTAATTCTACATAAAGATCGTCGCTTCGTTTCTAAATTACAATTTATTAATCTGAATTATAAGTTACACTTTCTGAATTAGAAATAAAAGAGCTCTAGTATTTTATAATTTATTAATCACTGCCATGACCCATCTTCTTTCACGTAGCGCCAAGTTATTAGTTGTGGCATCTGAAATACTTAAAAAAAATTAAACACTAGAGATTTAGTCTTGTGTCTAAACTTTTCTAGATGCGTAGTAAGACACACAAGTCACAAAACTTTTATAATACCTTACGCGCATGTTAGCGTTTGTCGACGTTTACAGCGCCTCTGGTATGTAGAAGCCCAATTAAACCAACGAGCGGCAATTTTTAAATGTATAAAGAATAAAATGCACGCTATTTTTGCTTATACTTCTAACTATGATCAGACTCAAAATCGGTAAGCGATAAAGATACAGGTGTTTGGATTTGCTGATGATATGAAATAATTTCTATATAATAATTTAAAAAGAAATTATAAATAACATAAAAAACATTAATGTCAACAAGTATATTAATGTATATAGTTTTTATATTCGTATAAAGTCACAGGTTAAACGTTAAATGTTACAAGTGAAATAATCCTAGCGTGTAATTGTCGTCTTACGTTCCACCTCCGGGGCTAGTAAATATAGTAAAACGGTAAAGCAACTGCTTCATGAATACGCCGTGGCGTTTGCATATGATTGGCAGATCTACGCTTCTGTCTAGGTAATACAGATTCTTCATAAATACATTGTAACCGCAAATCTTGATCTTCAGGCATTAAATAAATCCAAACACAATTAGAAATAAGTAGGTAAAATACTCCACATCACAGCATAAGTTTCTCTACAAACTTAACCCGTCTTACATACACAATCAAAAAAGTCAGGAAGGACTCTTAAACGCAAACAAAGTTACAGCCAAAATGTAAATACCTAACGTCTTAGGCTAGTGATAACGCAGACCTCAGCAGGAGTTCCGTCAAATGTAGCAGCATTTAAATTGTGCAGGCGCAAGCAATAAAAAATAGAGCTCTTTAATAAAAAGTTGCCGTGGATTGGAAGCGAAATCTACAGCATAGACATGAACCACAGCCAAGCCCTTCCATTTAGCTGAAACATCTATAAAAGTTTAGTTATTTTTGATAAGACACAGTGTTATCATACAAGGTCTCCGTTGGCTATTCCCTCAAAATCAATACATAACGTGACTACTTGGATACAATTGCCGGCCGACCAGCTACTCGGAGATGGCGTGTTCAGTTCTTAAAATATTCAAAAAGGGCGCCAACAGATTTTTTATAAAATACGGCTAGCATATCCAAGCATTCAAACGAGAATACGTAAACTCAGGAAGCACAATAAATCTGAAAGAGAAACTTAACTCAAATATAGGTCGCAGTAACAAATTAAGCCAAAATGCAAATATCACAGTATAATTTCCAAGAATTCAGGATCACAGTACATATAAATATCACAATCTAGATCCACCATCAGAATCGTAAGTGGCCACAATGTTACTTGCTACGACTAATTTTAATACACCCATAAAACAATAACCATAATGCACATACTAAAATAGATAGTAGTCAAAGACTATAGCGGCGAATCCGGTGTGTGCTTGGTATCGGAGGAAACGCACAATGCAATTCCAGGTGCGAACTCACGGCCGAATAAAGTCACAATTTTCGGGGGCAGGCTCAGGCGGGGCTTCACCGTACGATACTGGCACAAATCAGACCTGAAGGTCAGTCCTCCGTGTCAAATCCTCTTTTGCGCTCAACAGCATCCGCAGTAGAAGTCGAAGCTGGTCCGGAGATTCCGAAAAATACCAGCTCATAAAACGTCCGTTCGTGAAAGTGAAAACCAGCCGTAGCTAAAGCCTCAAGTTAGCCCTCCGACACGAGGTGCTATAATGGAAAAACAAATCCACGATATCATATAAGGACGACAGAATATTTCAAAGCGAACTCTTTACTTACCCCGGACAAAATTCCAGACAATTTGCGAAACACGTGGCAGCATGAAAATTACGCCAACGGCGTGGAAGTCAAGCTTTTCTCATATCGAAATTTGATGACTAAAAAATCCACTTCAAGATGTAGGCTCACATAAAGACTATCGAAATTAACGGCAGCCGAAAATTCATCCTCCGAAATTCTAACTGTTTCGCCAGCAAAGTTGGATGTATGTAACATTTTATAGCTGTCGCTGTCTCCATCTTGATCCTCCCCCGACGTCATTATCTTCCCTCTATTGCAACATGCCGAACTACATCAATTTCTTCTCTTAGACTTTCTTCTTTTTTTATTTATTCTTTTTTAGTTCTGTTTATTCTTGTAGGTCGACAACTCCTACTGCAGAACTCTACTTCACTTACATTGATCTTACTGTTGTTTTTATGGCCTAATCTTCTGCTTTGTAAGTCATTTATCCGTATCATGAAACTGAAGTCTTCATGTACGAAACTAGCTGTAAGGGATTCATTTACGATTAGAACTGCCATGGATTAAATTTCTACCCCAAAAATTAGTCTGAACAATGTTGACGATGTGGGTTAACCCAGTAATTGGTGTTTTGTTGTAAAGAATGACGATTATATACGATTTCCAACTTTGGCTATTGCTTTACTTTTTTGTACAAGGTATTTACTGTATTTCTTTGTTTTGACCTTACACAACTATTTTGATTTTATGCTTTTCTGCAACCGTATTTGTATATGGTCACTGATATTCTATAATTGACGTTTTTTTTCATAATAATTGTGCCCTTTTTTACATTACCTCCCAATTTTTTCTTTGTGTTTCTGACCTTTTATTCTTTTTTCTGTATTTTCTGCAAATAATTCTGAGAAATCTACCGTAAAATCTAAATAATCTTTACTGTAATCTTCGACACAACAAAAAATACAAGCCATAGGACCGCAATGGTTTGTAACCTCAAATTTTAATAACCAATATAACATTTAATTAGAGAGAAATTATGCCGAAAGGTCGTTAAAGACAGAAATCCTGTTACTATTTCTCTAGTCTCTTTTGGAACGGTACCAACCGTATATGAGAAGGTTGAATCAATACAAATAGTTAATAAAAAGATCATAATGGTAGGTTCTTCCGGGTATGCCGTGGTCGTCGATAAGCTGGACGTTCCGCTGCTCAGGCTGTCAGCTTCTTCACAAGATTTCTAAAGACTGTTGTTGGTGCCTTCTGCTTCTGGTTATATGCCGAGGAGTCGTTACGGTTGGCTGCTCATGTAAATCTTGTATGTTATTGGAACTGGTCGTGTTTCCGCTTGGTGGCTCAAGTGAAACTTGTTTATGGTTTGCTTGATTTTGCAGAGCTACTTTCCATGTGTTGCTAAGGCGGTTGTCTTTTCGATTGAAATTGTTCGGGTTCTAATAATTTCTAGGAGTTTCCGAATAACACGAGGATAGTATTTTTTAGTCCTGGTTGGCACGTTCACGCAGTCGTAACTTATTCTGTGGTCCCCTGGCCCTAATAAGTGTTCTGTGATGGCGGATTTTTGTGGTGTGGTTCTGGTGTTCTTTTATTACACATTAAATGCTTCTTCCCGTTTGTCCGATATAGGATTTGCCACAAGTACATTGGAGCTGGGTAAACGCCTTCTGTATGTAGCTTGGGCAAATAATCGTTGTTGTAAGGAATCAATTGTTTAACCTTTCTTGTTGTACCATAGCGGACGTCGATGCTTTTCTTATGCAAGACCTTTCTTATTCTGTCGGTTACTCCGCCGATGAAGGAAAGGCAGGCGTAATTCATAATTAACGAAACATATATGTTTTCTGGCCTTGACATTGTTCAGTTAGCTAAAACTTACACACTCTAAAAAATCTCTTATTTAATTTTCGAAAAAATATCACTTTTTGGATTTTGACAATTTTGGATAACGCAATTTTCTAAATAAGTAAAAATCACTCGGTATATATAATAGGGGCTAAATAGATTTTTAGACAAGCGGAAATTATTGTCATCAAAAGTTTTTTGAAAAATCAAAGATAGAAATGTTTCCTATATGATGCCGACTTTTTGACAGTCACCATATACGAGTATAATGGAGTCAATTCGCTTTTTGTTAAATCGTAAAATAATGTGAATATTATGGTAAACAATATATCACAAGAAATCACATATTTGCGGTATTAGTGCAGCAAAGAAAGGTTTTACGGTATTAAAACAGAAAGAACCAGATACACAGAGGTTTTCCAGCACGTCTCAAACTACTGGACCATGCAACCCTACCTTCCAACAAATTTCAGAGTTATTAGCAAAATTAGGAACACCCGATCCATTACACAGGGCACCGCTACTGGAAGGTTGAATTACATCCTGTTTGAGGCTTTCTCGGTTCACAAGGTGCAAGGCACATTAAGCCAGCGCATGCTGGGTGTTTATTCACAAAGACTACGCGGTCTATGCCAAAATTATATGTTAACAAAGATAAAGTACCTAGTATTGCATCAACTCGATTTAACAAAAAATATTGTGCATAGCTCGTATCGTGTCTTTACCGGACTTGCCTACTCGTCCTATAAAGTTTCACTTCTAGTACTTGTTACGTAAATAACTATAACCGTTGTGAGTGAATGAATGTTTAGGGCTCACGTTTCAGATTTATCGACACACCCCACAGAACCATCCGCGGTAGTTCACATACGACGGAAGATAGGCTGACAAGTAGTATAGGGTGAAAGCAACAGTCAAGAAAACAATAATTTAGAGTTATTTGTGTTTTTCACTACATCTGCAACCTTTTATCACCACGTTTTATCAATTAATTTTATCCATAAAACAAACAAATTACGATTGCAATGTGTTTGTTAAATCATACTTGAAGCTGAAAATTCAACTGGATATTCTTCTTTCAGAGCACCAACAGACAGAGGCAGAAGACGTGGAAGCTCCATATTAACCAGAAGCCTAAAATTGAACCTGAACGAAGATTTCATCCTCAGTCTAATCAGGAGCGGCTGCGACATCAACGAACCTTGCGAAGAGGAGCTGCAACCATTGCACTTGGCTCTAAAGCGATCTTCGTTGCCCATGGTTCACGAGCTGATAAAGTATGGAGCTGATGTAAACGCCAGAGACGACTGGAAATGGACCCCTTTGCAGTACGCTGTGCGGAGCGGTAGTTTAGAAGCTACTTGCATGTTGTTGTTTAATGGAGCTGATGTTACCATAGCAGACTGCGGAAACAAAACGCCCCTGATAAACGCCTTGGATCTGGACCGAGAGGATATTGCTGAGGTGCTGATTAATTATTACAGCGATTTCTCCTCCACCAGCATTTCTAATGCCAGAGCCCTCGATTATGCGTTATGGAATAGAAGTCGCTTGGCTGTGGATTTAGTAAAGGCTGGTGCCGATGTTAATGTATCTAGAAATGATAATACTCCCATCGTTCGTTCGTTTAAGCATTACCGACATAACGAATTATTTAAGGCGATATGGCCCAAGCTAGACCAAGAACTTCTCCTAAGCAAACGTCCTTGTTTTCTAACGTTGTACCTGAGTGAATGCATTTTCCCCCCTGATCAGTGGTTGGAATGTTTGTTCCTGATACTTTCCTCTCCTGTCGCACCGGATCTCATAGAAGAATGCGAGAACTCTATGAACCTTCTATTTCCTTTTATGTCATTCCTCTTGCACATTTTGAACGAGAACAAAATCGATGAAGGCAACAGATTGGCCGTGATTAATCTCTGTATGTCTTTGGGCGCTAGGGTCAGACTTTTAGACATGAATTACGTCTTGGGCTTTGCCAGGCATAAGTCTAACAGCGAAGTCGAATCGATTATCTACTGTGGAGACATCGACATCAACAGCTACGTTCCGGAAAGTATTCGTGCACAGACCGCTTTCGTTTTGGGATTGGACGAAGAAAAGGATTCTCGCGCAATTTTCGACTTTTGCAAAATTCTCATCAGAGCAGCGCCCAATTCCCAAGTTTCGGATTGTGTTATCGACACGTTGAGATATTTTTCGGTGCCACGCTGTGTTAAAAAGGAGTTAGACGACCTGTTCAAAGAGCGATTTGGCAGCGACGCACAGCTTGGTAAAAAGCTTGATGGAATTCCTGAATTCCCATCATTGGCCGAGCTTAGTAGAAACGCTGCACGTAAATATTTAAAAAAGGTTTATTTAATAGAGAAACCGTATCACTTCCACGACATCGTAAAGAAATTACTAGTGCCAAATAGAGTTAAGGATATCATTGGATTTAAAATGCCTATCTATTAGTTGTTCGATCAGTGATGAGTGATACTGTGTAGACTATTATGGACATTTGTTTATACTCGTATATTTTGCTGCGCCGAAACATGGCTTGCTAACAACATTAAGAATGTGAGAATACTACTTCAAAGAAAAACTAAAAAATGTTGATCGATTACCATGTGCAAAACATGTAACACTTAGCTTTATAAGACAATTTCATTAATTATACTTAACATGAATATTTACTTCATAATCGTCATATGTGTAATAACGTCATGTTTTTTAAAATTGTAAACTTCATGTTGTAAACTTATTTAATTTATTTGAAATTGCAAATAAAGCTATTTTTTATAAAGCTTTGCCTATTTTGTTGTAGACATTTCCTAACCCCAAGTGATGTCATTGTGTGAATACTGGTAAACTACTTATGAAGTGGAAAATAACAATACTGCTTCTACTAACACCTACAATCAGTAGTAAGTGTTAACAGAATTACAAGCTGATTTTTTTCACTAATTTAAATTAAAATTTCTAGTCGCTCTGTAATACTACTACCATTAGATTTAGTAAATCTTAATATTACTGATTGCAGATGTTAAGACTATTAAGCCGGGAACCGAGTGCAAGACGTTTTAGTTGCGTGAAAGTTATCATTTGATGTTTTGTAGCTTCTTTAATTTTTGGCATTTGACTATTTTTGTAAGAAATCATTGCATTAATTTTATTTTAATCTAGTCTCGCGTGGGCTTGTACTACTTTCTGTAAGTTTATTGCCAATTTCCTTGTTCTGCCAGTGCATTACAGGGAACATGATACTTTAATTCTGCTAAAGAATTGTTCAAGGTTACTAAACCTACTTTAAACTTGCTAAAAATTCACTGCACACTTGCTAAAGGTTTGCTGCCAGCTTGCCATTTATTGGAAACTCACTACAAGATTACTAGAGCAATTTGACACGACTCGGCGAAGGTCTCACGTGTGAGCAGACTTGGCCGGTGTCAAGAATGACGCTTTACTTCCATTTATCCACTTAGTTCAGCAGTAAAAGGTGTAGACAAAGAATGGTCCCAATGGAGCTCATATTTCAAAGATAGCGATTGGTTAATGCGTGTTGTTTTTATTCTAAGTTTAATAGTATATTATACATCAAGGCAGCGAAGCCCAGTATTATAACCTGAGCGCATATTAGATACTGAGCGCGAAGTATCTATCGCGTGAAGGTTATAAGAGGATTCGCTACCGTGGTGTATATACTATTTTTTGCTCTACCTAAACGGCTTAATACCTAAAATTCCCAACAAATTTCGAAAATATTTAAACCTGACAATACAGCTCTTTAAAACGTCAAAATTAAAATAGTCATATTTGGTAACTTAGCAATTTATTAGTTACTACGGTGAAAATTGTTTATTTTACCTTCTCTCCCATGGTGGAGAAAAACAACTTCACGACCTAAGATAGGCCAATAATGGTGCGTTCTAAGACTAGTAGTGCAAAATAATTATTTGTTTCATTAGTACAAAAAATGCATAATTTCCGGACACGTAAGACAGATCGCCGGACTCCGCTGCTCGTCGTCAGGCGAGTCTTACGCCTTACGGCCTTCATTGGAGGGGGCGACGTGCCTGATCTTCTAGAACCTGTAGCCGGTGCCGACGCAAAGCTCTCTCGCTGCGCGCACCTTCTGGCAGGCGTGGGCGAATGGCGAAGGTTAAGCCCAGAGCTGGCTTGGCCGAAGGTTGATTGTTGGGGCTCGTAGGCCGCGTGACTTAAAGCTAGAGGTATTAGACGCTGAAACACTCCGCCACACATGGAAGTTGAAACGTTGGCTGGAAGGTAGTAATTGGTGGGGATCGCAGGCCTCACATAGGGAGAACGTGCTTTAAATCTGGAGATGTTCTAAAGAAACTCTGATTGCATGCGACAAAAGTGCACAGGCAGAGTCCTGAATGTTGGCGGGCATGCATTTTGTTGCGCGTATCGATACCTCACACGTGGTGGTTCGATCTAGAGCAACGCTAATTATTAAAATTAAGAATTGAATTTTTTTTATTCTGTAATTTCAACGGTTCTATTTGGGCAATCGGTAAACTGTTAGCAAGCGCTGTTGATTACAGCCCCGGCCTTTTATGATCCTGCCGAAGTATTGCAGGCTTTATTATTCGTAGAGCTTATTTAAGTGCCGATATTGCGTTTCCTTGCTGAAACTCGAAGCGGCCTTTTTATTAGTAGATTTGAATAAAATTATGTGCTGGGTCGAGATGTGTTAGCTGACAGATGGAAAATTTTAAAATAGGCCGGTCGTTATAAATTTTGATAATATAAAGAATGGCGCAGGATCGGTTGCCAGCATCATATCAAATGTATTAAAACATTTCCTGTAAATTTTTAAATGATTTACTAAAAACTATCGAAAACTTTCTAAAATTACTTTTTGCAAATATTCTAAAACCGTGCGGTAATAATGGGTGCTTGCTAATAATGTTCCATAATTTTCTTAAAGTTTGCCAGAAATTAATTCAACGCATACTAAAATTTACTGAACACTTGTTATAGTGCATTTAAAACTTGCTAAAAATGTGCCAAACATTTACTAAATTTGACTACAGTTTGGAAATTTTATATGGAATTTTCACAATCTGGCAAACATTTCTAGAATCTAGAATCACTGAACACTTGCAAGGAGTTTGCTAAAGAAGTTCTGTAAATTTTCTGAAGACCTACTGAAACGAAAGGTGTAACAGAAATTATCGGTTGGAAATTACCTCTTAGTATTTCAGACCGACGTTGTTAATAATTGTAGCTATCTCAAATAATTATTTGGTAGCATCAAAACCGACTCGTCGGCTAATTCTCTCAAAGCAAAACAAACTTTATGATTACTTGGATACAATTGCCGGCCGGCTAGTTAGGAAGACGGCGTGCAGCTTTTTAAGTACTAACAAATGCATCAAAAGGACGCCAACAAATATTTACTAATTAACGACAGGTGTAACCAGGTATTCAATTGAGCATTCGTAAACTCAAGCAACACATAATTTCCTGAAAGAAAAGTTCAAATCACGCACAGGTAGCAGTAACAAATAATAACACCAAAATGCTAGTATCACAGTATAATAGTTTCTAATTCAGTAGAATTCAATACAAATATCAGATAATTAATAGTACAAATTGCTAATAATCGTTAGTACAAACTTGGCCGGTCTAAAGTTAATCAGTAGTACACATTTCAAATGCAAGCTCCATAACAATTTAAAATTAAATGCGGTTGCAAGTAACTTAGACGCCGCGATTGGGAAAATCAATTATTCAGGTACGCAGTTCATGAAGCGAAATGTACATAGAATCCGACATCCGAATTGGTATCAATCGGGTAAGCCTCTAACACTGGTTCACTGATCTCATCTTGTCTAATTTCACTTAAACGAAAGAAAGACAAAACTTGATCTTAGCTCCCTTTGAGCCCCTTCTGCACGCTATGTGATGATGCAGATAAGTGGAAACCCACACATCCGAAAGATTGGAATGCAGGTGAATGACACGTGAAACGCATATAAAATCCGCCAACTAGGCGCGAGAAACAAATTCTCTACAGAACTATCCGGGATACACCAATCTGCAACTTTTGCTGGGGCCATAAACCGCAACAGCCATATTCTGTAAGCCCGTAATGCCGCAGGGTGATTTCAAAGACGCTACAGCCAAGTCACTATTCCGGCTTTGTACAGGAATAATCTATAATATCTTTTAGCAGCGAGAGACTCAAATAAATTTAAAAATGTCTAGATTCACTACGCGGTTTTCTGTTAAACTTCACTGGTATTATTGTTTTTAAAATAAAGTCACCGCTGAAAAACAATGTTTACTTTTTGATGTAGGAATCTGACATTTCAATGACTTACAATTCAATTATTATCATGTTTTCTAACAATTCCCAAGCAAACACTATCCATATAGGTAGCTGGAAAACACTTACCTAAAGCAATTGGTAATTCAGCTAGCGGATTTTGTGATGTGATACTCTTCATTGAAAAGATTGGTCTGTGCATTCTTGAGATATTATATTGTCCAAAACAACCTTGTATTTATAATATCCTCCATGAATTATACATTTATTGTAATAACAATAACAACACCATTTTGTAACAGACAGTTGGTTAACTGTCGTATACATGTATTAAGAAATGTATTCAGAGGCTTCAGATTATTATTTCTACTAAACATTTAAACTGCAACAGATCTACCACAAATCATGTTTTACATTTTAGTTTAGAAGTTTAGAAAGTGCATTTCAAATCTTACAATAACAGAACTGACCAGTTTCTAAATCACTAGAAGATGATATACAATTAGGACATAGTAAGGCACGGTTATGTAATGGTAGTTTAGGATTGTACACGGAAAGAAAATGTAGGAGGCCTTTTAAACTAGAATGTGGGATGTCATGGTTTACAATTTATTCGGCTAATTGTTGTAGAAAAATATTTTATATACGACCAATTAATAATTGCGTTTTTAGACTTCATTTTGAGGCGTAAAGCAAGTTTTTTCGCCATCGAGAGAAAACATTCTTTTTTTCGTGCTGACGTCATTTTAGCTATTCTTTATAAAAACATACTCATAAAAATCAGTTACAACGGTACTATTCAGCTAAAATAACTGTAAGAATTGCTCTAGTTTTTTCGTTTTTAACCCTTTAGCCGGCAAAATAAGTTTTAAAAAAATTAAATTAATTTCGTATACATTCTCTAAGATGCCAGGAAACAGATAAACAATGTTTTTATCAAAACTGTATTTTAATTTTTTTTCAAAAGATGCTGTTAAACCGTTTTACCAGTGAGCATTCAAAACAAAATATGTTGTGAATTCTCACTGGTATAACAGATGGTGTAATACAAAAACTCTTCACAGTTCGTGTGGTTACACAATAGTATACGTTTGTTGACAGAGAAAAGGAAAGATACCCTAAACTCAGTACTGGGCACAATATTCCGAGCTACTGGTTCAGGATAGAAAAACCACTTGTATCTTGTCAGACGTTTCGAAATTATTTATTTCTTTATCAATGACCTGTAGAAAGATTACCAGTTGTAACTGATAATAGTATTGGATGCAGTTTAAGTTCTTACCGAAAAATACTTGTGAACCTTAGGTTAGATATTAACATGTGCAGATGGAAATTTGTTTTTTCAATTTATGATAAAATTGGTGAAGCCGCAGTTTCCTAACAATAGGAGCAATTAAACATGACTCGAAGTTATGATTACACAAACACAATACAAAACAAGTTTAAAATTAGTTTAAAATGTAAAATTTAGGATATGGCTTGCCAAGGTCGTGACAGGTGCATAAAATGCAGGCTGTCCGAATTCCTTCGGTTTGCGCATGCGCACTATTACAAACGTCTAAAGAATACGAGGATAGTCCGAAAAATTGTTTGTCGGATGTATTTAAACTATTACTAGAAATTCAAAGAAAATGTATTGCCGTAGATAACAAAGGGTGATAGGAAAGACTGAAGCTGTCTATATCTTTTTTTAATTGTTTAAAGTTCATTCGCTAATTTTTCTTTTTATATTAATTTCCACTGATGTAAAGATATCGATTTTAATTTTGGCATACATGCTTACTATTATGTACCACACTAGTAATTTTTTTTGATACAGTAGCCTTTACTGTAAGAAGCACTTTACCCATACCTGAAAACTCTTTTTAGCTCTAACTTTGTTACCTATAACATTTATTTCAATTTTAGGTTATCATCCGAAAGGGAATTACAAACCGTAAAAATAAAGTGCTGTTAGTTCATAAGCGTAAAATCAACCGTTTACCTTAACATGTTCATCAAAGGTTTTTGGTTGTCATTAAGACGTGCAATTATCAAGTAGCCATAATCACAAAAACAATGGGTAATGATTGTGATCTAGTAAACAACACTGATAAATTCATGATTCATTCTAGATCTCCATTCTTCTCCTTCCTTTACTGGTCCATATATTCGTCTCAGTATTTTCCTTTCGAAGATGCATAGGCTTTTCTGTTCTTCCATTTTTAGCACGCACGTCTCGCTTCCATATGTTACTACAGGCTTAATTATTGTTTTATATATTCTTTTTTTCGTGTTTCTCGATGTGCTTCTCGATTGGAATATGCTTTTGAGTGCATAATAGCTTTTGTTTCCCGCCGCTATTCTTGCTTTTATTTCTTCTCTTGTTTCGTTATTGTTTGTAATTATGCTTTCTAGGTATTTAAATTTCGAGACTTCCTGTATTGTGTGATTATCTATTTGGATGTTGTTTTGTTCTCTTCTTCTGTTTCTTGTGTTCAACATGTATTTGGTCTTTTCGTAGTTAACTTTTAATCCTGGTTTATTAGTTTCTCCTTCTAGTTCGCTATAGGCTGTTTTTAATGCCTGCTCTGATCGTGCCAAGATTACTACGTCGTCTGCAAAAGCTAAGTATTGGCAGCTTCTATTATATATATTTCCTCCTGGGTTTATTTCTATTTTCCTTATGCACCTTTCTCGCACTAGGTTAAACAATGTTGAGGATAGGGGGTCGCCTTGTCTTAATCCTTTTTAACTTAAAATTGTTCGGAGAGGCTTCCTTGGTTTCTGACTCTGTTTTTGATTTGTGATATTGTCATTTTCACTAAGTTAATTAGCTTTTCTGGAATTCCAAATTCTTTCATTGTTTCTTCTATGTATTTTCTATTTATGCTATCATATGCTTGTTTGTAATCTATGTATATTTGGTGTATATCTATATTCTGTTCATAGCATTTTTCTAGTGTTGTTCTGATAGTGAATATATGATCGGTGGTCGATCTTCCTTCCCTGAATCCTGATTGGTATTCGCCTAGGATTTCTTCGGCGTATGGCTTGATTCTGTTCGGTATAATTTCACATAGGATTTTGTAAACCACTCCCAGTAAGGATATTCCTCTGTAATTGGCGCATTCCAATTTGTCTCCCTTCTTCTTATAAATGGGGCAGATTATTGCTTGTGTCCATTCTCTCGGCATTTGTTTTTCGGTCCATATGTTTTGCATTAGTTCATGCAATTTGTTATTTAATTCTTCCCCTCCGTTCTTTACTAATTCCGACGTTATACCATCTTCTCGAGGGGCTTTATGGTTCTGGAGCTTCTTCACCTGTTGTTTCACTTCCTCCCATGTTGGTGGTGGGATGCTTATGTGTGGGCCATAATACTCGCTGTCTTTGTCCTGCTGCTCGACTTCTTCGTTGTTGTTACAGTTAAGCAGTTCCTGGAAGTATTTCTCCCATCTTTCTATTATTTTATCGTCATTTGTTATTAATTTGCCTTCTTTATTTTTACAGATATTTGTTCTAGCTTGGTAGCCCTCTTTTTGCTTTTTAACTTTTTGGTAGACTCCTCGTGTGTTCTTTTTATTGTACTCTTGCTCCATTTTTTCTATTTCTTCTTTCGTGAATTTTCTGTTTTTGCTTCTACACAGATTTTGGGAATATTTTCTCTTTCTTTGGTACTCTTCTGTGCTGGCCCTTGTTTTTCTTTGTGCCATTCTCATTCTAGCTTTGTTTCTTTCTTTGTGCGCTATCTTACACTCTTCGTCGTACCATTTGTTCCGCTTAGCTTTTGCTTTTTCCCGTATGGTTTCATTTGCCGCAGTATGTATTGTTGTCAGCATACTCTCCCATTTCTCCTGGATACTTGTGTTAGTGTTTGATGTTTCTCTTAGCAACGTTGTTATTCTTTGCTGATATTTCGTTTGGCTTTCTTCTTCCTATTGCAGTTTCTCATTGTCATACACTCTCTGCTTGCTTTTGTTTTTCTGTTCTTTCCTTTCGTGGCTTGCTATTCTTTGTCTATATTTTCCTTGTACTAGGTAGTGGTCCGAGTTGCAGTCTGCTCCCCGGTAGCTTCTCACATCTATAATGTTTGAAGCGTGCCTTCTGTCTATGCGAATATGATCTAACTGGTTTCGAGTGTTTCCGTTGGGCTGTGCCCAGGTTTCTTTGTGTATGTTTTTGTGTGGGAAACGAGTACTGGAGATTATCATGTTTTTCCCCATTGTTAAAATCGATGAGCCTCAACCCATTTTCATTGCTGGTATTATGTTTACTGTGCTGGCCTATTGTTGATCTATATCCCATTTCCTTACCTATTTGTGCGTTTAGGTCACCGAGGATTATTTTAGCGTCATGTTTTGGTGTTGACTCGTATGTTCTTTCTAGTATGTCATAGAAGTTGTCCTTTTCTCTTTCACCTGGTTCATTTGTTGGTGCGTGGCAGTTTATGTATGTGGTGTTGAAGAACTTGCCTTTCATTCTTAGTGTACTGATTCGTTCGCTTATTGCTTTAAAATCTGTTATCGTGTGTAGTATCTTCTTACTGACTAGAAATCCTGTGCCTAGCGTGTTGTTTTTATTGCCGCTGTTAAATAATGTGTACTCTTTGAGGTCTGTTAAAAAACACGAAATTATAAAAACCTCCTGATAATACAAGGAAGACGATATTATGGAGCCAAGAAAACATATTTGACAGATTTTTTTTTAAATGTTTCCTACAAAACTACGATGGGTAAACATGGCCCATTTTTGGGGAGAGTTTTTCAATTACACTAGAAAATTTATTTTCATATTGGCCTGTCGAGACAACACCATTGTTTTGAATAAATTATAATATTGTAACAACTTTGAGTTCTTCGAAGTCAATAAATACACGGCCCAATCCCGGAAATCGTTTGTTACGTAAATTATAATATCTTAAATTCTGAAACGTTCATTTCCGTAACTTTATATGTACATTCTATTATTACGTTTATAAAAGTGCATTTGTCGTGATTCATATAAAAATCAGTTTAGAATTTAAATTTTCTATAGAATTGGTTCTCGTTATTTAAATTTTTAGTAGAAAATAACTGCTCGAATTCACAAAATTATACTCTGACTTTGTAAGTATTTGCAGAACGTTATTTTGACTTGTTTGACTTTCAAACGAGTACCTATCCAAGACTCAAAGATCTTAATCATTGAGTTGAACGGAATATTATACTGTATCCGTTTTTAGTATCTCAGTCTGTTCTGTTGCACGTCTTAATCTCATATTTTTCGGTATATACGAAGATGTATTAAAACACATCAACGTTATTTAACTATTCAAAATAATAACGAGTAGAGAAACACACGAGTAACGGTAAGCAAGCCTGGAAACCGTTCCAGTACGCACTGTTCGATCCAGACGAACACTGCACGCTGATTTAAATCTTGGTGCATTCCATTACGATGCTAATTATAATTACAGTTTTCATCCAAGTGTGGTTATTTAAATCTATATACAGGGTGTCCGTAAAAAGGAATCCAATCCGTTAAAAATAAATTCCTTGATCAAAAATAATATGACTTATATAATGCCATTTTTCACTTTAGATCCACACATGCGATGTACAGGGCGTCAAAGTTTGAAATTTAAAATTGGTCCTTTATATGCGGCTTACGGTAATCTAGTATCAAAGACCAGTACTTTTCAAGTTCTCTCTAAAGCGAACGATTTTATCAAAATTTGATTGAAGAAAAAAAAATTCAAAATACATGATTATCTCAAAAAAGATAGCTTGGAAGTCACTGGCGTAGGTACTAAAAAACAAGGGAGGTCAGTGGGTACTGCACCTTCCGTATTTTGATTATTTGACAGTTGTTTTCCTTTTGATTTTCTCAAAAGATGTGACTATTTACGTTGAAGCTCTGTACCAAATTTGAAATTAATAGCTTATTAAATACGTCGCTTATTAAAAACAATCAGTTTTAAATTTCAAACTTTGACATCCTGTACATCGCACGTGCGGATCTAAAATGAAAAATGCCATTTAAAAGTCATATTATTTTTGCTCAAGGAATATGTGGTTAACGGATTGACCTAATTTCTAAATACACCCTGTATATAAAATTGAATTGTTTTTTGTTTGTCCCGTATGTGTTCCTATACCATTCATCGGATTGCGATGAAACTTTGGTGAGTTATTGTGCGTACGCTCCCAAAGGTTTCTGACAACCATTTTACAATAGGTGGAGCTGGGGCGAAATATTTCGATCAATTGTATCTATGGTCCGATTTGGCTCATATTCAGAATATATATTAGTTACGTGGAAAGAAATATTTTTAACAAATGGACCTGATAGGTAGCTCTGGAATCGAGATATTTACGAAAATGTGTATTTATGGTCTAATTTGGCTCATATACAAAAGATGCGAGTATAAAAACAAATTATTTTTGGCAGGGCAACGTTTGCCAGGTTAGCTAATCTAAAATACAGAAGGTAGCAGTAACGAAATTAGACATTGAATGATATAAGCATGTGTATTAGATTTATTAAACAACTCTGCATATAATAAACATAAGTTTTGATTATGCGTTACTTACTCGAAAGGGTTCCCCTATTTAATGCTAGTATAGCAGTGATTAGTCCGATACAAATACAAAAACAAATATATAACCAGTAAAATGTGCAATTACATATTAAATACAGTCACACTTTATTTTACCGGGATTGCGGTAAGAATACCATTAACACAAATTATTAGGTTGCACTACTTAACTGAGCGCCTTAAGCTTATGCATGGCCACTAAACGGGCTCGAAGGGCGGTTGCAGGATGTAAAACAAATGGCTCCCAACATCTCAAAACTGCGGCTGCAGACGATCGGCGTCAGCAAACGTCATTAACGGAGCCCTAAAGGGATAAGGGTCAAACTCAAACTAGGCTCTCATGGTGCACACAAATCACAGAAGCCTCCAAAACCTCCGGATAACGTTTGTAGTGTAATTCTCTAGCAACCGGAATCGTTGTGTTGTGTATCCTGCAAATAACGTCTTTCACATCTTAAGTGACTTTAATTATCCCGGACAAGAATCAGCTAATTGCAATTAGTACGTTATAACAATTTGAAATTGAAGAAATTGCACTCGCCCTGTATATTACAGACGATCAGCCAAAACGACAAGGAATCCTGTGATCAAAACTCGTCCTAGGACACGGACTAAATGTCCAAAAAGTGCCCGATACCTGAAGCTAACAGCTAAAATCACAGAATCCTATCGCAAAGAACGGAACATTGTTTCAGTCAAAAACCACCGAAAACAAAAAACTTGTCATCAAACAGCTACTCCGTCTACCGGTAAGACAGACTATAACCCAATCGTTGACGCTGCTTTTACACAACGACTGTGTTCCAATAAAGAAGCTTTTACATAACCATGAATTATATACCAAATAATTCTCATGTTAATTACACTTTTGATACGTAACGAACTTTCCTAGTACTAGCCTAGCTACACATCATTGTTAATTCTGCTAGTTACTGTTACATTTTTTACTTATTTTAATTAAATTTGGCATTATTACATTTATTAAATATCAAAAACATCAATCCACTTAATAAATACTTCACAATCAACACATTGTCGCCCTCCTTTGCACATCCCGAAGTACGTGCCAAAACTGCATCCTTCCTCATTTCTGCTGCACTCTGGCCGCACTGAATTCCATTTGGACATTTTCCTTCATTACTTTCCTTGTGCCTTATACAAGTTCTTTATTTACAGGTCATCCAGCTGTTTGTACATGCTTTATTGCTTCCCTAATCTCCTTACCGTTATGAGAATTTTCAAAAAGTAACTGTAATTTTAGTCCCATGCTAATTAAGATTTCCTTTGTAACTTTATTTATCAATCGTAATCCAAACAGTATCACGTTAATGAAATTGTATTACTATTGAGCTAGAATAGGTGCACACACACACTTTTTATGCCGTGTCCCAATTTTGGTTCAAAATACAAACTTGGCCGCCTACCAGGGCTGGTAAGATTTTTATCGATATTTGTTATTTAGGAGGGGTTTTATGTCGGTCATAATTATAAAAATAGTAGGTATGATGCAGAAATGGTATACATATTTTATTAACACTAAAAATAACAAAATAATTCAAACTAAATATAAAAGAAACTTTCTAATGGGAACAATTTATTTATTTTCATTTATCGTCAGTGAATATTTACAATTTATTATACAAAATAATATTGAGTAAATGGTTTGTTTTATGCATTAATGACATGTGAGAGAATACTCCAGTCAGAGCACTCTACCTCAATTGAATTCATATAAAGCTGTTATGGTTGTGACATCTAAACTGTCTTGAAGTTTGGTCTAGTTGAATCTGTTAGGCAGATCAAGTGGATTGAGCCTTTTCAGTCTTTTAACATATGGTCTATCTAGTAGATTTGCTGCGATTTTATTAGTGTGCACACTGTGCTTATCACGATGCTTAACACTGTAGGTCACTATTTCATTTTTTATTGTTGGTATAGGGATATTCTGATGACATTGTTTTTGAATCTCTGGAGAATCTCGAGATTAGAATTGCTGGCTGATCCCCACAGCTGGATCCTATATGTCCACACCGGCTTTAGAATGGTCTTACATAGTAGTAGCTTGCTGTCTACAGAAAGTTGGGAAGTTCGACAAAGAAGCCAGTACATTTTTCGGTACTTTAGATCTAACTGTTTACGTTTTTTCCAAATGAGTGTTCTCCAGATTAATCGTTTATCGAGGTACAATCCCAAGTATTTAGCATTATCTGCCTGTGGTAGTTGTTTCGTGTTGAATGTGACAGGGCAGGTTTCCTTGCGCAGTGTGAACGTCACATGCACAGATTTGTCTTCATTGACTCTAATTCTCCAGGTTTTCATCCGGGTTTTTATTTTGTTTAAGTTATTTTGAAGAAGTTGTGATGCAATACGCTTATCATTGTGGGCAGCAAGCACGGCGGTGTCATCCGCGAAGGTGGCTGTCATGGTTTGTCTGGTAGTTAGGATATCTGTTGTATATGTATATTAAGTAGAGTGTGGGACCTAGAGCGCTGACTTGTGAAACACCTGACTGGATGGGCTACAGAGCTTACAGCTCTTCAAGTTTGACTTGGAAAAATCGATTACTTAGGTAGAGTTTAAGTATATTGAAAAAACTGAGTGGTAGGGTTCTTTTAATTTTGTATAGCAATCCAGTTAACCAAAATTTCTCGAAGGCCTGGCTAACATCGAGAAATGCTGCGGAGCAGTATGTTTTTAAGTGTAAGTTGTGGTTTATTTTGGTCACTACTCTGTGTAATTGCTGTATTGTATTGTGTTGGTTTGTGAAACCAAAATGGTGTTTTGGTAATAGATTTTGTTCCTCAATGAGTGGTTTTAATCTTTGCAGGATGAAGAAGACCTCCCGATACTTTCCAAAGTTTTTGAGAAGCTCGTAACGCATAATTAAAACTTGTTTATTATATGCAGAGTTGTTTAATAAATCGAATACACATGCTTATATCATTCAATGACTGATTTTGTTACGGCTACCTTCTGTATTTTAGACTAGCACGCACATAATATGAGCCAAATCAGACCATAAATACACATTTTCGTTAATATCTGCACTCCAGCGCGATCTATCCGGTCCATTTTTTGGAAAAAATATTTGATTCCACGTAACTAATATATATATTCTGAATATGACCCAAATCGGAGCATAAATACAATTTATCGAAATATTTTGACCCCATCGCCATCTATTGTAAATTGGTTGTTCAGAAATCTTTGCGCGCGTACGCACAATAACTTACCAAAGTTTTATCGCACTCGGATAAATGGTATAGGAACGCATACGGACAAACAAAAACAATTCATTTTTATATATATAGATTTAAATAACCATACTTGGATGAAGACTGTAATTAAAATTAGCATCGTAATGGAATGCACCAAGATGTAAATCAGCGTGCAGTGTTCGTCTGGATCGAGCAGTGCGTACTGGAACGGTTTCCAGTCTTGCTTCCCGTTGCTCGACTGTTTTAGACGAACTGGCTTGGGCAGTGCGTACTCGAACGGTTTCCAGTTTTGCTTCCCATTACTCGTCTGGTTCTGAAGCTCTTGCTTGAGGTGTAGATCGACCAATCGCTTGTCGTTTGGTTGACATATTCGATTTGACAGCGAAAGTAATGCTTTGTGATGACTATTACAAATTCTCTTGGAAAAAGCAAAGAAAATAATATGTGATATCTATTATCTAATGTCGGCCGGCAGTTGGAATTTCACAATCAACACCACTTGTTATGTCACACACGAACTGAAATGTCGCTGTTTGTATTTGATTCAATTCAATTCTGCATTCTACACAGAAAACAATGGTTATACGAATTCAGAAACATTCGCGGGCGTGCGGGCAACAGCTCACGCATACTGGAAAAACAAAATTGACTGCTGCGATTAATTCGTGTTTATAAATTCTTGACCTATCAGAGTATATTTGTTGTAATTGGAAAACTTGTTGGCGCTCATGCTATTTTTTAATTACATCATTTAAAAAACTGCATGCTGTCTCCACTGGGTCTTGCTGGCGAGACTTCAAATACACTCTCATAGCATTGCAACATTAGAAAATATTTAGGGAAACTATAGTGAACAACAATGCGGCTGTCTAATGCGTGGTGCTCACCACATCACCACGTGTCATGAATTTGACACGCGACAGTCGGGTGTGAGAGCGAGGATACGGAAGCTCTAACCTTCCGCCTTGCAGGCCAAGCTCCTTCATGGGGTGTTGTGCCTCACCATTATTATAGTGAACAACATTTGGCGCTAACAAGTTTTAGAATTTCAAATAACAAACAGTGTAATTGGACTGTAAAAACAAATTAGATAGTATTCAATCTAATAAAATTGAATATCCCAAACAAAGTGCTATTTAAAATCAAAAGATGTTAATTTCCATTTACCAAAAAAGGAGCATCACCACCATTCTGGGTTTTGAGCATCAAAGGGTGTAAATTTAAATCGCAAATTTAGATCATGCATTAATTATTGAAAAGAGATCAAAACTGTTCTTCATTGCTGAGCCCCTCTTATTATGTCTACAGCAGCTGCAAATCTAGTGAGGGTCTTCTTTCGACCCTGCAAAGATTTATGTCACAATTCTACAAGATGAATTACATTCTTTTCCATGAGCCATAACATCTTTTATTGCATTTTAATAACACATTATATAAATATAAAACAAAATTAATAATATTACATTACTAACAATTCAATAGATTTGACATTTTTCTGTACAGCCTTCTTCTTAAGTATAGAAGTCTACTTAAGACACATTTCTACGTGCCTACTCACATGTCTGAATAAATCACGTTTTGGTGCTCCTTTAAATTCATACGCAACACAGAAATGGGATTTTGCTCACTCAAAGCAATTTTTCCATATTGTCTTATATTTACAAATAGAACAAAAATATTAAAATACTATATTCAGACACTTCTGAAGAAGCAGGCAGTATGAACAACGAAAGTCAAGACTAATTCTTGAACACAACACTCCTTAGATGTTACCACTCTATCGTTTCTCTAATATGTTTCTTCATATGTGCAACTAACATAATTTTCTGGGGAGCTTTATACTCGCAAATAAGCATTCATAGATTTTCTCTCGTATGTTTCTTCATATGGACAACTAAAGTACTTTTATGAGTAGCTTTATATTCACACCGAAAACATTCATACGGATTCTCTCCTGTATGTTTGTTCATATGTCTAATTAAATTACTTTTCACATTAGATTTATACCCGCAAACAGAACATTCATGCGGTTTTTCTCCTGTATGTTTCTTCATATGTCTCACTAAACTACTTTTATGAGTAGCTTTATATTCACACATAGAACAGTCATACGGTTTTTCTCCTGTATGTTTCTTCATATGTCTCACTAAACTACTTTTATGAGTAGCTTTATATTCACACATAGAACAGTCATACGGTTTTTCACCTGTATGTTTCTTCATATGTGAAACTAAATGAATTTTTTGAATAGCTTTATATTCGCAAATTGAACATGCATAAGGTTTTTCTCCTGCATGTTTCTTCATATGGGCAACAAAATTACTTTTATGAGTAGATTTATATTCGCACATGGAACATTCAAAAGGTTTTTCTCGTGTATGTTTCTTTATATGTCTAACTACATTACTTCTTAGTGCTGCTTTATATTCGAAAATTGAACATGCATAAGGTTTTTCTCCTGTATGTTTCTTCATATGGGCAACGAACCTACTTTTATAAAAAAAATTATATTCGCACATGGAACATTCAAAAGGTTTTTCTCGTGTATGTTTCTTTATATGTGTAACTAAATTACTTCTTCGTGCTGCTTTATATTCGCAAATAGAACATGCATAGGGTTTTTCTCCTGTATGAATCTTCATATGGTTAACTAAACTAATTTTTTGAGTAGCTTTATACTCGCAAATAGAACATGCATAAGGTTTTTCTCCTGTATGAATCTTCATATGGTTAACTAAACTAGTTTTTAGAGTAGCTTTATACTCGCAAATAGAACATTCATAGGGTTTTTCATCTGTATGAATTTTCATATGTCTCACTAAATGACTTTTGTCATTAGTTCTATACTCGCAAATAAAACATTCATACTGTTTTTCTCCTGTATGTTTCTTCATATGGTTATCTAACGAAATTTTTTGAGTAGCTTTATACTGGCAAATAAAACATTGATACGGTTTTTCTCCTCTATGTTTCTTCATATGGTTATCTAACGTAATTTTTTGAGTAGCTTTATACTGGCAAATGAAACATTCATACGGTTTTTCTCCTGTATGTTTCTTCATATGTCTCACTAAACTACTTTTATGAATAGCTTTATATTCGCACATAGAACAGCCATACGGTTTTTCTCCTGTATGTTTCTTCATATGTGAAACTAAATGATTTTTTTTAATAGCTTTATATTCACAAATTGAACATGCATAAGGTTTTTCTCCTGTATGTGTATTCATATGGTTAACTAAACTACTTTTATGAGTGACTTTATACTCACATACAGAACATGAGTAAAACTGTTTAGTATGAGTCAACATATGTTTTAGAAAAGTACTCTCGTCTGCTGCATCATATTCGCAGACCTCGCATACAAACTCTTCCTCTGAAATGCTTCCACTTGCTGCACACGCAGCAGGCAACTCATCTTTTATATCAACTTGTTCCTGTTTGATATTCAGTTCGGAGTTAGCTGCGTTCTCAATAGTGTCTTCGATAATCTCTTGCTGTAAATTTAAGTTTGCGACTGCTATATCTTCTTCGACTTTTATCAGTGGTCCTTGTAAGTTGCTGGCCATTGCACTACCCAAATTATTATCAAGTAATTCTTGTTGCACGTCTCGATTCACGTCCATTGTGATAACAAAAATTAAGTCCTGCTTTATTAAAGGAAATATCTAAAAACAACACAAAATAAAAAATGTTAGGTTAAGTTGGTTAAAAAATTTCTCTATAAATTTCTTAGTGAGTTGTAATACTTATACTTACAATAACATGAAAGTGGAAAAAGTAAATGTTACACAGAATAGCTTAGCAGCGGACAAAATGAAGGATAGTTACACCTTAGAATATAAAGCCCTTATATTCTAGTAAGAGCACAAAGCAACCACTAATAAATTGATTTCTCCCATAGTAAGCTTGTATAAAAGTTTCAGCGCCCTACAACGGGTGGGCCAGAAACTATTCCAGCAAGGCGGCAAAATTTAAATACGCCATTACTACGATATTTGAATTAATCAAGGATATGCCATCAACACCAATACAAATTTTTCATATAATACATAATTTGCCTTCATCAGAATCTCGATTTTAAAGTTTTGAACCGAATAAATCCTAATATGCAAAATCTTTATAGGTTCTGAAGTTTACAATAATTATGGAAAATTCAAACAAAATATTTGCGAATAACGAATATATTTTAAGTAATTTAAATAGCAATATTGTTTAATAAGTATCGTCAATCTTACAATAGTCGTGCTCAATTCCAACAATTTACTTTGGTTCAAAATGCTTTTCACCCATTTTAAATGATTTATCGGTGTCAGTTTGACGTATGAGTTTACTATTTACGCACTTTTCAAAAAGCGGACAGGTGACACCAGCGCCTTCTGACCAGTGGGCCAATCTCTAACAATTATTTGAATTGACAGATGCATTCAGAAAACGTTTCTATTAGTAGATTTTTTATGCCTTTGGGAAATTTGTGACTCCTACACTAAATCGGCACAATTTGAAACAACATTTCTTCTCATACCGACCAATCATTAATTATAGTTTGGTTCACAACCTTGCCGAGTGGCGACACTAGCGCCCTCCGATGGGTGGGCCAGTCCCTAACAATTATTTGACAGGTGCATTTAAGAAACTCCTCTATTAGTGGTTGCTTTGTGAGTAAGAGTTACACAAACGACCATTTTTACCACCAAAGTCCTATTAGATCAGGTGTGCCAGATCATATCAAGCTGAATTCGTTAGCTTCGTCGGAAAAAATCGTGAGAAATCGTGAGATTTCGGAAATGGATGAGATTTGAAACTATAGATGGAAATTTTTAAAAAACCTATTTTAAAATTAATAAAATATGGAATATATGCTGCAGATTTATTAAAAATTGAGTACATAGGTTGTACATACTTACATAAATAACTGCAAGAAAATTATAAACATTTTAAATAATTGCCATAAATAAAAAAAATTAATTAATATAGAGTAAATGTTAAATGAACTAAATATTTTATTATAGAAATAACACATGAACTCTAAAAATAAAAATATGGCTACATAGAATATAGTACATATACATAGACCTAAGTACTATGTATACAGAAAAAAATGGTTCGACAACTCAGAATCTGAAGAATCTGTGTCCGGGATGACTGGTTTGGAGGGATAAAGTACTTGACTGTTAATTTTTTAAAATTAAATCTGTGCTTATCTTGAAATTATGTAAATACCTATTTCTTGAAAGAACATTTAAATCCGCTTGCAACCGCAACTTGCGACTTCTTTATGTGAACCATAGATAGCAGCAGTATTTGATCATAATCACGGCCAACTAAAATTTAGTTGGCCGTGATCATAATGCGGGAAATGATAAAATCAGTGACAGCTTAAATCATGTATTAAGACTAACACACATTTTGATTCTATTTAATCATTTACAGTTACAATTTTTTATAAAATTATTTTAATTAGAACTGATACAAGAATCGTGAGATAAATAGTCTTTATCGTGAGATCGTGAGATTTCCAATAAAATCGTGAAAACTCACGATAAATCGTGAGATCTGGCACCTCTGTATTAGATCAAATAGCGTTCAAAACAGTGTTGCCAACACAATTACTATAGTAACAGATTTATTACATTTTACCCGCGCCTATAACGCTATTACTCTTAAAGCAAAATTTATTACGTTTTGCAATTTCTATTACTATTCTATTACACTTCTTTTTTTTATGTTGAAACAAAATCTGTGGGTAATGGTTTTTAGTTAAACATCAACAGATTATATGAATTTATGTTATTTTTTACAATAAAGGGTCAATTTAACACTATTATCTTGTAGTTGTAAAATTTATTGAACTTTGCTCGACATAAGGTAATCGTAAGCTAGCAAACTTTTGAAAAATGTATCGACTCTTGTGTAAAGTAAATAAATAATCATCATTTGAAATGAAATCTAGGGAAAGCACTGCCACTAGATACAATTGTGTTGGTTGTTTGTTTGTTTGTTTGTTAATAGACAAGGTCAAGGCATGCAGAGTACCAGGTACCTTAGACACCGACTGCTTTGGTCATATGATCAAAGTCCTAATTAGAATTTTGCCGAGACTAAGGAGTTCCAATCCTAGCAAGGAATCTTTTACATGCTACACACTACTGCATTTTTTATTTTTTTTAAAACGTCACCGGGACTGGGAATCGAACTCGCGACCCTTACATCAGTAGTCAGGATGCTTACCACTAAGCTACCGACCCCGGCTATTGTGTTGGTACATACATTTCTGGTTATTATTTTTGCAGTGAGGTTAGGTTGCATGTTGACTGGTTGATATCTTAATTCTTTTAAATTAGAGTTCTGTTTTTTATAAACTGAAATTGTGCTCAGTTCAATACCTATCTAGTTAAAACTAATTTCTAAAATCAAATTTCAAGTTTATAATAGGCACAACTACAATTTTAAATAATTAAATGTCAATTACTCAACATGAAACCTAACCTCGCTGAAAAATAATGTACCTACACAAATCAGTCTAGTGATAATGCTTGTTGTCAATTGTTTCCTTTGAATTTCGCTATTTGCATTTTTATATAAAAATATTTATAACTTTCCGTAGTTAGTCTACAGGGGTTAAAGACCGAATTCAAAAGTTAACGTAAACATAAAAAACTGACGATTTCGACGAATTTGAGTAGAATTAAATTATTATTAGCCTATTACCCAAACTGCCAAATCTATTACTATTTTTAAATTTCTATTACGGAAAAAATCAAGAGTTGGCAACACTGATTCAAAACAACTACTTAATATTTGGATTCAAAATTCGAAAAAACCAAATGATATAAATTAACTTAACGGACTGAGACCAGCTTTGGCCTTATCCCGAGCTAACGCTATACCTGGAACCACTTTGTATTTTATTATTTACGGTAATCCTGCATTTTAACGCCCCCATTTTGAACTACCGTTCCCAGATCCAGTAATATAGAAGGGAGATAATTATCCCTCTTGTTACGGTCTGCACCATATACAGTGTGTACATAAAGTAAGGAATAAATTCATTTTCTAGAAAAGGAAAAGCTTTTCGGAAAAAATTTCGATACGTCAACCTTTGTTTTAAGAATCGTGTCTTTTGACGTTCTAGTCACATTGGTGACATTATTACTGCTTCGGATATAACGTTATCGATATTTTTTCAAATGCAACCTCTATTTTTGACAGTGCCATTTGACCACTATTTTTGACAGTGCCATTTGAAAGAGCATATTTTTCTGCACACAGCACATCAAAAGTTTTGTCATGTTACAGTTTGTCCAAATTGAGGTGACGCAGTCCAGGTATACCGATTATATGAGGTATTTGACGTTGTTAATTGGCTTCGGAGCTTACCCTAGTCATTTGAGATTACGAAACCCCTTTACCTGCAGACCAGGTCCGCATTTAATTAGCAGTGGTTTTCGCACAATTGATATAACGGATAATAAAAGGCATTATTATTATTATTATTATTATATATTGAAAATCAAGGAATCAAACAAAATCAACTAGGTATTTAGATATATTATTATAAGTACCTAGAACACAGCAATTTTTGTATATTATACAATTTGTTTAGTTTTAAAATTTATACTTGCACATTATGATTTGAAATTTGAATGTGGTACGCTCTTTTCCGATTGGCTATAGAAAAAAAGAAATGTAAATTTTGTTTAATCAGAAAGGACGTCGTTTATAAAACATTTTCAAGTTAGAGGACTTCCTGTTAATATCTAATAACGAAAATGTAGTGTTTTTATGCGCTCTTAATTAATAGTAGTTTATTTATCTAGAACGAAAAGTGGCATTTTAAAGACGAGAAAGTTGTTTACGTCCAAGGCGTCAGCCGAGGACGGAATTACTTGCGAGGACCTTTAAAAACACTTTTCGTTCGTGGTGAATACAACGGTTTATTTCATACTGCAAGTTTAATGAATTTTAAATGAAAAGTTGTAAATCATTTCAAATTTCATATCAACAACTGACGTATAATTTTAAAGTACTTGAAATTTAAAATTTTACTTTAAAGTACTAGGACTTCAATGTTCCATTTTTTGTACAATAAATAAGTTTTAAAGTACTTGAACTTTAAAATTTTACTTTAAAGTACTAGGATTTTAATGTTCCATTTTTTGTACCATAAATAATCCGAAAAATGTCATTTTTGACATCAGTATGAAATAAAAATTATATACCATACCAGTGTATTATTTTAGTACTAAAAACTGGGGCTCAATAATTTACCTAAATACGTGCAGGTTTTTAGAAGTTGTCTCAACTGGTAAGTAGCATGTACAACCAGGGATTACATGTAAACAAAGTATCACTTACAGAAAACCCCGCTTAATCTGTATACTTGGACTGCGCCACCTCAATTTGGACAAACTATACCTACATTAGGAAATTTTCGATAAAATGAATGTCATAGTGGTTTAAAATTAATTTATCTTATTCTGCTAATTGAACAAACTAATTAATTAAGTGTTGAAACTGAAGGCTGGCAGTATCCAGTATCCAAGCTCTATCTCTACCGGACATTTTCACTGTCACACTTCACTCCCACCTGCATTATTAGCTCTAGAAACGCTAGTTTAAATTGAGGGCGCTAATCATATATGTTATTAAATATATGGTCCTAATCTGCAGGATTACCCAATTTACAATTTGTTGGCTTCAACTGGTGCCCGTATTAGTGGTAATTATAGTATTTGTATAAACGGATCAAGCGAAACGAATCCAACGGAACGGATCCGCAGGTCGATTGGATTCCGATGAACCGTATACACTTTTGGAACGTCGCGTTAGTAGCAGAACATGGTTTCGCTTCTAGAGCCAGTAATATTGGAAGGAGAGAAAAATTAACCCTCTTGTTACAGTCTAGACACATTTTTTACATTACACAGAAATGTTTGTACACACAAATCTTAAACTGCAGCTAACCTAAATCCGTACTTTTGTACAAAAATATTGTTATAGGTTTTTTTAATCCCACCTGCATTACTAGCTCTACGAACAGTAGTTCAAAGTGGTTGACGTACACAACTGTGTGTAATATAATATACAGTGTACGTCTTAAATTGGGACATATGGATATTTTAAATTATCCGTTTATTTATTTTATTCTCGATACAAGTCTCTTCATATTCTTAGACTAAACATTCGCTTGCCAAAATTTAAATATCTCTTTTCGTATACGGGGGATGTTCGAAAATATGAAAATGCCTCAGAAATAACGTACCCCTATTTTTAAAAATGCACGAAAATGTTATTTGAAAAAAAGTTATTTAGCATTAAAAGAAGGTGTGAAATATGAAGTCACAGCCATCTGCTCCGAAAAACAATCTTCATTGGTTTTTCCTATTTTTCTTACCACCCTGTGTATGACAGAAAATGAGATACTTTAACGTTAACTTATTAACAACTACGATAAGGATGCAGTCGAACTTGAGTTTCGCTTGCTTAGCAACCAGAAAATTACGTGAATCGTAATTAGTGTCCCAAACAAAAAATCGGTTATTGAAAACAGCAAATGTCAATTCAAAGTAATTATAATTTTTAATTGAAATGTGACAACAAATATATCCAAATTTTATGTTTTGTAAAATACGGGTACTTTAATATTGAGACAAATTCATATTTTCGAACTTCTTCCTCTCCCAAATAGGAGAAATTTATATTTTTCAAGGGCATTTTTAGTTTGAAAAAAATGCAGCAATTTTTGCTAAGTATAAAATTTTCTGTTCAAATGTATGACGGACACTGTATGATATTATAAGCTACAATCAAACGTTATTAATTCTGTCAATCAAACGATCGGATTGTAACAAAGCAATGAAAGGTACTTTGTTTAGTCTGGTATATTCTAAATGACATAAAGTTTGTACTAGAAGAACGAACAGACATTAAAACCTACTTTGAAAATTGTTTTTGCTAGATAAATAAATCGATCCCACATGATATATATATATATATATATCACTGGAATGGGAAAAATCATCTTTCTCATGGTACCAACTATGGACCACCTCCCCCCTATTTTGTATATGTCCTATAGTTATCGAGTTTCCTATATATATATATATATATATGTCAAACCACCTTACGGCGCTTACCTCCCACCCGTACAATTCGATGTGCCATATGGAGGTTACATATATTAGACGGTAGTTTAGTGTGTCGGTAATGTAGATATCTATACTGAGAAATATGCTAAAAACCAATGGAGGGAATTTACCACAAAGGATTTTAGTAAATATTTAAATTAACCCTGTTAACATTAATAAAAATGATTCAAATTGATACAGAGTAAAATACATTTAATGTTGAATAATGTAATTACAAAGAATCCCTAAAATAAACGTTTAGACAGCAATAGGAGATACATTAAAAAATGTACCTTAGTATAACCAGTATTAATAACAGCAAATTAAATCAAACAAGCAAATGCATACTGCAGTTAAGTCTACTAAAATGAATCATTTGAAGGGTTGCTAGCTTAAAATGTACTGCTGAGGAGGCTTATTTACTAGTATTAAATTAAAAGCAGACGTAAATTGTGAAAGTTAGCAGACACGATTTACTAAAAACATGAAAATTCTGTACAAATATATCATAGGGTTCCCACTTATAAAATGGCATTCCTGGCCCAATTATTTTAGTTTTCTTTGATCCATTTTGAAAAACAAAACCCGTATTTAGTGTGTTGCGGATATGAAAATGGATTTATAATAGGACTGCTGAACAGCGAAACTAAAGATTTAATGATCGTTGGTTATGTGAAATTTTCTGACATCAATAATAGGCAAGAGCATAAATTATACGATCTTTGTTAATAGCAAAATTCTTTTCTTGACCAATAAATAAAACTACGAAATTTCCTTACTTTTTCAGAAAAATTAAAACCCTTTAAACATTCAAAAACACCAGAAACAGTTCAAAAATTGGAAGTAAAATTTTCCATTTCAATATGCTATTAGGTAGGTAATTTGCAAAATTTTGTGTTTAATTATATTTTACCTAGATAGAAAATAGGAATTATCAAACAGTGCTACCGTTACTATCGTATTTAGTCAAAAAAATTATTTGCAATTTTTGAACAGCATAGGTATTCCACTAATTAGAAATAAAGAGTTAATTAAAAATTGAATAAAGGTATATTGTAATAATTCAATACATTACATAACATAAAAAAAGAATAAAGTAAAAAACAAAAAATTGTTATTTCTACAAGCATCAATATTCTTTAAAAACAAACTGATGTACAATATTAGCAAGTATTAAAGTAGTACATGAATACAATACAATTCAAAGTAGTCATTATTTTACAGAAAAAAAATCAAAATCAACCAAAACAAGCCATAAAATACAGGCGGATTAAATTATCATGAAATAACTTATAGGCAACCCATTATGCAGAACCATGCATATTGTTACATGATAATTTAATCAGCCTGTATAGAAATAACAAATAATCAATATTGACAATAATAGTCGATTGTTATTTGGAGTAAAAGTGATATTTTATGTGGCGTAGCTGAAGTTTATTTAGCCGAACGTTAGTGAGGCAAATAATTCAGCTAAGCCACATAAGTCACTTTTACACCGAATAAAATATACTATTTTATCCGCAAACGTATTCAGATAAATTATTAAAAATTGATAAAGAGTAACAGTAATTATTAGCAAGTAAATGAATAAAATAATCTAATACCTAATACAATTTCGCTGTAATGTTTGAGTTTTGTATTTTGTGATTAGGCACATAAAGTACGGAAAAGTTGCTATTTTATCTGCTTAATCTGATAAAGTGATACTTCTACCTTGTCAATAAAGACACATAGGTAAGTTGTCACTTTTATGACGTTTGCGGATAAACAGTTATTTATATTTAAAGTAAAACAACGAAACATCTAAAAAGAGTAGCATCTAAAAAACAACTTGTGAACAAAACAAAAACACCACTAAAATTAACTTGGCAAATTACAAAGTAATTTGTTTTCAATTTTACTGGGTACGTTTCCTCCGTATATTGCTAAGGGCAGATTTGATAGTAGGCGAAGACCTATTTTGTAGACATGGATATTTTGACCTGACTTCTCTAATATCTGTAAATGATGGTAGTGATGAGCTATTTAAGTATCGAGCAAAGGCTTGATGCAGAGTCGAAACCGACGTTGGGGTCCACCTTGCTCGTTCTTTGACATCTGTAAAACACATAGAGAATTAAAACAAAAAGTCGTAATGCAGGGTGCGAAGATTTAAATTAACTCAATTTTGAGTGGGGTGTCGTTTTCATACGAAACTTTTCGATTAGATCAATAGCATGTATGATGTAAGAGTAAACTTGGAATAAAATAAAATTATATGTCGAAAACTGCACACTATTTTTAACTGCATACATTATGAATCAGTTTATTATAACTTAAGCAGTTTAAAATTGAAGGAAAGACATTACTTACATTTAGAAAAATTCATTTTCAATCAAATAAATTGATCTTTTTCATTTTACTACAATTACTATATTTTCCCATTTAGCTACTATAATTAACTATAAAAATATAAAATAATTACGACTAGTTATATTTACGTCTGGTTTGAAATTTCCGTTTTTTTGGAGTTCGGTGAATTGGAGAATCAGCAATTTGAACAGCAATCCACCGTCTTAAAAAAGGCAACGAAATATCAGATAACTCTGGTACAGTAAGTGCACCTTGAATAATATCCAAGGACGGACAACTCTTATTTTGGGTATATTCTCTGAAATATTCAGAAGCCGCAGCTTCCTGTGCTTTTGTCAAACGGCTTGCAGAATTATTTTGTACACCTAAAAAACAAAGTTACCCATCAATGCATGAGCAAAATATCAGTTTATAATAATTACCACTTTTTGGTGGGCCTTGGGGTGAACATTTCTTTGATTTTTGGTTTTTCCTTTTTCCAAAAGTTCTCCCAGACTTCGTCTGCCCTTCCTCCACCACCACCGCCTTGAAAATAGGCAACCGCTTTAAAACCACAACGGGCTGCAACTTTTTGCTCCGCAAACATCGTGTGGTAGGTACACCTTCATCTGGTCCAGAAGTACTAGAAGTGCTGGATGATCGCAATCTTTTCTTTCGTGTAACACAAGTGGATTGGCTCGTCGAAGGCTGCAGCTCAAGCTGATCATCGTTTACGACATAAGAAACAGAAGCAACAGGGGGACTAGAAGCCACCTCAGCCTCTCCTTGAGCAGATGCTAAAAGCTTCACCACTTGTATTAAGGACTTATCTACGGTTTTCTGGGTATAAATGTCTTTGTGAATTTTATCCGCATGACCTAAATGGCTGGCAAGGTTTTGGACTTGAGTTAAATCTCCCCCATGCAACGAAGCAGATGCTGTAGCCAAATGCTTTCTCAAGACAGTGGTACGTAAAGATGAAGGGTTTTGTGCACCGCATTTTATAGAAAATTCTCTGATATACGGACCTATATTTATATAAAGTGGCCGTAGTCCTCCTCCACCGGGTAATCCAAACAGGTATGGATTGGAGTCCAACACTCCAGCTCGATTACGGTGCAAAAGAAAGAGGTCAATTGCTTCTCTCATCCAATCAAAGAGGACGACAGAGACGGTTCTGTTCAACTTTCCTCGTATTAGGTAGAGGGCGACGGTGTTGGCCAACTTTTGGTCATGAACAGACAAAAACTCGTAATCTGGAGTGTTTTTATCCACTTGCACCACACTATTATAATCCTCTAGTTCCATACGTTGCATCTCACCAGGTCGTCGTCTATTTAAAATTATAACGCTGCCCATTGTATAGACACCGAGAAGTTTCCAGATTTCAAAAGTAAAGGATTTCTGTAACTTTAAGGTTGTGTCTTTACAAAGTCGCTCCAAATACTTAGCAAGCTTATTCACATCACTGATAATTGGAAGAACAACTTTTTTACGTCTCTGCAATTTAATTCGGTTTTCCTCCACGGTCTTGCTAGCAACAGGGACAGTAACAGTTACAAATAAAGAAATAAAGTCTTTGACATTATCCAAAGCAGCTTTATCGTTATCCTGGATGCACATTGCTTGATGTTCAAGTGCCACTTTTTTAATTAGGTTACATAATAACGTTGCGGCCGAAGGAGCACGATACATTCCAGTTGTTGGAGAGAATTGTGCAATATTCTCTATGGCCTGTGCCACAGTCGGGTGCATAGCAGGTGTCATTAGAGATTGCAGATTGGTCACAGCGGAGTTCAGTTGACGTGCTTCTATAAGTAGACGCCCCAAATGTCGCAAGTTACAACGAATCATCGGGTCATGATGGGTGGACGAGGCATATTTAGAACACTGCTTGTTACCATAGTGGATTGCCAATCTGTCAAACATAATAGCTTCGGTAAACTGGTCTAACCGCAAAATAGGCAAAACACGCTCTCGTAACACTTCACTAGCCTCAAAGTGCGTTTTTGCCTGTGATTTTCTGGCAAGAGCACGGAAATATTTATCTACAGTTTGGGCCTTGGTATAATTTGCATCACAACTTTTCATATGACGACTCAGCTTAGATGTCTGTAGCATTATGGTGCAGTGTGGACAGGGCAGAAAATTTCGAGCATCCTGCTGTGTATTTGGTCGTCTCGCAGGCACTATGACACCTTTATTATAAGCTCGATTCGAATTATACTCCGCCGCCCCCTTTGTCCTAAGAGATTTTAAA
Source organism: Agriotes lineatus (assembly GCA_940337035.1). Classification (NCBI taxonomy): domain Eukaryota; kingdom Metazoa; phylum Arthropoda; class Insecta; order Coleoptera; family Elateridae; genus Agriotes; species Agriotes lineatus. The sequence goes on along the minus strand of CALNHX010000070.1, from coordinate 42,237 downwards.
ACTTCTTGACGAACCGGATGACCTGCAAAAAGAGGAAATTAAATACAGCTTCAGTTGGATATCAATAAATAAATCTTTTATAAATTCTGCAAATACTTCGTAGGAGTAGCCCTATATTGAATATATATACAGGGCGATCTATAAGGTCGAGTACAAACTTCGACAGATGATTGCTGATAATATTGTAAGTAAAAACTGGTAGTACATAACCTATGTTGTAAAATTGTTTCGTTAAGAAGATATAGCTACTTAAAAGCTCACACTAGAAATGTTTTTTCTCCAGCGTGAACTTCAAGTAGCCATAACTTTTTAATGAGTTCATATACCTACAGTTTTTTACTAAAAATTAGGGATCAACTGATAAGGGTTTTTTGACCGATACCGATATATTCCTAATAGGGGACTTCTATTTAATATAGCATGGGACAGAATGCGCTACCCTAGAGACCCTGTAGATAGTACTATATACAGGGACTCTACGCTACCCTGGTGTTGTCTTTTGCTACCAGCGACACCAATATAATAGCAAGAATAACTCTAAATTACTAGTTACTATTGAATATTACTAGTCTGTATTCGTTGTTGTTCTGTGCTTTTTTGATTCTCTTCCTTGTAATCAATCCCGCCAGCAGCCTGTTTTGTGTGTTTTACTAAAATTGTTTATTCCTCCACCATAAACTCTACTAAAGGGAATTTGCATCAACTACGCCAAAGTAAGTTCTTGAACTCAATGCATAATTTTATTCTGTGTTATTTGCTAGTTAAAAAAAGTAGTGATGTGGAATCATTTATTTTATGCTTTTAGAAATACCACACAATGCCGAAATGCTTTTACAAGAATTGTAGTAGCACATCCAAGTCTACGAAGTTGAAAACGCTGCTATACTATCCATTTCCTAAACCAAAAACAAACCTCACAAAATGATTTTTATGGTTAGTTTTGTGGTAATGAAAAACTTAACGTTACCAATATCATCAAAAGCACTTACGTGTGTAAAAAACATTTTGTTGGCAATATAAATGACGAAACCAACCAATACCACTTTACGAAGGCAGTGGTGAAGACCCTAGGGAATTCGGAAGTTTAGAGGTTGGACGAATACTTGAATTGGGAGGTACTAAGGATGAGTATATGGAAATTACATAGTCATTGGAAAACCAACAACTAAATAACGATAATTATTCTGATCACACCTACAACAAAATTCCAAATGCGACTGCAGCTCAAGAAAAGGGAACACAAACTACATCTAGTAATCTTTTTGGTAGAAATGAAGTACATATAAGTACAGATAATACTTTTGCGTTTAAATCGTTGTCCAAAAGTGTTCATTTCCAGTATTTTACTGGTCTAACTTTGCTGCAGTTTCAAGCATGTTGGACATATTTGAATTCATCAATCATGCCGTCATTAAAGTATACTAGAAGAAATGACTCGAATAAAAATTAACAAAATAAAGCGACTTACAAATGAGGATAAATTGTGTTTAACTCTTTTACGCCTAAAACGACGATATACTTTAATGGAATTGTTTTACTATTCAAGATATCTGTGATGGAAACAACTATAAATTACTTATACCCCCATTTCTTGCGAGTAGATCTAGATTGACAGAAGAGGAGGAAATACTGACGAAACGAATTGCTAAGAAACGTATTCACGTTGAACGAGCAATCCAAAGGATCAAAACTTTTTTAATATTAGCAGAACCAATTCAGATTTCCATGTTACTGCCGATTTCAAATATATTTAGTGTGATTTGTTTTTTGGTCAATTTTGGGAAACCTCTGGTTAAGTGATTGTTTCTACTTGTATTTTTCTATAATAAAGTTTAAATTATTGTACTACTAGTTGTTTAATTGATACTATAATAGTTATTTTTATAATTTCATTTAAAAAAGTAAGCTTTTTTAATTAATTGCAGTGTGTGCAGTAGCACTTTGCTTTTAATTTAGGAATGAACGATTTTAGAAACAAATTATTTATTCGTTTATTCATTTTTAGTTTTATTTTGACGTGATCAAAATACAGATTTCAATAAATAAAGACGTTTCCTTAGTTAGCAAGAACTGACCAACGCACTTGACTAAAATGAAGGCAAATAAAATTCTATACAAAATAGGCTTGGATTTGAATATTTAATGAAATTATTAAAAATCTAATAAACAACTCATGTTAGCGTGCTTATTTTTCACGCGTGTGGAATATTAAACTCGGTTGCGCCTCGTTGAATAACCCTCCACACTTGTGAAAAAAGTTGCACTTCTAACACTTGTGATCTAAATAACTATTTCTTTACAAGTGGGATAGGTGCATTATTAATATACGTGGGTGTAAGTTACAAACGAGTTATGTAAGCAAGGAACTGAAAGTCAGGTTATGATATACTTGTACATGCCAACCTAACTAGTAACATTCAATAGTAACTAGTAATTTAGAGTTATTCTTGCCATTACATTGGCATCACTAGTAGCAAAAGACAACACTAGGGTAAAACTTTTCTCGCACTTGTTTGAAGGTCATATTTCAGTAGAAGTCCCCTATTCAGCCAATATGGCCGATACCGATTATTGGTATCGGTCGATCCCTACTAAAAATAGTGTAAAAAATCATCTGTCAAAGCTTGTGCCCAACCTTATAAATCACCCTGTGTAGTGTTCCAAAAAAAACAATTTTGACCGGATACTGTAGAAGCATCACTTGTCTTTATTGAAATAAAAAACTAACAAACAACGGGAATAGACTGGCAGAAATTCCCCCCGATTTTCACAAAGTAATTAAAAAATAACACATACCCTTCGGATAACTCTTTAGCCGCTTGACTACTTCTTCGTTTTTGTGTACTGCTTCAATGTGGTTGGGCAACTTAGCTAGCAATTTTTTGCAGAAAATGCAGAATTGACGTCTAGTATTGCGACCTCCTTCTTTACCAAGAACAGTTTCGGTAACAGCACAGTCGTAACGAGGTTTCATAACATTTGGTATTACAGCTTTGATATCGTCAATGGTCTGTAATGGACCTTTATCGTCTTCTTGAAGTTGCACAACACATCCTTTGCTAGGAAATAAAATCACATGTTAAGAGTTGTTTGCGAAATTAATTAAATTCGTAAGATTTATAGGAATAAACGTATGTACCTGTCATTCTCATCCTGCTGGCTATCCAAATCCGGAACGGAAAGCTGCTCAATGGAAGAAGTAGGTTGCAGTGCAGTACATTTGTCACTGGCAATATCAGGCTCTACTTCAGCTGCTATATCCAATTGAAAATTTATTAGAAAAAAGCATGTGACATTACTTGCACGATAGATCAAGATAATTGTGTAATATGATAAATAAAAACTACCTTGTTCAAATTTGTCCAATAGGTTTCGTCTGACTTTCTCCATCCGATGTTTTAAGGAGTCTTCCATTAGGATTACTGGCGTTGCCTCCAAGGCATAAGACAGAGCACGACGGGATGACAAAAATTCAAATGCTCGTGACGTTACGGTGATAGGAAACAGGATGGGTTTTAGAGGACTCTTACTCATGCTCTGACCAAAGCATGAAAATTAGCCTACGCGTGAAAATTAACCTCTACGCGTGAAACTAAACAACGCGTGAAACTAAACGGTGGATTCATTTTTTATCTTTAAGGTGGTAACAGAGTTGCTCTAACCAAAGCGTGAAAATTAGCTTACGCGTGAAAATTAACCTCTACGCGTGAAACTAAACAACGCGTGAAACTAAACGGTGGATTCATTTTTTATCTTTAAGGTGGTAACAGAGTTCAGGAAAGGAAAAACTGTCAAACTCAGAACAGGTTTCGCTGCATTATTGCCTGTATATAGAAGCTGTGCAAAAATTTCAGCTGGCTGCATTTGCTCCAGTTTCCATGCCCTGTAGGAACGACAATCTAAAATTAAAAACGTAATGACAAAATCCAACTGAGACAGTGGATTATAAGTAAGTATGGTGACCATAATTTTTCAAGGAAAAAAAAGGACACAGGAAATAACTATATAACAAACAGAATCCCTTAAACGATTATTTTTAATTACATTCGTGTATCTATATCAATTTGACAGTGGATTATTCGATTTGAAAGTCGAAGTAGAAGGCTGTTGCTTGCTCTAATCATATTTCTCTGAACTTAAAATGTTCTGTAACAATTGTGGGTTTGATTTTAAAAAATTATACATTTCGTTGCAAGTTACATCGAAATTCATAAACACCTGCAAGCTAGTGAGTTTTTTCAGAACTCCAGTATTTATTAATATTTGAAAACAATCACTCGATAAATGCGCTCGTGCTTAAAATAAAATAATAGTAATTTATTATACGATAAAGTTAAATTTTAGCTACGAGTGAATCGTTCAACGTCGAGACGAAGTCGAGACGTTAATGATTCAAGAGTGGATAGAAATAACTTTATCGTCGTGTATAATACAATATTTTTTTCTATAGCAAGACCTTTAACAATTTTAAAAGAAAATAAGGACAATCACATTTCAAAATATCTGTAGCTAGATTGGGTTGCTACGATAATACGAAGCTGTCATGTTTAATTTAAACAAAAGTTAGAAAATTAAATTACTTTATCTATCCTTGATGTTAAAGTGCTACTTTATCTACCCTTGCAGTTAAAGTAAAACTTGACCTTTTGTTTGGAGTTGATAAAAGCACACTTAACATGTGCTATACAAAAAAAAAATTATTGTCGTGGATCCTTGAATACTTTACTAACTTTACTTACTATGGTTTGATAATTCCTTACAAGATTTTTACAAATCAATGAGTGTATTTAAAAACAAAAGAACATAAGATTTAATACAAGTGTGTGAAAAAAAATAGTCAACTTTTACAACATACACCTTTTAGTTAAAATTTTGACACAAACTGACACAAAACCTAGCCTGCTAACCGCGAATTTGACATAGACTTACAGTACAGTGCCACCAATAACATGTAACCAGCAGAAAGTTTGGGTGATAACACCTGCGAAAAACATAAAAGCAAAAAATTACTAGGACTAAATTTAAAATGTCCCGTTCTTTTCCCACTTTAGTGCTCACACTGTACAATTTTACAAACTACTGATAGATTATTAACTCGAAATATCGTACATTCGATTTATTTAAGCTGAACACTCACATGTGAATTTATTCCCATTAGTTTTGGAAAACACCCTGTCGTAAATTTAGAAATATGGCGTCTTACCCCAGTATGAAAATCGAACATTTTAATTTATAGAGTAGCTCGAAAACGTTATCTTTCACATTTTTCAAATATGCAGAAAGTTCTTGCTGAAAATACACGAGACTCAACATAACAGGCGACATAAATAAATTTTTAAAAATAAGGTTGGTTGCTTACCTAAACCAAAATTTTACTTATACAACTTTTTTGCAGCTCCTATAGTTTATTTTAGTAAAATTTGAGAGATTCGCGTAATATAGATAAAGTCACATCACTCCTTAAATTTTAAGTCCAAAAAGTAAGTTAACTGTCGAACTAATCACGAGCTCGAGTCGCGGGAAATGGCGAACGATTTGATTGCATTTTTGGACCCCGCCAAAATAATGCAACGGTTGCAGATAGAACGCCCACAAGGCCGAAATAAATTGCGTCGTAATATATAATCACGAGCTCGAGTCGCGGGAAATGGCAAACGATTTCATTGCATTTTTGGACCTCGCCAAAATAATGCAACGGTTGCAGATAGAACGCCCATAAGGCCGAAAGAAATTGCATCGTAATATAAATGGCGGGCAAAACCCTGGAAACGGTACTTTCGTTCCACTTGAATTTTTAACGTGCCTCAATAGTTAAAGAACCTTACAATTTTGTAAACAAAGTAATCTCTAGTTTAGTGTTTAAATGTTTCGATTTTTTCTGCATTACTATGCTGCCACAGCATCTGTTTCCAACAACGTCATTGGCGTAGTGTTAGAGAGGGGTTAATATTGTAAAAGAAAATAAATTGTAATAAATCGAAATAATGGATGGCCAAAGTTGAATACTAGACCTTTCTACGTTAGAAATAATCAGAAATTGAACTGCCAGGGAAGCAAACTGATACTTTACAAACCTATATTTTGATTACTGTACCGATATCCTTCCAAAACAGCACGCATATGACATAACCTAACTTGCAACTATTTAAAGTAAGCAGATATTTACCCACATTATTGCCGGAAAATTTTGCAAAATAGTTAATTTCATTAACAATACATTGCCATTCAAAGTACAAAAAATATACACTTGAGAGCAAAAGTATTCGGCCACCTATTACTTTTAAATTAAAAGTGATTTTTAATATTAAACTGTATCTTATACAATACTAACTAATCACTCACATTAAAGAAAAGATACTGCTTAATTAATTTTATTAAAAAGAGATTGTCACCAGCTATCAAGAGATCATCAGCTTTCTTTTATCGGATCATTCACCACAATAACTAATTCACTCACTGCAACTGTAATTGTAAACAAATTTTGTTCAATTCGCTTCAGCTCCGAACGAGAATAATAAGTATAAGATGTGACGCATGATATAAATGTGACGCATCTCTCCGAAGGTTATTGCCTCCAACAAAGACATATAATCCTAGAGCTATGAATATTAACATGGAGCATACGTAAACAACTCGTTCTAGCTTAAAACATTTTTTTTTACATTACGTAGATATGTTTTCACTAGCTACTCCCATATACCTACATTCTGGAATTAACCTCCTTCCGTATATTTGTACAAATGTTTTGGTATAAAATGTTTAAATCTGCTTTCGCATTAAATTACCTCCATGAATATGTTTTTGAATGCAGCTTTGCTATCGTTGTCTCGGAATTACTGCACATTTAGCCTAGTACAGTCGCGGCAAAAAAAATGGACCTACTTCACAGCATTCCAAGGACATCCTTGCGATGGAATATTGGGCATGTTTCAAAGATAATTCATTATCTTATTGTTAATTTATACTCAAATTAATTTGTTATTTGATGACTTTCAGGGTTCACTAGTTTTTACTATTTAAATCAACGATTACTCGAACGACGAGGGAGTTTTTATGAAAATAAATTTATTAGCATTATTGCTATACATAAACAATTTCAAACGATCCCATAATTTTGTTATTATAATATAAACCCCAGCCCGAAATTCTAGAATTTGGCAAAAAAATGACTTTCTTCTAGGTACGGAATTAATGGAGAATTTTAATGAAAACACGATTTCAAAGGAAAACACGGAGAGAGCATTGTTTGCAACTTTCTAAGGGCACTCGTGCCAATCTGCAGTAAATAATGTAGGTATATAAATAAAAATCAATTTCCGCATGTATGTTACATCTTCACTGGAGGACGGCTGGACCGATTTGGCTCATTTTTTGTTGTTGTGTTTCTAATTGTCAGGACAAGGTTTGTATGAAAGAAAATTTTGGGGAAATCCACCGGAAAGTCGGAAAATCAAACAGATGATTTTCTATGGTATTTTTGTATGGGATTTCGTATGTTTTCGTTTCTAAATGGCTTTTCGAAGAGAACATACCGAAACTTTCAGCATTAGAGAATTCGTTATGCAGCGGCATATTCTTAAACATAAAAGAACAAAGTTTTATGTCACTAATGTCGCTAATTGCTTTATCATCGTTTTTTACTAAAGGACCATTGTTTTTGTGATCATGGCTACTTGATAATTGCACGTCTTAAAGACAACCAAAAATTTTTGATGGGCATTTTAAGGTAAACGATTGCATTTAGGCTTAAGAACTAAGAGTACATTATTTTTGTGACTTTTAATTCTCTTTCAGATAATAACCTAAAATTGTTGCAGATAACGAACTTAGAGTTGAAAAAAGTTCTCAAAGATTGATAAAGTGCCTCTTACAGTCAAGTCTAGTATATCAAACATTTTTTACTAGTGTAGTACATAATAGTGCACATGTATACCAAAATTCAAATCGCTATCTCTACATTTGTGGAAATTAACAAAAAAATTAAAAATTGAACTTCAAGGCCCCATAACTTCTTACTGAAGGGACTTTGTACTAAGGTATATTATGTTTAATCGATTCGTTATAACGTAAGGAATCTATGACTAATCGAAGTCCCATTCTTTTTGGGAACCCTGCATATATGTCTAAACTCCATAGCTCGTCTTACGGCGCCAAAATGGACATAACGCGCTGACGCCGTAAGGCGAAGATATGTAAGTGGCATGCAACGCTTTCGGTGGTTAGACGTAAAACTTTAATATTTTTTTTCTATCGGAGGGGTGACTTTTAATGTTTCCAAACGGTTTTAAGTTGTTACTGGTGGTTACGATTAGAGCTGTTTCAATTTTGGTTGAGCTACCAGTTTTAACAACAAAGTTACGTTTAATATCGAACCATATTCTAAATTTAAAGCTAGGTGAATTATATATATCCCAGTACGTATGTTTTTTGAAATTATAAAATGGGAAAAAAATTCGCCTCGGTTAATAATCATTATTTTTAGTATAATCTAGACATTTTTTCTTTCAACTACAATAATTCGATAATAGTAATTTACGATACAAGTAACGTTATCAAGCTTTTTACATTAGGAGAGAATAGTTTGAATGAACGAGCGCCGTTAGGAGCGAGTTCTTTAAAATTCTAGAGTAATGTAGAAAGCAGATAACGTTACGTATATCTAACACAGTTTCTTTTATCCTAAAATACTAATCTTAAAAAAATAGGAAAAATTATTATTAATGACACAACAGCGAGACACATATCTGCTATGGCTGTGGTGGTTTCACTCAATACTGTATTGTTGGTAGCACTGTCAGGTTATGTCAAATTTGAGATTTGCAGGTTAAATTTTGCGTCAGCCTGTGTCAACAAACCAAACCTAACCTACTAACATCGAATTTGACATAGACTAACATTGTCACTAACAATACACTCAGTACTGCCAACATGTGATTAAATGCAAATAAAGTACATATCGGTATGTTATTTTTCTTAACAACACTTGTGCTGTTAAATGCACCTTAACGCAACTCGTTGCTAAGGAGTTATTAGCATAGTAACAAAATATTTATGGTCCGATTTAGCTCATATTCGGAGTGTGCGTTGGTTACGTGGAGATAAATGTTTATAAAAAAAATTAACCCGGTAGGTGGCGCTGAAGTCAAGATATTTACGAAAATGTGTATTTACGGTCCGATTTAGCTCATATTCGGAATGTACACTTCTGTGCAATAAAATTAAGCACAGGGTTTACGACTATTCTTCACAATATTGTAGTTTGTATAATTCGGGTCTATTTTAATTGCTTAGAAGCAGTTTCAATAAATGATAAAACATCATAACTTCAAAATAACATCTTTACTAAAAGACCAGAACTAAGATCTTTCAAAAATAAAACGCTATAAAAAATCACAACAAAGCTGTGTGTGCTTAATTTTATTGCACAGAAGTGTACGTTGGTTACGTGAAGATAAATGTTTATTAAAAAAATGAACCCGGTAGGTCGCACTGAAGTCAAGATATTTACGAAAATGTGTATTTACGGTTCGATTTAGCTCATATTCTGAATATACGTTGGTTACGTAGAGATAAATGTTCATACAAAAAATGAACCCCGCAGGTGGCGCTGAAGTCAAGATATTTACGAAAATGTGTATTTACGGTCCGATTTAGCTCATATTCTGAATGTACGTTGGTTACGTGAAGATAAATGTTTATTAAAAAAATGAACCCGGTAGGTCGCACTGAAGTCAAGATATTTACGAAAATGTGTATTTACGGTTCGATTTAGCTCATATTCGGAATATACGTTGGTTACGTAGAGATAAATGTTCATACAAAAAATGAACCCGGCAGGTGGCGCTGAAATCAAGATATTTCCGAAAATGTGTATTTACGGTCGATAGACGTAAAACTTTAATATTTTTTTTCTATCCGAGGGGCGACTTTTAATGTTTCCAAACGGTATTAGGAACGTAACTTTAAAATTTGTTTGAGCTACGAGCTTTAATAACAAAGTTACGTTTGATATCTTACCATATTTTAAATTTAAAGCTAGGTGAATTACATATATCCCAGTAGGTGCGTTTTTTGAAATTAGAAAATGGGACAAAAACTTTTGTGGCATTAAACAAGGGTATTAAACTAATATCGCATAATATTTTTTTAGATTGGCCTCCAACAGTAAGTTAAGCAAACACGTAATGTCACTTCAAATAAATTAAACCAAAAGTGTTTTGAAGCGTATCAAATCCCGTCACATATATTTTCTCCTTTTATATATAAGCTACCATATTGCACTGTAGTCCATTTACTAATGAAAAAAGGTTCTAACTTCGTTGACTTAAAACCGATTTTGATATATTTTTTTTAATTTCGGAAAAGTTTATAGAAAAGTTCCCCACGAGTGAGAAGGTGTGCTTTTTATTTTTACAATTGTTATTAACAAGTATGTGTTTTTAATACATTCTTAATTAAAAAAATATATAACTCTTTTATTTATTTAAACAATTGCCTGACACTTGATAACATAAGGATTTTGGGGTCGCTGATTACGAATTTGACATAAAAACTCCACCAAAATAAAAAATGGCGGATTCAAAATGGCGGAAAAGCGTAAATTTTTTCATTCGGATTTTATTTCGTATATAGGGTTTTTTTGGGTCGCTCAGTGTTGAATTCAGACTGTTTACTCCGTTGGGGAAAATGAAACATCTGGGGGGTATTTTTACCTATTCCGGCGCAATTCACCCTTTCTTTTATAGATACAAAAGACATGAACATGAAGTGGTAATGTTTCCGGGAGGGAATTTTGTACTGCCCGGGGGGGAATTTTCCTCCCGGTCACCCCCTGGATTCAACACTGGGGTCGCTGATCTCAAATTTTGTGTTAAAATTTATCAAAAATGGAAAATAACGTTTTTAAAGTGGCAAAATAGCTTCATTTTTTAATTTCGCGCGTTGCCTCATATCTAGGGGTTTTGGACACGCTTATTATAAATATAGCATTAAGAGGTTAATTTTTATTCTGTACGATTATTATTATTATTTAATAAACATTATATACAAATAAAATTCTAAGAGCCTTCAATTTGCGATATTAAGTGGAAATCTAAGAATATAAATGTTTTGAAGTCATAAACGACAAGTGGTCTTTTCATATTGGAAAATTTGTGCTTCTAAAATTATTACATTTAAAATTATGGCGTAACACACACAAAGAAATTAAAAGTATGTAAGAAATACCAGGAATGCAGCCGAATTCGCATCCTGTTGCTGAATCAATATTTATTTACAAATACGGCACGCAGGATGCCAGTCATTCGTACACAAAAGCGCAAGGTCACCGTGTTATTTTAAAACATATTTCTTTGTACCAAGTCTTATTAGTTTTCATTATATTATTAGTATATTATTAATTGGCTTAATTATGCCTTCGTGCTATCAAGTATCTTCTTCTAATCTATTTCTTTTATTTTTTACGTCGGTCATAATAGAAAATATTCGCTCTGCTTCCGCATTTGAATGAGGCAAGAAGATAATTAATTGAGTCAAAAGGGATACATTTGTAAAGACGCTTTTGCCTTCATAACTTTTTAAATTGCACAAAGTTCCTAAATTCTGGAACTGTAAGTCTGCAAAGAGCAACTTTTTCATCTCCGATATTCCGTAGGTATACCGAAATACGATACGACGACAGGAACTTAAACAATATAATTATGATGTGTTTTGGTTCGCTGAAAATAGATTTGTTACTCATCAGGAAGCAACAGTATCAACCGTCCTACTTGCGTAGGAGAAAATATTAGGTAGGTCAGGTGTTTTAGTTTAAAGTCGATAACTTTTAATTATAAGTTTAACCCTTTATTGGGCAAGTAGATTTCTGCTTGTATAAAAATTCTAATTTTGTGCATACTGCACCCAGAAGTCTTTAGATATCACCTAGTACCTATATCACAAAATACTGCAGTATAACCAAAAACCCAAGTTTGATACTGTTGCCATATACCATATGGTTACCTGGAACGGTTATGGTAAAACCTTGTTGAGACCATATATTATGGTAACATTGACATTTGCAGTTATATGTGTATAGGAAGATGTTACCAAATTTTTGTAAATAACATCTTCATAAAAGTATATTTATTCTGGCTTTCAGAACATATACAGTGTGTCCCCGGATAGGTGAGACGACTCTTGCGAAAAGTAAAAAATTCTTGATTGAAATTTTCATTTTTTGGGATTCAGCCCTGCTTGGTTAAAGGCCAATTTCTAACATAATTTTCGTTTTGAAAAATCAAGTATGCCTTGGAAATTTAAAAAAAACTATTTTTCTGTAGAGTAAAGTGCCTTTTATGTGGCAAATACGACAAAAACTTATTAAGAAAAGTGGTTTAGAATCAACATTTAGGCCCTTACACCAAATTTCAAAATCCTCGGCCAACTTTGATCGGCGCCAAAATGGACATAACGTGCCGTCGCCGCAAGGCGAAGATATGTAAGTGGCATGCAACGCTTTCGCCGATTGTCGTAAAACGTTAATATTTTTTTTCTATCCGAGGGGTGACTTTTAATGTTTCCAAACGGTATTAGGGCGTTAGAAACGTTTATGTTTACAGTTCTTTAAAATCTGGTTAAGCTACGAGCTTTAATAACAAAGTTACGTTTAATATCTTAACATATCTTCAATTTAAAGCTAGGTGAATTATACATATTCTACTGGGTGCGTTTTTTGAAATTAGAAAATGGGACAAAAAATTTCGCCTCAGTTAATAATCACTACTTTTACTTTTAAGCTACAATAATTTGATAAATCGTATTTACAGTTCCATTTGGCTGGTCGCCCGAACTCGACTCTGCATTCTTTTCTGTTGGGTAGAAAGTATATAAATTGCCGCATGTATGTTACATCATCACTGGAGGACGGCTTGACTGATTTGGCTAATTTTTTTTGTTGTGTTTCTAAAGATCAGGACAAGGTTTGTATGAAAGAAAATTTTGAGAAAATCCACCGGAAAAGTCGGCAAATTCGGAAAATCAAAAAGATAATTTTCTATGGTATTTTTGTATGGGATTCGTATGCTTTCGTTTCTGAATGGCGTTGCCCGGGCGTAATATTACGTAAAACTATGCGTGTATGTTTTGAAACATGACTTTTCCATTGTTCTATTTCGGTTCTTCCATCCGGAAAAAAAAATCTATTTTTCCTAATTTTCCGAGTTTTTCACTCCCATCGATATCGATAAATATTTTCTTCTTAAAGTCCTTCTCCTATCGGAGGCTGGAGATCATCATCGATATGCGAACCTTATTTGCAGCTGCTCGGAACAGTTCGATACTGCTGCAGCCAAACCAATCCCTCAAGTTTTTCAACCAGGATATTCGTCTACGTCCAACATTCCGTTTTCCTTTTATTTTTCTCTGTATTATCAGTTGAAGCATGGCGTATTTGGTTCCTCTTGTTACGTGGCCTAGATATTCCAGTTTTCTCCCTTTTATTGAGTTTACCACTTCACACTCTTTATTCATTTTTCCAAGGACTTCTCTGTTGGTAATCCTATCGTCCAAGATATACGCCACATTCTGCGGTAGCACCACATTTCGAATGCTTGTAGTTTGTCTAAGTGGTTCTGTTTTAATGTTCACGCCTCTACTCCATACAACAATACAGGAAACACATAACATCGAAGCATCCACAATCTAAATTCTATGCTTATATTTCGGCTACATAGTAATTTCTTTAGTGAAACAAACGATGCTCTGGCAATTTCAATTCTTGTTCTTATTTCAGGTGTCTGATCCTCTGTTTGATCTATCCAGGCTCCCAGATATTTGTATGCCTCTACTTTTTCTATCAGCGCGTTTGTAATGTTTAAATTAATTTGGTTTTGTGATTAGCGTCCATTTAGTTTTATTAAGATTTATTTTTAATCCCACTTCATTACAGCTGTTATTTACCTTTTCTAAAATATATTGTAGATCATTTAAATTACTTGCCAATAGCATAGTGCCCTCTGCATATTTAATATTATTGATTGCCTCGCCATTTATAATTATACCCTTTTCCTCTGCTTCAAGGGTTTCATTAAATATAGCTTCACTATATATGTTAAAGAGCAGTGGGGACAGGATACAGCCCTGTCTCACTCCTCGACGTATCACAATGTCTTCAGTTAGCACATTTTCTACCCTTATGTTGGCTCTCTGTCCCCAATATAAGTTGTTAATGATTCTTATGTCTCTCTTGTCCATTTTTTTCTTTAAGAGAATTTCCAGGAGGGTATCGTGTCTAACCCTGTCAAATGCCTTTTCAAAATCAATGAAACAGACATACATGTCCTGGTTCATGTCTAGGCATCGTTGACTGAGGACATTAACTGCAAAAAGGGCTTTTCGAGTTCCGAGACCTACTCTGAAACCAAATTGTGTATCGCTTATATCCTCCTCTAATTTTGCATAGATTCTTTGGTGGATTATCTTTAAGAATAATTTCAACACATTGTTCATAAGTGCAATGGTTCTATAGTCAGTGCACTCTTTCGCACTAACTTTCTTCGGTATTAATACGAATGTGGATGTTAGCCATTGTTTAGGAATTATACCGGTTTCATAGATAGTGTTAAAGAGATTGAGAAGGATATCACTTGCGTCGTTATTGATAAATATCAATAAGTAACTATTCATATTTATCGATATGTGCAAAACCTGGAAATATTAAATTTAATATCGATACATCGATATTTAAAGAAGGGTATATCGATAAACGATATATATCGATAATATTATCGATATATCGTTATTTTCGCCCAGCCCTACCTACGACAAATATTTTTAACTGTTTTGAATACAGACTACATTTTAATTATTAAATACTTTATTTAAGTTAAATGTTTCATTAGTAAAGGTGACATTGTAATCTTTATTATAATATATTACCAAAGGTTAAACATTTTATTAAATATTTGTTGTTGTCGACTAGTATTTTCCATTATATTACTACTAGCAGTATTAACTACAACAGGTTGTGGCTGATTAAAATCTTCCAAACTTGTATCTATGATATCATTTTCATTTAAACATAAATTGTGAACAATGCATGCAGCTAAAATAATTTTGGCACATAGCATTAAATCTAAATTATCCAAAATTTTCGCAATTTTCCTTTCAGCAATCCAAAGGCATTTTCAACGACAACTCGAGTGGCAGAAATCCAATAATTAAATGTTTTGCCCTTATCCCGAAAAGGTGTAACTACCCATTCTAAGTTGGGTTATGCTGAATCATCCACCAAAAAGGTTATGTTTTCAACATTCTTATCATATCAAGCAGATTTTCTCAACAATCGGGCATCATGTAATGTAGCCCATTCACCACAAAACACATCAATGAATCGTTTTTCGTGTTCTAAGATAGCTTGCAATAATAAGCTTGGATAACCCTTCCTGTTGATATACGATTGTGGATCACTTTCTGATAAATTTATTTCAATGTGACTACCATCAACTGCACCTAAATCGTTTTCAAGGCGTTGCTTTCTCTTAAAACCCTCGTTAATTTCTAGTATTCTTTCTTCTGTTGGCCACTTTATGATTTGATTTAAAGAAATTAAGAAGTTTAATGCTCTCTGTAGGGTACGCTGATGGAGTATGTTTAACACCAACACGCATCGTTCTTTTCGTTTCGAGTAAAATAAAATACGTTTTGAGTTTAAAATGGTTTATTACCAACGTGCCCCTAATGCGGGTGCACACACGAGAGCTTGTACGAGAATACAGAAACGATACTATTTTAAGCATCAAAACTCAAATAATATCCGAAACAAATATCATGAAACAGAGCATGTCCTGTTACATGAAACTTGTGTACGCAACAATTTTTGCTCTCCTGTTTCAGAAACACATGTCTGCATCATCTCATTTGAATATACTTGCTATGCGTTAATGAATCAAATTTCCTGTTTCATGCAACGAGTTTCACGAAATTTGTTTCTCCAGTGTGTAATCGGCCTAATAGCGAAATATTACATTAAAATACAAAATAATACGTTGTTAATCGTGAATGTCTTTGAGTAATCAACGCTAAAGGCACTGTTGCATTTGTCCTAGCATTCACTTGGCAGTACGCACAATAGGTCTTTTTATAACTGCACTCGCGGTTTTAACAGCGACTCTTGGATGAGTTTCCAAAATGCGCTCTAGCTTCTATGCTCAGGAAGGAACATTGTCTTCTGCGATCAGCACAACGGCCACCCTTGAAATTTGTGAATAAACCTAAAATAAATAATGTAACAATATACAACAGCTATTTATATACTTTGTTAAAACTTGCCTATTATTTTGTAAGCTGTAGCGAAAATAAATTTTGTACTCTTCATTCGAGTAACTGACTAGGTACCACACTTTCTAGTGCCCATTTCTGCGTCTCTATAGATTTTCCCAGTAGAAATAAATTAATTCTGGGGTTATTATTATGAAACAAAATTTAGGTTATGTCAACGTTCTAGTGGTGCATCCAGGCTATATTACACGGTTTTAAATCCGCGTTCTTTTCGGAACAGTAATCGCTGGAAATTTTCGACTTTTTGACTCTCATTATTTATTGGTGATATCACGAAATAGTTGTAGTTACTCATATTTTCGAGTAATTACACTTATTAAACGAAAAGTGACGATGTTATTTTGACATATTTTAGTTAACAAGTTTCCTATCCGCGACCTCTATTAGCGAGCTAAATTTAATTAATTCTTATATTTTACCTGCCGTATAGGCAATCCTCAATGAAATTTGGCATCGTAGTTCAACGGAATTGGCGCTGGCGCATGCCACCAGAGTGCAGATGAATAGCGGCGTACTAAAGCCACTTATATATCTTTGCCTTAGGGGGAGGGCGCGTTATGACCATTTTGGCGCTGTATGGAGGGTACGTCGAAAAAATAGTCGCTCTATGGAGGTTAGACGTATATATATATATATATATATATATATATATATATATATATATGCGGATTTTTACAGCCTTATTGCCGCTTTTCGCTTCTTATACGCCACATTTTGCGATCTTCCTAATCACCGTCCTCTAGATTTCTTGATCGCATCGCTATTGCCATCTTGTCTTTTCATCGCGTACGTGGTCTTCCTTTTTTCCTCATTTGCCATGGAACCCATTCGTATATTCTTTAAGGCCATCTTGTGTCGAGCATTCTTCTAAGGTGTCCGTACCAGAGCAATTGTTTTTGTTCAATTACGTCGATAATTGATTCTTGTACATCCATACGTTCTATAATTGCGTATTCTGTTCAAACGGGATACTTCGCAGCTCCTCCAGTAATTGATTTCAATCGATTTTAGTCGTCTTTCACATTTTTATTTATCGTCCATACTTCTGAACCGTATGTTGATATAGGTACTTCGCACAATCGTTTTATATAACATTTTTTTTGTTTTTGTTATCTTCTTAATCCACAAGATTGGGTTAAGCAAAACTGAATCGTTCTAGTTTTCTGGGCCACTTTATTTAGAATGTCCGTGTTCCTTACTCCTTCGTTCGTGATTGTGACACCCAGATATTTATATTCTGTGCATTATCTTATAAAGCCCTTGTCTGTATATATATCTCTGATTTGACCACCTACTACCATATATTTTGTCTTATCCAAGTTAATTTGTAGACCCCATCTATTATACTCATCTGTTAATTTTCGTACCATATATTTCACAGTCTTCTAGGTCACCAGCGGTAATAATTTGATCATCCGCAAAGAGTAATGTATGCAAGATGTCGCCTGTCTCCTATCCGTATACCCATTCTTTGACCTTTTTTGGTCCAATTGTGCACTGCTTCTTGTATATATATATTAAATAAAGTGCGCGATATGGAACACCCTTGTCTTAAATCTTTGAAGCAGACAAATTTTTGTGAAAGTGTATTACTCATTTTTACCCTGCTCGTGTTGTTTTTGTAGAGTTGTTTAACTGCGTTCACATACACTCTCTTTGTTTTATTTCTTTCGAGAACTTCCCATAACTTATTAATTGGCACGCTGTCGTAAGCCTTCTTAATATCTATAAATATTAAATGTATTTCCCTATTATGTGCTATTGTCTTTTCTGATAATTGTGCTAAACAGAAAATATTATCTATGCAGGATCTCCCTGCACGGAATCCGCTTTGTTCCTCAATTTGTTCTACTTCCATTTCCAATCGTGTTTTTATTATGCGTCCGTACAGTCGGCCTATAGAACTGGTTACACTTATCCCTCTATAATTGGTGCAATCTTTCTTATGTCCTTTTTATGTATGGAACTTATAAATGCCTCTCTCCATTCTGAAGGAATTTCTTGTCCATGTAGACATTTATTGAATATATTTTTTATAACTTCCAGCGCTACTGTAGAGGCGTATTTCACCAATTCTATTGGACAACCTCCAGGACCTGGCGATCTTCTGTTTTTCATTCCCTGTAGCGCCCTTCAGATCTCTTCGACTGTCATTTCTTCATAGTATTCATACGTAGTATCCAAAGGTTCGTATTGTACGTTCTTGTATTCGTCTCTGTTTTCAGATAATAGGTTTTCATAATATTGTTTCCAAGTATCTATGGTAATTGGGTGTAGTGTATTTCTTTCATTCATTCCTAGTTGTTTAATAATTTCGAGATTCCTTACGAACACTTTGAAATTTGCCCACTCTTACAGCAGAACTACAAACAATTTTGGAATTTTATCTTTAACAAAAAATATCTGACATGTTAGCTGTAATAAAAAGCATTATTAAAGTCAATAGAATAGTGTTTTGTGACACAGTAATGAACAGAATATTTAATGAACACATAATTGCGTACTGCTGTTCTTTTTTCTTCATTTTTATATAGTTCATCTTCCTTATTAAATAATTCTTTTTAACTAAGAACATATTTTATTTTGAGGTTAACCTTTTTTGGTAGTTTCGTAATGATGCCTTGAGACTAACTTCGGTTAGATAAAAATTAACTATACTTGGCGCACCGAACAAATAGAGTGGTTTATGCAACCCAAATGACATATTACAGAGCTGACTGGATTAGTAGTTTAATAATAATTACTAAAGAATCAGAGATGGCGGTCCTTATAATTTAGACCTAATTTCAACTGACATTAAATAATTTTTTGAGGTTATGATACAAATAGAAACTTCGTCCAACCTAAAAAGCATGACATTTATGCACTTGTAATATGTAGGCATGTGGCCTTGCTCATGCTAAATATCACTATTGCCTACATATAACAAGTGCAAATATGGTATGCGTTTTAAGTTGGTCGAAGTTTCTATTTGTATGGCAACCTCAAAAAATAATTTAATGTCAGTTGAAATTATTAGGTCAAATTATAAGAACCGCCATCTCTGATTCTTTAGTAATTATTATTAAAATGTCAGCTTTGTAATATGTCATTTGGGTTGCATAAGCCACTCTATTTGTTCCCTGGGCCAAGTATAGTAAAGAATAAGCGCATTCTGACGACACAACGGTTGTACAACTGTAATTATTGTTAGATATCACTTACGTAGTTACCTACTTTCCTACTACATTAATTACTCTTTAATTTATTTTACTAACGTCATCAAATAATGTTTATTCATTCATTTGAACAAAATATAAAAATAATTAAACTGGGGTTGTGCCGTCTGAATGCCCCCAATGTATAATGTGTTGCCTATCTTCCAATGATAAAGTGGGCGGACCATTTAGCTAACAATATGGCCACATTGCATTATAAATGAACTTCACTGTATATTTTAATATCTTTTCGATAGAAAAAATTGGTGCTTAAATTCTGCTTTGGTCGAATGCAGAAACTTATGAATGTGTATTGTATGGACATCGATAATTTCTCAAATAACTTTTTATAGTATTTAATAATTCAAGGAAAGAAGTAATATTTAATTCCTATATAAGTAACGTTTTTGTTGCTAATTAGTATACCTAGCGATTTCCAATCAAATTCATTTTTATACACATTTTGTGGAAATAAAGTAACGGATAAATTCATTAACTTCGTTGATATTCATTTTTATGAAAACATCTCGAAGGGGTGTGCGATTATGACCATAGGGAATATTTTCAGTTTTTATGTAATTTGTTTTTCATGTTATGATTTCATCGACTTATTTTTCAATGGCAACCTGTATTTTTAATTTTTTATTTTGGTAGTACTTTTTGTGTTATTTTCAATGATATAACATTTTCAATATGTAACATCTGAAACAATCCAGAAAAATGGTCTTTAAGTATTAAAAATCAATGAAATGAGCAAGAAAATTTAGTTACTGGTGGATAAAACAAAAAAGATTAGTTACATGTCAGAATTAAACAATTTGTAAATGTCATTACAAAATAAGCGTGTTTTTTTTCTAAATTAGAATTTACCTTTAGCAAACTATTTTATGAATAAAAATGGAAAAATTAAGGAAAACATATATAATTGCAATTTTTATTATTTATTATTGTATTTTTCAATTGTTTTTTAAATTTCAATAAAAACGAATGGGTCGTCAATGACTTTCCGTCAAACGTAGGTAACTAGATTTATTTGCCCATTTCATTGCTTTTTAATATTTAAATTTTAAAACCATTTTTTTCGATTTTTTCAAATGCAGCATATTGAAAATTTTATATCATTGAAAACCACATAAAAAGCACTACCAGAATCAATAATAAAAAATACTAGTTGTCATTTAAAAAAAAGTCGATGACGTCATAACTTTTAAAACGTATGACATAGCAACATAAAGGTGGTTGTAGTGTATGTCCTATAATTAAAATCGCTATAACCCTTCAAGATTTTTTCACATATAATCTCATAAGAGCATTCTTTCCGGAAATTTTTTGAGTGCGTTCCAACAACGTCGTATTAATTTGCCCGAGCGGGACGCGAGGGCAAATTAGGAAGTTGTTGGAATGCACGTAAATAATTTCCGGATATGAATTAATGCTCGAATGCAGATTCGGTAAGAAAATCGTAACGACACAAACCCTAAAAAGAAGTAATGTCTACCTAGAAAAAATTTCCAAGAAATTTTGTTGTTGTCTTGGTTATGGCTAGTGAACTAATTTTTCTATTGGTCATTAATGAGTGTCGTACGATTTTCATAGAAATTAATATTAACAAAGTAAATGAATCTATCCGTTACTTTATTTCCACACTGTATACTGCAATTCTTTCCTTTTGATAAATTCACATACTTAAAACGATACCTGGTTATAAACGTTGCTACATGTAAGTAGGAAATGCTGTATTTGGAACTTTGTTCTGTAAGCAACCTTAAATGAATAAATAAATATACCGTGACAACTTTAACAGAAATGTCTGGAACATCACAAAAACAGTAAGCTGGTAGAGCATCCATTCAAACTGAGTATTATGGACAAAGTCAACATTCGATTGCAAGATGAACCAACTAAATCGACCCAAAGACTTGATCAAGACATGGATTCTAACTATATGGTGCTTGATGTGCTATTCTAAAGCAATATGTAAATATAATGTACATCTACAATTTGAAAACTAATACATGAAGAGCTTCAGATTTAAATAGATTGGTTTTGTACTGTAAGCGTTTCTAGAACAATTATTATTAAGCAATGACAATGCTTTGACTTTGGACTAAATTAGCTATTGGGTTCAAAACAACATCTTCAATTATTTATGCATTACTGGGCAGAACCTTATATCCTATTTCTGAGGGTGTAATGTGGCACTTTACAGTCCAAGGACTATAAAGTACTTTACGGCCGGCTAAGCTACAATAAGGTTAGTGTGTTTGTCAGTTTGACGAGCGATGACATCGTAGGTTACCAACATTTATAAATCTGGTTTTAATTGTAAATATTCCCGTCGGTACACAATATTGTATGTGCACTTCGTGCATAACTAGCGTTTATGGCCCTTGTCGTGTTGCAGCCCACACGAGCCATACACGCCTTCTTTTGCCCTTGGTACATAGATGACCCTTATGAATCGACTTCACGATGACGAATTACAACAGGGATATATTTTGCACTAGAAGCATGCAACATTTCTAATAGCTCAAACTATTCTACATTATCTAACGTAATTGTGTGAGACCTTGAAAGCCTACTTTTTTATACTGTTACTGAAACTCTCAATATTGATTTTGTTCATAATCTTTCAGAGCTTCAAGAAAGAATCGCGGCAGCATATAATGCGATACCACCAAAATCGCTGCAAAAATCTTCGAATGTATGACACGACGAAGTATTTTGTGCTTGCACGAAATTTCCAAAACGGTGCCAACAGTTGGTGTCATGTTGCTTTTTTTTTAGTTAAATATAAATTACAAAATTTAGCACATAATCAGCAAACCTGCTATAAAAGAAAGAGTTTCCTTAAGTGTTTTTGGCCTTGAAGATTTCTTTAATTGCCCTGCCATTAGCTTTGCCCCTAATTAGAGAGATCGTTATCTATGAACAACTTCCAAAAAGGAAAGCGTTTTCGTGACTCACGGGCTACCCAATCTGCTTGTCCATTGGTTGGTATTTTGGAGTGGGGGTTAGTAAAGGATTTATTAATTACCTGTGAATTTAATAATTATGTTAAAACTGAGAATGGGTTTATGCAATTGCAAGTGCTAAGCGATTATTGAGGAATAAAGTGCAAGTGCAACAAGTGTGTTTCCTTTTGAGTTTCGGCAGATTACAAATTGAACTTTTAGTTGGTTAGTTTTGTAATATTAAACACATTTTGAAGAAAAATCAAAATTATCAACATAAATATGAACGCCCGCAACAGCAACTCGTCTTCAAAGACAACACGGTGAGTAAAACGTTTTATATCTTATCCATGTTTTTTTTAATTCGTCTTGCATTTTGCTTGTGCAGGTTCCCAAACTAGAAACGAACATAATTATTATAAAAATCCTTTACAAAGCATATCTTATATTTTTGCAATCATTTATGCCCCCTACATTTGACGAGCCGGTCAGTATGTATTTCAGTAAAGGTGAACGATAGAACTACACTAAAACACGCTGTTATTAACTAAAAGTTTTATTAGTATCTATGCAGTTTCTGTTGGTTTGTATTTCAAAGTTTAAAGTTTTTTCTGTTTTCTACCATTAAATTAGAATATTATTCCATAGAGGGGTGGGTATACATTCTTCGAGTAAAACTATTTTAAATTATATAGGAAAAAGTTGTTCAGTTGCATGAAATTTCTGAATTGTTAAATTGATTACGTAGACTTCCATAACACCCTGTATTTGGCGATATATTACAACTGTTTACAAAAAATTTTTTTCAATAAAATATATTGATGTCTTCACAATTTGTATAAATCAGCTTTTACTGCTTTGTGTATATATTTTTCATGTTTATCTTGGTAGTAGAAATGAAAGAAGCTCTAGAAAGCGTTAACAATAGCTAGAGCTACAGATAGTTTTTTTTCGCGTTGGAAGCATTATCTACATAATTAACTTTTATTATTACTGGATATAAAGAGAACCTTGATATCCCCTTTTCCCGAGCTTTTTTAGATACTTTTTTTACTACTTCAAAACTATTTTAGTTTATGTTAGTGACATTTGTTGCAATTACCTTTTTCTAAATATAGGTCGGAACAGGACGTTTGGGCGCCGGCGTTTCGGCGCCAGACGTGAAATGGGTTTCTTATGTTATGGGGCTTCATTTTTTGATAATATTCTAGAAGACATAATTTTCTACAACTTTTGTTTACATTTTTATATGTAAGCAAATTAAATATCGATGTCTTTGTGATTATTGTTCAAACAACAGTTGTACAAAATTATGTCTTCTATAATATCCATAACAGCTATGTTTCTCCTAAAATACAGGGGTAAGGAGATAATGCAGCTTTGAGCGCCATTTTGAATAGAAGAATATACCAATTTTGTTAAATTTACTTTAAATATTCAAAAATTTAACGGATAATCTCAAGCAACGCTTTGCAAGTTCATTGGTATTTTTTTTGCATGAAATTATTCCAGCGCCCAAACGCCGTCACCCAATCGCCGTTGGCCAACCGCTGGCGCCCAAATGTAAGGTACTGTAAGAAGGTGACAAAATGAGAGCTTATAGAAAAATTAAGCTAAAGCTAAACTGATTATACAGAATACTCCGCAGATATCAAGGTTGTGCTCAGTTAATCGTGGAAAGGTGCTCACAAGTCGTTTAAGCCCAACAAAGTATAATTCCTAAAATTTTAATATATTGTAAAAATAGCCAATTTTCCTTTTCCTTCAAAGTCCGGTCCAGTTGCCCAAATAGCCCAAAATTCGGATCCGGCTCGAAGGACCAATGTAATAACTAACCAAGTCCACTGTGGACATTTTTAGTTTGTAGAACCAGGTTATTTTCTTGACAGGAAATGGAACTTATGTTCGTTGTTATAAGAGATATATATAGATATAAGAGATTATAAGAGTAGGATGGTCAGGCCAAACCAACCCTTTACAGACAATTTTCGCCTTCGTCAATCACTATCATTGCTAAAAGTATATTGTATTAAATCTAACATTACATAGGTTATATACAGTACTATGAAGGTAACAAACTCTGGATCGTGTTTATATACAGGGTGAGGCAACATTTGCAATATTTTTGATACCATACGCTACGTTTTATTTTTTACCAATTATATTTTACGGCACACTCTTTTGTCATCATCATGAATTTTTCCAAATGGCACTTTTACTTTTTTCATTAAATCTTATTTCTTTTTAGACCTTTCACGATTTTTTTCTAATAATTACTTGATACGTGATAATTTTGTGATAGAACTGTCAACATCTTCTAATTGTTTTTGTTTCCTACTTAATTCATTTCTGCACATATAATTAGCAAGACACTCTTGCATTTAAGTCATTTCAAGTCTTGCATTTTAGTGAGAAAATGTGCCATCCACGGCTACGATTTTTTGTAACTTCGTAAATAAAATTTAAAAGAGGGTCAGAATTGACGAAAAAATTTTTCGAAATTAATATGGCAAAGCTTGCAAAACAGTGTGCCATAAAAAAAAGCAATTCGCTACACAGACCTTTAGAATACTAGGACACTTTTCGGCTATAATGCATACCATCAAGAATATATGCAAATATCGTGTTGCCTCACTTTGTATAGATATACGAGTATAATGTCTTCCAAAAAGATGTGGCTCTTTTTATTGTTCATTCTTTTTTTAAAGTGTGTGCTTCATTTATAACTAGTTTTAGGAATAATACTTTCAATTGTTTTATGGTTTGGGGGGAAGTGGAATTAATTTACATGAGCTATACAAACTACGTTTATTTCTATTTTTTAAGTTAAGAGAATAACATTAGTTTTTTCAAAGGGCAAATATAAAGTTTTGATAAAAAATATAAACGAAATCAACTAAGTATTTCTTTTACTAAGATTTTATTAAACTCTATGCTCTGTCTATTTATCTTAAATACAATCGTGTATCTGTGAAGTGATTACACAAAATTAGCATTTTAGTAGTTTATTTGCAACCCATATCTTATAATTTGATTTGAGGTGTATTATGGGGATCATAAGAAACTATAGCTTTTTATAATTCAAAAAGTGTAATTTACAATACAGATTAATAATTAGTAATTCAGAAAGCCTTAATTAATTTTGAGAAAGCATCAATTGTAATTTAGAAAGCTATAATCCAGATACCATTTTTATGGAGAATTATTATGTAGATACAGTGGATACATAGAATGTGTGTAATGTTTGCAATAAATGTAGTATTTTTTTATTAAAACAGGTGGATTTAAATTTTTTATTGTCATATTTTGGTTGAAAATAAATTAACCTTAAAATTGTTCATCATAGAATTCAAGACATTGCTATATGCTTCTATTAAGAGCCTTTTACACGTATCAACTTGACAACTATAAACTCACACTGTTGAGGAAACGGAAACATAAATATCCAGCAAACAGCAAACTTTAGATTGTAACTTATTTGAAGTTTATTTGATGTTGAATTGTTCGTTTCCACAACATGACTTACTCGTAATAGTTCATATAATAACTTGATTCAAGATATGTTTAAAACTTAAGGTCACTATATCAATAAGGTACCGCCATTAGTGATTTTTTATATCTATCCTTGTCGCACAATTTTCTCTAACTGGGGATAAAAACACATAACCTAACAGATTCCTCACTTTACAAGTGCCATTACACCAAAAAGAAAATCCCCAAAAACTAGTGGCTTCCCTATTGCACTTGGGAAATTTGTATTTGTTATCCTTATCTCACAATTTTCTCACATTTTCAAGCGAGGAATGGAATGGCGGTACCTTATTGATATAGTGACCTTATTAAAACTTCGTTTACAGCGCCTCTGGTATTTGCAAGCCCAATTAAACCAACGAGCGGCAATTTTGAAATTTATAAATCACAAAATGCAGGCAAATGTTGCTTATACTTATTACTATGATCCGACTCAAAATCGGTACCCGATAAAGATACAGATTTGCTGGTGATATGCAATAATTCCTAAAGAATCATTTAAAATACAGGCAGTTATAAATAACATAAAAAAACGTTAATATCAACAAGTATATTAATGTATATAGTTGATATATTCGTATGAAGTAACAGGTTAAACGTTAAATGGTACAAGTTACATACATAATGCTTTCATATAATAGTCGTCTTGCGTTCCACCTTCGGGGTTAATGAATATAGTAAAACGGTGAAGCAACTGCTTCATGAATACGCCGTGGAGTTTAGACAATAAATTCAAACACAATTAGAAACAAAGAAGTAAAAATATAAAGCAACTTACGTTATGTGAATGGTATAGGTTCTCCACACCACAACACAAGTTTCTCTTCAAATCTAAGACTTCTTAGATACACAATAAAAAAGAAGTCAGGAAGAACTCTTAAACGCAAACGAAGTTACAGCCAAAATGTAAATAACGTTTCAGACTAGTCATGACGTTTAGCAGACCTCAGCAGGAGTTCCGTCAAAAGTAGCAGCATTTAAATTGTGCAGGGGTAAGCTATAAAACATAGAGCTCTGACAAAAAAGCGCTGATACTGACATCTGTGGATTGAAAGCAAAGTATACAGCATAGACATGAACCACAGCCAAGGCCTTCCATTTAGCTGAAACATTTTTAAAAGTTTAGTTATTTGTAATAAGACAAAGGTATAATATGTAACTACTAGCAGTCCAGTGAGACAAATGTCTCATTTAATAAAACAAAAAAGACCGTTTTGCAAATAGAACGCGTATTCACCACAGGTACGTATATTACGTCATTGTTGGTAGCAAACTACCAGTCGCATTCGCCTTGATAAAATTTGCCTAGAATCTAACCTAAAAAGTTAGGATTATAAATAAGATAATAATTAGTGTTAGAGACTGAAATTCGGTTCCTGAGCTGACATGACCATTCCAAACATAACTTTAATAACTTTTTTCTCTATCTCTCACGGTTTGGCTGCTGAAACAGCGTCCCGGACGGACGGACGGACAGACAAGTCTATTAGATAAAGGATAAGGCACATTCGTTGTTGCATTTAAAATTCTGTATTGCTCGTATTGACATAAAAATCAGCATTCATCGTATTAAAAAATACTCATATTTAAGAATAGCAAAGAGCGCGGGGTATTATAAATGCCTAATGAGGAAATTACCACTTTGGTTGACGTAATAAGATTTTCAACTAAAACAGCGAATAAAAATTAATGTTTTATTAGAACGTTATATCATCTAGAGTGATATTTTTCTCATAAATTAAAAAAAAATCAGAAATAAAGATAGTTTACTTATGTCGCAACTTTAAATGTATTCTATTTCTCGCTATACTTCAACAATTGAAAAATATTATATTCCTAAACGTGGATTTTAATGATGCACAAACTTTTATAAAAAGTTTTTTTAGAAATCAAAAATAAAGAAGAGTCCTATATGTTACATACGTTTTGGAAGACCCTTTCTATGTAAAGTTGTACGACGTCACTATCTCTCTATTGACACACCATAGGTACTATTACTCTAAATATTTATTTATTATGGTCCATTCTTCTGACATGCGACATGCTGCACTATATCAATTTCTTCTTTTTCTTAATTTATTCCTTTTTAATTCTGTTCATTCGTGTAGGTCGACACTCGACAACTTCTGCAGAACTCTATTTCACTTGCATTGATCTTGCTGTTGTTATTTTTTATGATATAATTTTCTGATTTACATATCATTTTGCTACCTATAATAAACTCGTTTGGTATTACTAGTTTACCAGTTTGTTTATTTGTGTCGGTATAAACTCAAGCATTTGAACGTTTCTATTCCTATTTTTAGGGAATCCCCGATTTATTTTCAGTCGTATCCTGTCTATTGGCCGTACATTCTTCTTTAACTTCTGTATAATGCAACTGAAGTCGTCATGTGCGAAACTAGCTATAAAGGGATTCACTTACGATTGGGACTGCCAAGGATTAAGTTTCTACCCCAAATAATAGTCCGAACAGTGTCGGCGATATGGGTTAACCTTATAATAGTCCTTTTGTCGTATAGAATGGTAATATATGATTTTCCACTCTGGCTGTTGCTTTATTTGTTTTGTATAAGGTATTTACAATATTTTTTTACGTCGTGAATACTTCTCTGCATTGATTTGATGATTTTGCGTGGATTCTTGCTTGAGTTCACAAAGCGCAAGGCACATTAAGCCAGAGAATTCTGGGTGTTTGTTTATCCACAAAGACTAAGCGGTCCAAGTCGAAATTATATCTTAATAAGATTATACTACCTTATTATTGCATCAACTTGTAAACTCTTCTCACGATTTAACAAAAAATATTGCACATGTAGCTAGTACCGAAAGTGTTTCGAAATTGCCTACTAGTCCTGTAAAGTCTCACTTCCAGTACTTGTTACGTAAATAACTATAACCGTCGTGAGTGAAGGAATGTTTAGGGCACCGTTTCAGACTTACCAACACACCCCGCATAACTACCCGCGGTAGTTGACATACGACTGATGATAGGCTGACAAGGAGTACTGGGCTAAAGTAACAGTCACGAAAACAATAATTTAGAGTTATTTGTGTTTTGTATTACATCTTCAACCTTTTATCGGAACGTTATGCCAATTAAGTTTACTCCAAAAACAGTAAAAAATTACAATTGCAATGTGTTTGTTAAATCATGCTTGAAGCTGAAAATTCAACTGGATAATCTTCTTTCAGAGTACCAACAAACAGAGACAGAAGACGTGGAAGCTCCATATTTACCAGAAGCCTAAAATTGAACCTGAACGAAGATTTCATCCTCAGTCTAATCAGGAGCGGCTGCGACATCAACGAACCTTGCGAAGAGGAGCTGCAACCATTGCACTTGGCTCTAAAGCGATCTTCGTTGCCCATAGTTTACGAGCTGATAAAGTATGGAGCTGATGTAAACGCCCAAGACGACTGGAAATGGACTCCTTTGCAGTACGCTGTACGGAGTGGTAATTTAGAAGCGACTTGCATGTTGTTGTTTAATGGAGCTGATGTTACCATAGCAGACTGCGGAAACAAAACGCCCCTGATAAATGCCTTGGATCTGGACCGAGAGGATATTGCTGAGGTGCTGATTAATTATTACAGCGATTTTTTCCTCCACCAGCATTTCCAATGCCAGAGCCCTCGATTATGAGTTATGGAATAGAAGTCGCTTGGCTGTGGATTTAGTAAAGGCTGGTGCCGATGTTAATGTATCTAGAAATGATAATACTACCATCGTTCGTTCGTTTAAGCATTACCGACATAACGAATTATTTAAGGCGATATGGCCTAAGCTAGACCAAGAACTTCTCCTAAGCAAACGTCCTTGTTTTCTAACGTTGTACCTGAGCGAATGCATTTTCCCCCCTGATCAGTGGTTGGAATGTTTGTTCCTGATACTTTCCTCTCCTGTCGCACCGGATCTCATAGAAGAATGCGAGAACTCTATGAACCTTCTATTTCCTTTTATGTCATTCCTCTTGCACATTTTGAACGAGAACAAAATCGATGAAGGCAACAGATTGGCCGTGATTAATCTCTGTATGTCTTTGGGAGCTAGGGTCAGACTTTTAGACATGAATTACGTCTTGGGCTTTGCCAGACATAAGTCTAACAGCGAAGTCGAATCGATTATCTACTGTGGAGACATTGACATCAACGGTTACGTTCCGGAAAGTATTCGTGCACAGACCGCTTTCGTCTTGGGATTGGACGAAGAAAAGGATTCTCGCGCAATTTTCGACTTTTGCAAAATTCTCATCCGAGCAGCGCCCAATTCCCAAGTGTCGGATTGTGTTATCGACACTTTGAGATATTTTTCGGTGCCACGCTGTATTAAAAAAGAGTTAGACGACCTGTTCAAAGAGCGATTTGGCGGCGACGCACAGCTTGGTAAAAAATTTGATGAAATTCCTGAATTCCCGTCTTTGGCCGAGCTTAGTAGAAACGCTGCACGTAAATATTTGAAAAAGGTTTATTTAATAGAGAAACCGTATCACTTCCACGACATTGTAAAGAAATTACTAGTGCCAAATAGAGTTAAGGATATCATTGGATTTAAAATGCCTATTTATTAGTTTTTCGATCAGTGATGAGTGATACTGTGTAGACTATATGGACATTTGTTTATATTAGTATGTTTTGCTGTGCCGAAACATGGCTTGCTAATAACATTAAGAATGTGAGAATACTACTAGAAGAAAAGCTAAAAAATGTTGATCGGTTACCATGTGCAAAACGTGTAACACTTAGCTTTATAAGACAATTTCATTAATTATAATTAACGTGAATATTTACTTCATAATCGTCATATATGTAATAACGGTATGTTTTTCAAAATTGTAATCTTCGTGTTGTAAACTTATTTAATTTATTTGAAATTGCAAATAAAGCTATTTTTTATAAAGCTTTGCCTATTTTGTTATAGACATTCCCTAACCCCAAGTGATGTTATTGTGTGAATATTGGAAAATAGCAGTACTGCTTCTACTAATACCTACAATCAGTAGTAAGTGGTAACAGAATCACAAGCTGAAATGTATGTTCACTAATTTAGTAAATCGTGATATTATTGTTACAGAGTGCAAGACGTTTTTGAGGCGTCGTCTGATAACTGTCATCTGATGTTTTGCAGCTTCTTTAGTTTTTGGCATTTGGCAATTTCTGTAAAAGATCGTTACATTGTGCATGCATTTGATTTTAATCTACTACTTTCTGTAACTTTATTGTCAATTTCCTTGTTCTGCTAGTGTATTACAGGGAATATGATATTACGATTCTGCTACGGAATTGTTGTAAGGTTACTGACACTTCGGTTTTCTAAATGTACTTTAAACTTACTAAAAATTCACTGCACACTGCTAAAAGTTTTCTGACAGCTTGTTATTTATTAAAAATTAGCTACAAGCTTACTAAAGCAATATATTAAAACCAAATATTTCCTGTAAATTTCTAGATGATTTACCTACTCGAAGCAAACTCTGTCGTAAACTCTCTATAATTCATTTGCGGAAATACTGCGAGGTTGCTAAAAATGTTTTTCAGAAATTAACTCAACGCCCACTAAAATTGTTATAGTGTTTGCTAAGGATTTGCCAAATATTCACGGCAACTGACTACGGTTTAGATATTTGATTTTAAACTTTCTCCATCTTGCAAAAACTGATTACAAGATTACTATAATTTTGAAGTTTATGTCAATGTTATTTCATTTGAGTTCAATTGGGAAGCATTCTTTTGTAAGGGTTTGCAATTTTTGTAAGCCCATTTTTCCCGTCATCTAGGATTTTTCGCCAATATCTTTTTATTGGCACATATAAGGCCACATCCAGGGGTTGAGAAATGTGAGTTAAATTTGGAAGGATACAAATAAATGCAATAGATTTTTTTCAGCCTACTGTAAAACTTCTGCAGTAAAGTGACTGGATAAATTATCCCCAAGTAATACTACGCGGCTATTTAATTTTCGTGTATAAGGTATAAACATACTTTTAAACCAGTCTGTGAATATTACAGAATCAAACCAACCACTTCGACTTCTATTATACCGTGTATGTGGAGGTGCCCCCTCCACCCACGACAACCAAAGATGTTACGGTAAATAGGGAAAAATTCATGTTATAAAGTAAGTTATGAAAATGGCAACTATTTTGTTTGACAAGTGACATGTCTTTAATGAAATAATCAAAGCGAGTTTTCATTTTTTTATATTTATATTTCCTAAACAAATTTTTTTTATATTTAATGATGTTAACTAGTTAGTAGAACAGTGGGGACTATAGCGGCCATTTTGTTTTTAATCGGATCAATTAAAAGTCAATTAAACCGCGAATTAAACCGCGAATCAGATGCTCTAATTAATGTCGCGGATTGACCTAATTATTTTTGATGTGTGCTACTGATTTTATTACGCATTAGCTTCCGATTAAATTACGCATTAGATTTTTTAATTTGCTTCTGGAATTACGCGTCGGACTTCGGCGGCCATCTTGGATTTCTGGCGGGAATATTTGAAATTTGAATTTTTTCCGAATTTTTCTAAGTTCCCATATTTGAATTTGAATTTCGCGGTGTGTCGGCCATCTTGGTGCGCGCGCACTTCTCACGGCGGTTGTTTTTAAATTTGAATTTTCGCGGAAATATTTGAAATTCAAACTGGTGGATCTATCTCGCTCTTCGAAGCTGCTGTCTCTCTCTTGCATTCACTCGCGGAAATATTTATATTTAAAAAAAGCTATTTGCGTCGGGCCCCCAGTGGGATTCGAACCCTCTACGTTTGCATACACATTGGGCTCACATCGATCGATGCCGCTAGACCACGGAGCGCTACGGGATTTAAAGGGTTTGAACGAAACGCCATTTCGCAGCTCTACAGTCACGCCGCTCGAATTTTAAACAACTTATTTTTTCGAAAATTTAAATTTTAAGAACTGAAATGTGTTCCTTGATGTGATTAAAGGTATATGCAATTTTTAAAAAATTGACTTCGCCCGCGATTTCGTCATAATTAATTATTTTATTTTTATCGTTAGGCCCGGTATTACAAAACAGCCAGTGAAAGTTTGCACTTCGGATTCTGCGAATATAGTCCTGAAATAGTTTAAAAATATACTCAAAAATGAATTACTTATTTTATATAGCGAGATCATAATTACGCGGCGGTTATTTTCAATTTTCAACATAAAATGTGTAATTATTCGCAATGGTTTTTGCAGCACAGACAATGGAATTTGCTATGATATCACCGACTCTGTAGAACTTTCTATTTCGTCATCCTCAAATGGCTTAACCGGTCGCATATTTGAGTTCGCTAGATGGCACAACGCGGACCTGGAATGCCGGGCTCTGATTGGTCGCCAACTTCGTGTAATTCTTGAATGACGTTTGAATTTGAACCGATGATTCTTATTAGTTTTAATTTTATTGTAATCTTTTTTTTACTTACGTAAGTGCACTTGTTGCATATTAGCACCAATAAATATCTATCTATCTATAGATAAACAGACAAGATTTACCCTGTTTTGGTGTTAAGAAATCATCCGATTCAGAAACTACTTAAGCTGAATTGTATGAAACAATAAATAAGTAGTTATACTTATTTATTATTTTGAATTTCGTTGTCTTTTAATACGTGTTGGAGTCGCTGCTTATATTATTTTCTTGCAAAGCTACTGCAGTTTGTGTTGATGTACTTTAAAAGATCTATGAAAATTTATTTTTGTTATAACCTAAATTTTGTTTTCA
Source organism: Agriotes lineatus (assembly GCA_940337035.1). Classification (NCBI taxonomy): domain Eukaryota; kingdom Metazoa; phylum Arthropoda; class Insecta; order Coleoptera; family Elateridae; genus Agriotes; species Agriotes lineatus. The sequence goes on along the minus strand of CALNHX010000070.1, from coordinate 8,501 downwards.
ATTGTATTATGTTCATATTATTTTTGGAATGTTTTAGCGCTAATATATGAGTGACTTAACAAATATTTGTCCGTTATTTTAATTTTAAAAAAAGCTTCCTGCGATGTCCCATGGCTGGAGTCGAACCAGCGATCAAAGCAAAAAATTTCCATTAAACGATGCTAGTTACAGTTTAAAAAGGACAGGCCAGATCTAAAAGAACACGAGTTGATGTCGAGACTAGAGAGAGAGATCCGGCAACAATGTACCTATTCAGAAAATATAACCTTAAACTGAAAACAACCTAACCTAGCAGAAAAAGTGTCAGTTTGCATTAGGGGAGTTTAGTTGCCGCAGAGGTACTGCCAACAAAATTACTAGATGGTCATACAGCATCTCACATAAATTGTCACAAAAATCGACATCATGTCATATAAATTATACAAAAACTGTCATCATGTCACTTGAAATTATACAAAAAACGCCATTTTTACTAAACACACGACGAAAATTGAACAAAAATCACACAATTACAAGCCATCTCACATAAATTTTCACAAAAATCGACATCATGTCATATAAATTATACAAAAACTGTCATCATGTCACTTGAAATTATACAAAAAACGCCATTTTTACTAAACACACCACGAAAATTGAACAAAAATCACGCAATTACACGCCATCTCACATAAATTTTTACAAAAATCGACATCATGTTACATAAACTATGCATAATTTTGCAAATGTTTTACACTTTTTATAAAATGCATCGCTCAAAATTAAAAGAAATAGCAATTTCATTGAAAAAATCTACTACCACAATCATTTCGATAAACAAAATTCAAAAAATCTTATACTTTTGACGGGAATATATGTTAGTTGACCACAAATTAACATAATTTTTAAATAAAAACGCGCAATTCGTTGAAAAAAATATTCTGACACCACCAAAACACGCAATTTCATTGAAAAATATATATATGTTGTCCACAAATTAACATAAATTGAATAAAAACACGTAATTTTGTTGAAAAAATGTTCTGGCTGTAAATAATTTTGCAAATGTTTTACACTTTTTATAAAATGCACCGCTCAAAATTAAAAGAAATAGCAATTTCATTGAAAAAATCTACTAACACAATCATTTCGATAAACAAAATTCAAAAAATCTTATACTTTTGACGGAAATATATGTATGTTGACCACAAATTAACATAATTTTTAAATAAAAACGCGCAATTCGTTGAAAAAAAATATTCTGACACCACCAAAACACGCAATTTCATTGAAAAATATATATATGTTGTCCACAAATTAACATAAATTGAATAAAAACACGTAATTTTGTTGAAAAAATGTTCTGGCTGTAAATAATTTTGCAAATGTTTTACACTTTTTATAAAATGCACCGCTCAAAATTAAAAGAAATAGCAATTTCATTGAAAAAATCTACTAACACAATCATTTCGATAAACAAAATTCAAAAAATCTTATACTTTTGACGGAAATATATGTATGTTGACCACAAATTAACATAATTTTTAAATAAAAACGCACAATTCGTTGAAAAAAAATATTCTGACACCACCAAAACACGCAATTTCATTGAAAAATATATATATGTTGTCCACAAATTAACATAAATTTGAATAAAAACACGTAATTTTGTTGAAAAAATGTTCTGGCCCCGTCATTTCACTTAAAATTTTACAAAACTGCCATCATAACACTTGAAATTATACAAAATATATGTATGTTGATCACAAATTAACATAAACCTGAATAAAACACACAATTTCGTTGAAAAATTTGCAAATGTTTTACACTTTTTATAAAATGTGTCGCTCAAAATTAAAAGAAATCACAATTTTTAAATTATATCACGCCATTATGAAATCGTAGATTGATTTTTTTGAAATTTTACACTTTGTAACTGTAAAATAACTTCAAATACTAATATTTTAGCTTTAGATTTTGTAATTATTGCAGATTCGTGAAAAACAAAAGCAGAGTAGAAATAAAAAACACAAACACTTTGTAATAAACAAATATATTGTTCTTATTTCGTATAATACTTAATAATATAAATATAAATGTACAGCAGAATGTCTTATTTCTAAAAATTCGCTAGCAATTTACAAAACTGTAGTTTGAGGTGCACGACATTTCAAATTAAAAAGACTGCAAGTAATAAAATCAGAATTTCATTGTGTAATTTTAAAGTTTAAGATGCACCCAATCTAGAATTCCCTTCGTTTTTGGTGATGATGACATCTGCCTTAGAGGCGTTTTTCTAACGGCCCTTTTTTGGAGGCGTTTCCTTATCGATGTTCTTCTGACTGAACCTTTTTGATGTGGACTTGGATGAGTAGCTGGTGTTTTTAATTTATATTCTAAATCAGACTCGCAGTTATCAGTTTCCATTCCGGTTTTTCCTATAGTACCAGTCAGGGTTGGCTTCTTTTGCTGTTTAGGTTTAGCTAGCAGCACATTAGGAACGTTAAGGACTTTGATGTAATCAGCAAACTGTAGGCGTCCGGGTGGATTAATAGTTTTTCGAGGCCGCAGAATGTCGTGAATTAAATCGACTATGTTAGACGCCGGTAAAATTTTACCCTTTATAGTAACGGTGCCCTTGTGATCCCAGTTCACATCGCTTGAGGTACTCAAAATGCGTAGGAAAACTTCAGCTTTTTTCTTAAAAGTTTTGGGAAGTGTAGATAAAATAACGGCATTTGATAGGCTGTCACTGGTTGTTTCAATAGGTATTTTGATTGGCTGCCGCGCCTGGTTTGTGAAATGAAGGAATCGTTGTAAAACCTGATTGTACTGGATCCATTTATCGTGATCAGTTAATTTAGACTTTAAAACTTTTTGCATTTCGTCATCAAGCTGTGATAATATATTTTTCTCCGCATCATCGCCAGACTTAAGACGTTGGACAAATTCCGGCGATACAATCAACATCTTCCGTTCTTTGTCCATTTTAGTCGAAAAGGAGCTCAGTCGTTTGTTCTGGTAGAGCCGTCGTGAATAAACTAGCTTAAAATCAAGACTTTCATAATAAATATATAAAAAAATATGACAGGTACGGGAATCGAACCCGTATTCTCTCTCGAGATCAGAACTTGAATCTGACGCCTTAACCATTCGGCCAACCTGCCTCCCTATATAAACGAGCACTCTCTGCATAATTAAGAAAAACATATAGTTTAAAAAGCCTTCTGCATGCAATTTCAAACAATATTTCATATAAATTAAGCCATGTACAAATTTCTTAATCAGGTTTTGATATATATTTTATTGAAAGACTTGAGCCTCAGCTGCCGTTTTATTATTTGTCGTGATGCGTCATCGCTGAATTTTACAAGTGCCATCCTGCCTGCGATGTGACGCACGCAATGTTTCCATACCTTTTTATTTTAAAATTCTATAAAATCAGAGGTCCAAACTGCTGCCGCATCAGGTAACAGAGTACAATGGTTTAAAACGTGTTAGTGCGGCATCAGTCGGGTCTCTGTTTTTATAGAATTTTAAAATAAAAAGGGGTGGATACATTACGTACGTCACACAGCAGACAGGCTGGCACTTGTAAAATTCAGCGATGGCGCATCACGACAAATAATAAAACGGTAGCTGAGGGTCAAGTCTTTCGATAAAATATATATCAAAACCGATTTAGAAATTTGTACATGGCTTAATTTATATGAAATATTGTTTGAAATTGCATGCAGAAGGCTTTTTAAACTATATGTTTTTCTTAATTATGCAGAGAGTGCTCGTTTATATAGGGAGGCAGGTTGGCCGAATGGTTAAGGCGTCAGATTCAAGTTCTGATCTCGAGAGAGAATACGGGTTCGATTCCCGTACCTGTCATATTTTTTTATATATTTATTATGAAAGTCTTGATTTTAAGCTAGTTTATTCACGACGGCTCTACCAGAACAAACGACTGAGCTCCTTTTCGACTAAAATGGACAAAGAACGGAAGATGTTGATTGTATCGCCGGAATTTGTCCAACGTCTTAAGTCTGGCGATGATGCGGAGAAAAATATATTATCACAGCTTGATGACGAAATGCAAAAAGTTTTAAAGTCTAAATTAACTGATCACGATAAATGGATCCAGTACAATCAGGTTTTACAACGATTCCTTCATTTCACAAACCAGGCGCGGCAGCCAATCAAAATACCTATTGAAACAACCAGTGACAGCCTATCAAATGCCGTTATTTTATCTACACTTCCCAAAACTTTTAAGAAAAAAGCTGAAGTTTTCCTACGCATTTTGAGTACCTCAAGCGATGTGAACTGGGATCACAAGGGCACCGTTACTATAAAGGGTGAAATTTTACCGGCGTCTAACATAGTCGATTTAATTCACGACATTCTGCGGCCTCGAAAAACTATTAATCCACCCGGACGCCTACAGTTTGCTGATTACATCAAAGTCCTTAACGTTCCTAATGTGCTGCTAGCTAAACCTAAACAGCAAAAGAAGCCAACCCTGACTGGTACTATAGGAAAAACCGGAATGGAAACTGATAACTGCGAGTCTGATTTAGAATATAAATTAAAAACACCAGCTACTCATCCAAGTCCACATCAAAAAGGTTCAGTCAGAAGAACATCGATAAGGAAACGCCTCCAAAAAAGGGCCGTTAGAAAAACGCCTCTAAGGCAGATGTCATCATCACCAAAAACGAAGGGAATTCTAGATTGGGTGCATCTTAAACTTTAAAATTACACAATGAAATTCTGATTTTATTACTTGCAGTCTTTTTAATTTGAAATGTCGTGCACCTCAAACTACAGTTTTGTAAATTGCTAGCGAATTTTTAGAAATAAGACATTCTGCTGTACATTTATATTTATATTATTAAGTATTATACGAAATAAGAACAATATATTTGTTTATTACAAAGTGTTTGTGTTTTTTATTTCTACTCTGCTTTTGTTTTTCACGAATCTGCAATAATTACAAAATCTAAAGCTAAAATATTAGTATTTGAAGTTATTTTACAGTTACAAAGTGTAAAATTTCAAAAAAATCAATCTACGATTTCATAATGGCGTGATATAATTTAAAAATTGTGATTTCTTTTAATTTTGAGCGACACATTTTATAAAAAGTGTAAAACATTTGCAAATTTTTCAACGAAATTGTGTGTTTTATTCAGGTTTATGTTAATTTGTGATAAACATACATATATTTTGTATAATTTCAAGTGTTATGATGGCAGTTTTGTAAAATTTTAAGTGAAATGACGGGGCCAGAACATTTTTTCAACAAAATTACGTGTTTTTATTCAAATTTATGTTAATTTGTGGAAAACATATATATATTTTTCAATGAAATTGCGTGTTTTGGTGGTGTCAGAATATTTTTTTTCAACGAATTGCGCGTTTTTATTTAAAAATTATGTTAATTTGTGGTCAACATACATATATTTCCGTCAAAAGTATAAGATTTTTTGAATTTTGTTTATCGAAATGATTGTGTTAGTAGATTTTTTCAATGAAATTGCTATTTCTTTTAATTTTGAGCGGTGCATTTTATAAAAAGTGTAAAACATTTGCAAAATTATTTACAGCCAGAACATTTTTTCAACAAAATTACGTGTTTTTATTCAATTTATGTTAATTTGTGGACAACATATATATATTTTTCAATGAAATTGCGTGTTTTGGTGGTGTCAGAATATTTGTTTCAACGAATTGCGCGTTTTTATTTAAAAATTATGTTAATTTGTGGTCAACTAACATATATTCCCGTCAAAAGTATAAGATTTTTTGAATTTTGTTTATCGAAATGATTGTGGTAGTAGATTTTTTCAATGAAATTGCTATTTCTTTTAATTTTGAGCGATGCATTTTATAAAAAGTGTAAAACATTTGCAAAATTATGCATAGTTTATGTAACATGATGTCGATTTTTGTAAAAATTTATGTGAGATGGCGTGTAATTGCGTGATTTTTGTTCAATTTTCGTGGTGTGTTTAGTAAAAATGGCGTTTTTTGTATAATTTCAAGTGACATGATGACAGTTTTTGTATAATTTATATGACATGATGTCGATTTTTGTGAAAATTTATGTGAGATGGCTTGTAATTGTGTGATTTTTGTTCAATTTTCGTCGTGTGTTTAGTAAAAATGTCGTTTTTTATATAATTTCAAGTGACATGATGACAGTTTTTGTATAATTTATATGACATGATGTCGATTTTTGTGACAATTTATGTGAGATGCTGTATGACCATCTAGTAATTTTGTTGGCAGTACCTCTGCGGCAACTAAACTCCCCTAATGCAAACTGACACTTTTTCTGCTAGGTTAGGTTGTTTTCAGTTTAAGGTTATATTTTCTGAATAGGTACATTGTTGCCGGATCTCTCTCTCTAGTCTCGACATCAACTCGTGTTCTTTTAGATCTGGCCTGTCCTTTTTAAACTGTAACTAGCATCGTTTAATGGAAATTTTTTGCTTTGATCGCTGGTTCGACTCCAGCCATGGGACATCGCAGGAAGCTTTTTTTAAAATTAAAATAACGGACAAATATTTGTTAAGTCACTCATATATTAGCGCTAAAACATTCCAAAAATAATATGAACATAATACAATTGAAAACAAAATTTAGGTTATAACAAAAATAAATTTTCATAGATCTTTTAAAGTACATCAACACAAACTGCAGTAGCTTTGCAAAAAAATAATATAAGCAGCGACTCCAACACGTATTAAAAGACAACGAAATTCAAAATAATAAATAAGTATAACTACTTATTTATTGTTTCATACAATTCAGCTTAAGTAGTTTCTGAATCGGATGATTTCTTAACACCAAAACAGGGTAAATCTTGTCTGTTTATCTATAGATAGATAGATATTTATTGGTGCTAATATGCAACAAGTGCACTTACGTAAGTAAAAAAAAGATTACAATAAAATTAAAACTAATAAGAATCATCGGTTCAAATTCAAACGTCATTCAAGAAGGACACGAAGTTGGCGACCAATCAGAGCCCGGCATTCCAGGTCCGCGTTGTGCCATCTAGCGAACTCAAATATGCGACCGGTTAAGCCATTTGAGGATGACGAAATAGAAAGTTCTACAGAGTCGGTGATATCATAGCAAATTCCATTGTCTGTGCTGCAAAAACCATTGCGAATAATTACACATTTTATGTTGAAAATTGAAAATAACCGCCGCGTAATTATGATCTCGCTATATAAAATAAGTAATTCATTTTTGAGTATATTTTTAAACTATTTCAGGACTATATTCGCAGAATCCGAAGTGCAAACTTTCACTGGCTGTTTTGTAATACCGGGCCTAACGATAAAAATAAAATAATTAATTATGACGAAATCGCGGGCGAAGTCAATTTTTTAAAATTGCATATACCTTTAATCACATCAAGCTACACATTTAAGTTCTTAAAATTTAAATTTTCGAAAAAATAAGTTGTTTAAAATTCGAGCGGCGTGACTGTAGAGCTGCGAAATGGCGTTTCGTTCAAACCCTTTAAATCCCATAGCGCTCCGTGGTCTAGCGGCATCGATCGATGTGAGCCCAATGTGTATGCAAACGTAGAGGGTTCGAATCCCACTGGGGGCCCGACGCAAATAGCTTTTTTTAAATATAAATATTCCCGCGAGTGAATGCAAGAGAGAGACAGCAGCTTCGAAGAGCGAGATAGATCCACCAGTTTGAATTTCAAATATTTCCGCGAAAATTCAAATTTAAAAACAACCGCCGTGAGAAAGTGCGCGCGCACCAAGATGGCCGACACACCGCGAAATTCAAATTCAAATATGGGAACTTAGAAAAATTCGGAAAAAATTCAAATATCAAATATTCCCGCCAGAAATCCAAGATGGCCGCCGAAGTCCGACGCGTAATTCCAGAAGCAAATTAAAAAATCTAATGCGTAATTTAATCGGAAGCTAATGCGTAATAAAATCAGTAGCACACATCAAAAATAATTAGGTCAATCCGCGACATTAATTAGAGCATCTGATTCGCGGTTTAATTCGCGGTTTAATTGACTTTTAATTGATCCGATTAAAAACAAAATGGCCGCTATAGTCCCCATATTCGACGTTTAATAACTCAAAAACGATATAAGGTAGAAGTAACATATGGTATATTTTTGAAAACAGAAAAAAAGATCATTCCAAAAATTTTATAATATATAGGGTAGCCCATTTACAAAAATATTATATTTTTTTGTATTCCCTGAAATCTGCACACCACTGTACTTTTGATAACATTTTAATAAAATTCAGTCATAACCACAAAACTTTTATTTAAACTTTTTTTTCTATAGGCTATAATAACTGTGATAAGGGGTGGGTAATTTATAATGAATAACCCTGTACAGAATAAGTAAAAATATCTTGACGTTTTTAATAATGCTGAAACAGTCAACCGGAACATTTGGCAATGTGAATGACATCAATTTACGAAGAGAAAAAAATCGTAGTCGGTAGGATTCGAACCTGCGCTCCCAGGCGCCT